>MU385725.1:442140-788817 GCA_022497155.1 Whalleya microplaca
CCCACTCCCCCCCTCCACCCACCATAACCCCCACCCCAACAACCCACACTCCCCCCTCATCCCCCCACCCCCCCCCCCCCGGCCCCCCCCCCCCCCCCCACCCGCTGGATCCCCTCTCATCTTGAATATATATTTCCTTCCAGTGCAGACTCCAGCTGTTTGGTCTCATTATGGCTACAAGTGATCAATGTGAAAACTACTGGTACAAATGGAAGTAGGTATAATGCATCGATGATGCGACTCCCTAGTGAAGTGTATTAAAGCTTCCCTCGCCTTCATTCCAACCTTCGAAATGAGCTGCATTCAGAATCACCGAGCAAGGAAATATTGCAGACAGTGTACTTCAGCGTAAGCCACACAAATCTGTAGGCATATCCATCGCTGCGATTCATCGACTAAATGCGCATTTAGACAACTTTGGGTAGTTATAAGCGTAGGCACTATTGTACCATGTAGTGGTATTTGAGACTTGCCATTAGAGTTCGTGAGTGAACGTTAAAATAAGTTGACGAAAGGAACCTAAAAGACAGAATAGAAAGAACTTAAATCGGACTACTTGCGTATCCCCGTGCCAACCACTACATTTGAATGTAAATAAGTGTAGGAAAACTTCCGTGTCACCATCTAGCAACCACAGGGATGAAACCTATAATGAGCCCGATACCATAAGTAACGGCTCAACTTTCACCGCTTCCAGATCTTTTACTCCTTAGGCGGAGGACCTTCCCTAAAGTTTGGTTCGCCGATTATTGCTCATTTGGTTATTGTAGCAGCTGCTAAGTGCAAATCGGGTGTACTGGTAGGAAGTCGCCGAACACTGGTGGCCAAGTATGCCCACCACCAGCAAGTTGCTGATCTGAGAATCGTAGGCATGCGCATTGAGTTTTCCAAGAGTATGACGTATGTGAATCTCCAAGTGGACCTGGTACGAACACTTGCTGACTGGTTAGGATCTTGTCGGTGCGACGACTTAGGCATATGGTAGGAGGTTTGTCTGGTATGACCTCAGGGTCTGAAGGTTTGTCTTGCGGTAGGGGCGACCGGCAGTTTACCCATGAAGCAGGGGTACATAGGCAATAAATAAGTAGGTAGTGTATCATGTAGCGCTATTGCCAAAGCTACCTGAAGTGAGGATACCTTCCCTCCCCATGCTCCTTGTCTCCTGCTCTATGGATGGTCATTGATGATGTCTAGAATTGATGTGCAGCGTAATAATTCTGTACGGGTCTGGAGATGGGAAATACCCTCCTTGCCTGGTACTTACGGTAGGCGTAAACGCAATGAAACTCTTCTATGGCGGGGAATGAATGCCATTCACTAATACCTCCTCTAGCCTAGGGAAAGGCTGCGCCCCTAACTGAAGATACACCAGTAACTGACAATGCAGTACAAGGGTGGCTGGGTTGCGTAACAGCCAGGGCAGTATCCTGTAGATGCCTGTAATTGTCGTAGACAGAGGTATCGCTTAATTCTCAAAGGATACATCGAAGGTAATAACCCAGCTATCGCGACGACTCAACTAGAGTGATGCACCAAATGCTGAGCAAAGGCCCCTATTTTGGGGCAAGTAGTCTCTGGTCTCAACGGTATGAACCACCACTCACGTAGCTAGCTAAGAATACTATGTTGAGTTAATGAGAAGAACAAGATAAATTAACAAGGATCGTGAGAATGAAGTTGGTAGAGCGATTTAGGTTTGGTTTAGTCACTGTCGCCTGTTAAGAGGTGCTAGGCGCTAGCGTGAAGTTAGAGCCGCAAAAGGCCTACCTTAAACCATCCCATGATAATAGTATTTGCAAATAAGCAAGAAGGCATTCGCAAAGTCCTAGACTAGCTTCATCCCACTTAAACCATGCCCCCAAGCAATTGACCTCAAGCTTGCGCAGCATAAAGCACCTTCCTACTAAGTTTATAAGTAAACGCCGGTCAACCGGCCAACCTGTTCCTTAGCCGCTTACACTAGGGAACTAAACAGCGAGGTCTTGTCGTCCGTGAAGTTCTGAATTGATCAAATAGTCTGATGGGGCTTGGATAATATGAGATCGCGTTACATTGGAGGACTAACTATAGGGTTCATCCAAAAACCGTGTTCTAAATGACGTAGGTATTTCCGGTGGTAAAGCGGCATATGTAGTAATAGCGCAAGTGATACCTGCTATGGCTAATCCGCCTCCTCACGCCCTTCGGTAGAGGTAGTGGAACACAGAGGAAGGCGCTTGATTTCTCGCTGCTGCCCCCGCGAGAATGTACTAGGTACCGAGGCCTCGAATCTAACTTAGAGCAAGCAAAACCTCGAGAACTGGAACACTTGAGACTCATGGCTACAACTACCAATGCGCTGGGTGTGAGATCTCATATGAGTAACTACTCCCTTCTGGCAAATTTCAGGCTACAACCAGGTGCTCACTCAGCGGGGACAGCACCTACTACTATCGACTCTGGATTCAGTACTACTGGAAGGTCGGTTACTAGGAACTTGGAAGAGATTTAGCATCGGGGTATATTGCAACTGGCCTTACTACAGTACCAGACAGACCAACACATCCAAGACGTTGGAGCTCATCTGAGGCAATAGTGTCTGGCCGGACTAAGACATAGACTTGGTTCTTGTGAGTGTCATGATCAACCGTGTAGTGTACCAATATCCCCTTTATTGCTGTGAAATACTTGTTGGCCTGACTTGAAGAACCCACAGCCAGGGCTGATTATGGCAAAACACCTGTGCCTCGGAAACCCTAGATTCCACCCTTGCTATTGCTGAATATCATCCCGATCGTGTTCTGACGGCTCAGTTCCGGAACCCCCAAGATACTTCGATGGTTGAACAACGCTAGTTGTTATTGATATCTTAGATATAAAGTGCGGAGAAGTTGAAGTTCATACCTATGCCAAACAATAGCCAAGGAGACTTATCTTATAAGTCAGGTAACCACAGGCAGGAACTCAAGCAGGCGTTGGGGATATGAAGACACACGATTCAGTACAGGTCTTCAACGACCACAGCAATTCCTGCACTAGAGGCTATAGAGCACGGTGTTCCGTGTAAACAGCCGTAGCAAGATTCACGCCGGCATATTAGCCGCTCTCTCGAAAGCCTCCTCCCAACTGTCCCGCATCTGGCGCAGACACCCCAGCACCTTCGGGCCAGCCTGGTCGCGGATAACCGCCTTCTGGTGCCCCGTCATCTTCGAGAGCACGTAATCGGCGACGAGGGGCGGGTGCGAGCTCTCGGGGCGATCGATGCCGACGGAGATGCGCGACCAGCGGGCACCGGGGTAGTCGGTGTGCTTGAGGGAGCTGAGGATGCTCTTGACGCCGTTGTGGCCGCGGTGGCTGGCCTTCCAGGCGCGCACGCGCACGGCGCCCAGGCTCTCCTCCAGGTCGTCGTGCACGACGACGAGGCTCAGGTCCGCCGGCCGCAGCTGGTGCTCGTCAAGCATCTGGCGCCAGGTCTTCGCGACCCAGGGCCCGCAGACGTTCATCCGCGTCGGGCTCTGCACCATGGTGTAGGGCTGCCCCGGCGAGGCCAGACACGCCTCCCGCCCATATTTCTGGGTTGTGAAGGGCGGCTGCGAATACCCGAGGGCTTGCTGGACGGAGGTGAGCGCGAGGTGGCCGGCCGAGTGCAGGGAGTCGTAGTACGGCGCCGGATTGCCCAGGCTGACGATCAGGAAGCGTGGGTTGAACATGGAACCCTGCGTGCAATTGCTAGGCCATTGGCGATGATGCGATACTGTACAGAGGGAGAAAACAGCTCTTGTACTTATCAGATGGAAATTCGAGTTGGAAGTGGAGAAAATCGACGATAAGCTTCAGCCACAGACAGCTGAGACACAGCTGGTAATTGCAGATGCAGAATAGCAGAATTGACACTGGAAGGATCGGCTGTGGCTTGCCGGGACCCTTGCTAGTGAGCTTACTTAAACTGCTATGTACCTAGCCCTTGGAGGTACGTACTACGGCGTTTTAGGTTAGGTCTGTGGCTGTGCCTAGGTACGTACCGCTTAGTAGTGGGGTGGTGTGTGGCGCCGTTGCGGGTGCTGACGTCGTCTCCAATTCATCATCATTGCTTGGCTGCAAAACTCAGCCACAGCACATGCCCAATACCCTTCAGCCCTTCTGCCCACCTGTGCCCGCCCACCTATCAACAGACAAGCAGTCAACTCATTTATTACTCCTACAAACAAATCACCAACACCTACACTTACTGGATCCTTAGCCCCTTGTGATTTCAGGCCCGCAACAGCGCATCTCGCCCGAATATACTGTACAGATTCTAGGGATAAACAGGGCGACAGTAACAACACCGCGAACATGTCGTGGGCAGGTATGACGCCAACCAACAATCGGGCACGAACTCCCCCGTGCGTGCTGGACATAACAGCGTGTCGCTGATCCGCAACCTTGCTCTGCTCTAGGATTCAAGAAGAATGTCAACCGCGCGACGACGCAGGTGATGATGAAGACGGGCCACGTCGAGAAGACGAACGACCGTGACTACGAGGTCGAGGAGCGACGGTTTCGGACCATGGAGGCCGCCTCGTTGCGCCTCCAGAAGGAAGCCCGGGGATACCTGGATTCCATACGAGGTAGGCAAACCGGCAGTTCCGGATACAAACAATTGTACATGTGGAATGGGCAGCGTGCTGACTGTGCGGCCTCTCGCAGCAATGACTGCCTCGCAGATGCGCATAGCCGAGACGATAGACGCCTTCTACGGCGATTCCGGAGCGAAGGACGGCGTCAGCAGGAGCTATAAACAGGCAGTGGAAGATCTAGATGCCGAGACGATAAAGGCGTTGGATGGTCCATATAGGTAAGATACCTGACAGAATGCGCCGGAGATTAGAAGCTAATTATATCCAGAACGACGGTGTTGGAGCCTATTTCCCGATTCTGCAATTATTTCCCCGATGTCAACGAATGTACGGAACCATCTTCATCTGTATATTTCCCATGGCATTGATGCCACTGACACGAGCTTTAGGCATTAAGAAGCGCGGCCACAAATTGCTAGACTACGATGCACTACGAGCCAAGGTGAAGAAGCTGGCCGAGAAGCCAGACAAGGATGTCACCAAACTACCACGCACCGAGAAAGAGATGGAGATCGCGAAGGCCGCCTACGAGCAATTGAACGAGCAACTGTCCACCGAACTACCCCAGCTGATCGATCTCAGAGTACCGTACCTCGACCCCAGCTTCGAGGCACTGGTCAAGATCCAACTCCGGTTCTGCGCCGAGGCCTACAGCAGAATGGCACAAGTCCAACAGTACCTGGACGCGGATACTAGGGAGCAATACGCGCAAGGTCATCTGGACTCGAGAGTGGAACAGGTCCTGCAAGAGATCCGGGAACTCAGCATCAGTGGAACTGTCTAAAGTAACGCGATCGGCTTTTAAAAAAGGGATCAGCTCTGAAGAGAGAAAGAGAGAAGAAAAAACAAGGAGTTCAATGGGCTTATAGAAGTGGTTCTTCTGGTCTGGCTTTGGGTTGTTTTGATTCTCGTGTGAATTACTAACTATAAGGATCCGTGGCCTTTTGTGTTTGATACCAAGACGAATATGGACGTTGTTGCGAATGGCATCCCGAGCACATTCACCTCCTGTCCTAGTGTCTTGAAAGAGACGGTCTGTATTGTATCCCCTAATCGACATTATAAATTTTGACGATATTATTCAGACGTTTTACTTGATCTTTACACTTTTGTCGTAGCCAATATATTGAGCACCAGATATTTTCTGTAGTTACAACTTTCCAAGCAAGGGCAGTATTGTTCACTAGATTTATTAATTTCGTTGGGATCTAGCAATATATTCTCTGTATTTGCCACAGAGCCAAGCAGTACGCAGCTTGGTAGACCACAATGGCCCTCACTCAGAACTTAGTTGCCTCTACTGTCTGGTAGTTATGACAACGTTCTCCGTACGGCCAACATTCCTAAGGAGGAAACCGGATCATGAAAGCCGATCAGGAGACCCCCTAATGAAGGGACATCTCTACCCACTCCGGCTCCTTTTCCTTCAAAACCTCTCCAGCCATATTATTATGAACTGCAACAGTCAGTCAGTATCTACCACAATCACACCAAAGCATTGCTAGAAACAGAGAAGAACTCACCATAAGCCTCACCAACCAAGGCATACGCATCCGCCCCCTGGGGCCTCAACACCATGGGGAAATTGCAACCCGCGATAACCGCGACGACGTCCCCCCGCTGCGCCCGCGCGGGCCCGATGCACAGGTGGCCCGCGGCGCTGACGAAGAACCGCCGCCGCTTCATCACGTTCTCGATCGCCGACCACTCGCCCTGCTTCAGCGCGAACCCGTCCACCAGCGTGCTGCCGCGGAGTACTTGTTTCAACAGCTTCTCATCCACCACTTCCCCCTCCCCCTCTCCCTCCCCAACCCCTGCCCCTGTCCCATCCCCAGCGCTCGTGGAACCCTCCACCGCTATCCCCGACCGCCGCACCTGCGCCAGCGTCTCCGCGACGATGTCCCCCGCGCGCGCGCCGTCCGCGTACGTGACGCCGACGTCCGCGACGGAGCTGAGGACGATCCCGCGCACGTGGAGGACCGTGAGGTCGGCGCTGAAGCGCGCGTACGTCTCGGTCTCCTCCCCCGAGGCGCAGTACCCGTGCCCGTGGAAGAGAACCATGGACGTCGACCCGGACCAGTACAGCATCGTGTGCATGCGGTTGCCGTTGATGAAGAGCGCGGGGCGGTGCTCGTTGGCCTGCTTGCGCCAGTCGGGCACCCAGGACGGCAGCTTGGTGTGGGTGGGGGTGTCGGGGTGCTGGATGCAGGAGGCGGTTTCTTGGTATACTTGGTGGAAGGTCTTGGAGTAGTCGATTGTTGGGAGGTCCAGGTCCGGAGCTTTATCTTGCTGTTTATCGTTGTCTTCGCCTTCGCCTTCTCCGTTAGATTGTGTACCACCACCCCCTACCAGCCCCAGCACCGCATACACCTTATCCCTGGGATCCGTGGACTCGCGGTCCCAGATATTCCACAGCAGGTCCGCGAGCCCGCAGCCCAGCAACCGCTTCTTGGAGATATGAATCGCCAGCCCGTACCGCCGCTTGAGCGCCGTCCACTGCGCCCACCGCGCCGTCTTTTGCACCATGGTGCCGATGTCGTCCCAGGCCTCCTGGTAGTCCATGGCCTGCGTGAACGTCTCCCAGTCCATGGTCTCCGGCCCGCACTGCAGCACCGTCGCCCGCGACAGCCACACCTCCTGCACGACCCACGTGCGCGCCCACCACGCGCGCGCGAGCAGCGCGTCCAGGGCTTCCCAGTCCGCCTGCCGCGCGTCCGTGAAGAAGGTCTCGTACTTCGGCTCGTCGAGGAAGTTGTACAGCACGGGGACGCCGTTGAGGATGTGTCCCCGCCGCCGCTGGTTCGCAATGGACTCCGTGTGCGCCAAGTTCCAGCGGCGCGTGTGCTCGTCTGAGGCTGAGGGGGGTTGGGTGAAGCTCTCTGCTGGGCTCTCGATTGAGACTTCGTCTTCCTCGGGTTCAGTTGCTGATGGGGCTGAGTGCTCAGATTGGTGAGATGTTGTTGAGGCCGGTTTGCTCAGAGCGGGAGAGTCGGTCTCCTCCTGGGCGCTTGAACCCGACGACTCGGGCTCCGATTTCACATCCGCCTCTGCACCCCCACCACCCGCATCGCAATCCACCTCCTCGTCATCTTCGTTCTCATCCGAAGAGCGTCCAGACCCAGCATCATCACCGTTCCTCTTCTCCTCCTCCTCCCTCTGAGCCTCAGCCTCATCGACCATCCGCTGAAACCGCGCCTCCCAGTTCTCCGTGGCCATGGTCCGCAGAAACCGCATCGCGCGCCCGCTATCCGCGCTCTCCTCGCCCAGCCACGCGACCACGCGCGCCGCGCCGCGGTAGATGTCCCGCATGCGCGCCACCTGCGCGCTGCGCTCGCCGTTGTCCGCCTGGTTGATGCAGATCGCGTCGATCCAGACGCGGCGCTCTGCCTCCGACCCGCGCAGTCGGCGGAGGGCCTCCTCCAATCCCCGCGTGATGGCGAAGGCGCGCCCGTTCAGCAAGATCGTGGGAGTGGCATTGGGGTTAGAGGGAGAGGGGGAGGTGGTGCCGCCGCCCCAGGCGTACGAGAGCGCCTCGTACGCCGGCGCGGCGTCCAGAGGGAACTCGGATATGGTGCATTGGAGCGGGGAGGCCGGGGCGTCGGGGAGGATGGAGATCAGGCGGAAGTGGTCCGTGGACTGCAGGGGCGCGAAGGTGTAGGACGACATGGTTGATACCTAATACCTACTTAATTACGAAAGACATGGAGTTATGAAGACATATGTATGCATTTGCATTCACCGGTGAGCCTAATGGCGCGGGCGAGGCATCTTTAACCACCATTTGGCAGGGAGGTATATCCAACGACGTCAGTGTCCGTTGCGGCGCAGAGGCAGGCGCAAAGAATCGCTAGCACGCTGGCTGGCGATCCATCCCGCATGCAGGCTTATGCACACAGCCACTTGGCTGCCTGCGGTTTCGTCAGCAATTCAGATTATGCCCAATCGTCTACATCTGAGCTGGTTGGATAACTATGCCATCATAGGGGGAGATGACCTTGTGTTAGGCTCTGTTGGGTACGAGTATTGGTTCTAGAGAGATCCTATGCAAAACATGGTTACATCTTCCGGGACAACATCGATGCCACTTGAGACAGATATCTAGATTGGTAAGGTAGAATTACAAAGATCATGGCCCCACAAGGAATCAGAACCCTAACCTCCTCACTACTAGGTTCCCTCCTAAGGCAAGGTAGGCCATATAACTGGCCAGTCCAGCCTGCAGGCTTGCGGATTGGGACAAGCTCAACTCCACTGATGATTTGCATCGCTAGAAATGATGAATAATATTTGCACATATAATATATAAATAGATATATTATAAGAGACAACCATATCGAAACCGTTGCAACTGCCTATTAAAGTTCATTTCACGATAGTAGACTATGCAACTTTCAGTCCGTCATTATCATAGACTTGTTAATGTGTAGGATTATAGAAGTCTACACGCCAATAACAAATGTGTATCTATTTGTATTTTTATTATTTCTGGAAACAATTGTGATTGGTAAGTTGCTGTTATGAAGCTAATGTGTGTTATTAACACTATTACTTCACTATTTTTAAGAACACCCACTGATTGCGTGGGTATCTTAGGTAACGTTATCTCTTATACTCTCTCTATTTTTGTGGCCTATGTAATATGTGAAAATATGTATTTTTTATTAACAGAGTCGGTTTCAAAAGGTACACCAATGCTTCTGACTTATTTCGGTCTCTTGTTTTAAGATGGCGGCTTTCATACTTTGCCTATTTCACCTCTAATGAAGTCTTGCTGTTTCACGACACGTCTTATATCGTCTTAAACACCGGTTTACTGGTAGTTATCGAAGTCTACACAAGCCTTACTGCCTTCGAACCAAGTGATGAAAGGAGCCGACTACAGTACATGGAATAAGGCTGTCGTCGTCAGACCGGGTTCATGATGTTGGGTAGTACAGAATCAATAAAATCAATCAGATGGGATACCTATGGCAGAGGTATTCTGGCAAAGAATAAAGACCGATGAACCATCCATATAAGAGGACTAGCTATTGTTCCGGTCTCTGATAGGATCTGCTGGGCATGAACTCTTTCCTAATGAGCCGCCTACTTAGAGATTAATAAGCTAACTCAAGTAAGTAGTTGTTGGGAAGAGAGAATGAAGGACAGGTCCTCGATTTTTTTCCAAGAAAGCTACAATTACCTATTTCCCATGGTTTAGTTCCACAACTCCATTGGCAGATGTTTCCTACACTCAAACATGTGCTAGATGCCAAAGCATGACCTTCAGAGATTAGCCATTCATCGGATGATAATATTACTTATCGTAATTGATATAGAAATGCTAGTGACTAAGTAGAATATCACCTCCTATCGCGGATATATAACACAATTCATACTTAACAGTCCAGCGTTCCCATCAAGTCAAAGAAAGTCAATTAATCCACCTGACTTGACTTGGCCAAGTCCTAAAAAACACGATTGATTCAAGTCAAGTCAAGTTAAGTAATTACTTGACTTGATAGGAATGCTGCAACTGTCACTCATTGCACCAGTGCTTCCACATGATTCTCGATGAACATTCTCTCGATTCCAAATTTCGAGATATTTGCACACACTGGCTACTGGTCTGGCATACTCCGTTTCAAAGTAGTGATTACCTAGGTCTGTTTCCAGTTGTCCAAAACGATTACAGCTATAAACTAATTATGTGCTGCAAAGGTGGAACAAGTGCTCAGTGGTGGTTGAGTTGGCTCTAGTCATCGATATAAATGTCATTCCCGCCTGCGGATTGAAGTTATGGTTATAGCGGCTAATTATATAGGTAAGTGGCCTTGCTGACGGAGGTTGCTAGTGTCATATGTGCGCCCTCAGCCAGCTAAAGATGATTAAGACACATTACAATCAAATCACTTTGTTTCCAAGATAATAGAAGTACTCGGTATTCCGATATTCCATTTGTATCTTTACACTACTTAAGAGAAAGCTCTATGCCTAAACTATAGCCATGTTCCAAGGTTCACTGCGACACATTAGACATTTGCGAAGGTAGTATAAGGGTAGGAATAGGAGCTTACCATGAACTGCCTTCACCTGGGTATATGCCGATAATGCGTATTGTCCTAGTTCCCTACCAATACCGCTCTGCTTGTATCCACCGAAAGGAACACCGAAGTGGGAGTCCTGAGAGCTGTTGATCTAAAGAGACAGTTAGTAAAGTAATCGACACTTGAATCCGGAATTATGGCTTACCCAAACCATGCCTGCTTCAATCTCCGCAGCTACTTGATGGGCCCTGACGATATCCTTGGTGAAGAGCGCAGCTCCCAAACCATATTCGGTATCGTTTGCCTTTTCTATCGCGTCTTCCTCTGTGGTGAACGATTGTATAGCGACGAAGGGCCCGAATACTTCCTCCCGCACAGCCTTCATGTGGTTCTTCATGTCCGCGAAGATAGTGGGCTCGACGAAGTAGCCCTTTTCGGTGGGGGCATTGCCACCAAGTAGCAACCGGCCACCCTCCGACTTGGCTGATTCTATGTAGCTGAGGATCCTTTCCTGTTGCGCCTTGGAGACCTGAGGACCGTGGTTGGCGTTCTCATCGAACTGGCTACCATGTGAAATGTTTTTGCTGGTATACTCCTTAAATTGCTCTAGGAACTTGTCGTATATCTTTTCTTGGACGTATATGCGTGATGTGGATGTGCATACTTGTCCCATGTTGCCTAATAAAGACGGTCAATCACTCATGCAGAGGTATACGGTTTTTGAGAGGGGGGCTTACTGTAGATACCGACGTGAGACCACTTCACAGCCTGATCCAGGTCTGCGTCGTCGAACACAATCAAGGGACTCTTTCCTCCAGTCTCAAGAGTGATGTTCTTGAGGTTGGCGGAAGCGGCCTTCATGATAGCCTGGCCAGTCACGGTGCTACCCGTGAAGGCAATCTTGTCAACTCCGAGATGCCCAGCAAGGACGGCCCCGGCCGTCTTGCCGAGTCCGTTTATAACGTTGACAACTCCTGGCGGGAATCCTGCCTCCTTGATGAGGGTAGCAAGGTAAAGTGCTGAGAGGGGAGTCTGTTCCGCTGCCTTAAGCACTACTGTGTTTCCACAAGCCAGCGCCGGGCCTAGCTTCCAACCAGCCATCTAGGGGAGGAAGGGTCAGCAAAGGAACAATTCGCAATGGAAGCGGATGTCTTACCATCATAGGATAGTTCCACGGCACGATTTGACCACACACCCCTGTATAAGTTAATATCAGAATCAGTGGGAAGATAATGAGGGTGCGACTAACCGATTGGCTCGTGTCTTGTGTAAGCGAATTTCTTGTCATCAGTCTCTATGGTTTGTCCGTAGATCTTGTCTGCCCACCCAGCATAGTACTTCAAGACTGATATCGTCTCGGCCATGTCTTCATCTCTGGCGACCTGGTATGGTTTACCATTGTCCCAGGCATCAATGGTGGCGAGAATGTGCTTGTCTCTCTCGCAAAGGTCTGCGAGCTTCCAGAGAAGAGAGCCTCGCTGCTGAGAGCTCAGCCGCCGCCATGCTGGGTTTTTGAACGCAGCCCGAGCAGCTGCAACAGCTATGTCTACATCTTCCTCGCCGGCCGCAGAGACCTTTGCTATGGGAGACTCGTCAAAAGGGTTAACTGTCTCGATAGTCTCGCCAGATTTGGCAGGGACAAATTCGTTGTTGATAAACAGACCAGTAGGCTGGCTGTAAGTGAGGCCGTTAGGGGCTATAAGAGTGATTGGAGCGGCCATTGTGATGAAGATGGAAGAGATGAAGATGGAGGAGAAAATGAACTGGTATGTCTCGTTTCGAAGGGATGGGAAAGGGTCTGATATAGGCCTGAAGGCTTGACATGCTCCGCATACTCGGACTAAAGGTCATCCCCAGGATTGCTCTTAATTCCCAACATGATGCGAAGTCGGGGCTTGGTTGCTAATGGCTCCTAAGGAGAAACTCCACCCCCCACGCTCCTATCACAATGGACGTATAACTTCAATATTCGCCATTCCCATGTTTCCGACGACAATTTCACTACCTAGTTCATAGAGAAGTCATGTGCCACCGGCGTGACAGAGGGGTTGCCTCTTGCCCCAGCCCTGCATGAACCACAGATTCACAGATGCTTGAGAACCTGGGGCTCCGCAAACCCCTATACTAGATCTGCATCGTACCCGCATGTCCCAGTCTTGGCATTTTGCCCAAAAAGTTTCCTATTCGGGATGTAGTATGACCCACGATTCGAGCCGAGACCACCGGCGCCAAGCCCCGGCGGGTTACGTCACGTTTGATATCGGGCCTAACACCGTGAAGTCGGACAGGATTTTATCGGCTTACCCATTAGTCCGTATACGATTACTCTCAGGATTAACTTGCACTGCATCCCGTTGGTCCGTATTGTGATTTCATCATACATAATTACTATTCTTTAAATATTAGCTTCGTTTACTATAGTATAAGGGCACAAGCTAGTTGGTGGAGCCTTAGTCCATCGTCGTTCGATGTCTCCACACACGACAATAAAAATAATGTTGACAAGGTGTGCTAAAGCCTTCTGCGACAAGGCCCAAACATGGGGTATTAGACGTGTATGGGACTCAGGGTATCATGTGTCTTCATATCTCCAGCTCTCAACGAAATTTTATTTAGAAAGAAATTACACATCAGACACCAAACTTAAGAATCCAATGGCACAACATAAGAAGATCCCTATTAGCAATATTTTGAAACAACTGAAAGAGTCAGCATCATTGATGTAGTATCTACCGAGCCAAAGATATGGAAAGCTCCTTTGGCAGTATATATAGACATTACCATATAAACCAACCAATACTGTCCTCTCTAACACGCCTTTCAACCCATCTCTATACAGATATTAGTAATGATCATCAAACGAGATCACAACTAGCACTTCGATTCTCCAGTCCCTACCAGTGTATGGCAATAAGTTTAATTTTGTGGTCCGCCGGCCTGTGAAACCTATGTCGGGCAAGTGAGTAAGGGGTATCCATTGCAATGCGTTAATGGCGGGGGAGATTCGTTCAACATACTTCAACTCCACCAGATTCGTTACCAGGAACCTTGCTACTATGAATTCGGGGACAGACATCAATGGTAAGTCCGAACGTAACTCGCGGGGTAAAATGCGGTCCGACTAGGTAGCCTGCCGCCGATTGCTAATACATGGCATGCTAGTGTAGCGACTAATACGACGTCCCGTAGCTTAATGGACTAGCCGGTTGAGTCACCAATGCCAACACTACGAGGGTATCAAAAAGAGATTCAAATACAGCCAAGCGCCTTTAGACTATGATGTATACGACCATAGAGTTGTACACGTAGATTGCAGCGGGTCCTTAAATCCAAGTCCTAAACTGATAAGCTGAGGAGGCTTTGTTAGATCAGGGCGCTGCTTGCGTTGCTAGCTAATCTTCTACTCCTCGCGTTATTGTTCTGTTGCAATCACAGTGAGTACTTGGCTGTGCCGCCCTTGACAAATGTCATTGCAATACGCAAATATTGAATGTCTATTCATTAGCAAATAGTATTAATGAAGTTGTACTAAGCCTATCTTACCGTATTGATTATAGGGTGGGTAGAAGTCAGTCAAATAGCCGTGAACACGGTCAAATATATGTTTCGTTATAATATGAATGCTATAAGACAAGAGTATCCCCGGCTAAGTTTTGGAAAGTACTTTTGCAGGCATCGAGCTGTCTCTCGGATTTCCAAAGACTTTCCAATGCTGTCCGGGTAGAAAGCACCGACTCGAACTTGATGTTGGAGTAAACGGCATCTAACCTTCCCAAGACACATTCTCTGTGTAACGGAGCTAGTGAATGGGCCCCGGCAACATATAACGGGAATAGAATGCAACTTTGAGCTTTGCAGCTGAGATCAATACCTTGTATGCAATCAAGGCAGGCGTGAACATGCTGTTGAACAAGAAGATGACGCGTTGGAAGGTTGCAGATAACACTATAGAGGTATATCAGACCAGCATGTTGGAAGGCCCTCACGAAAGAGTTGGCAAAAGCCTCGAGCATCCTGGTGGGATCTGACGCTTTGATAATTTCCGTGTCCATCAGAGCATCAGCGTGAAGCATGGAGTAAGTTGGTTGCAACGTGCGCTCGAACTCGATAACCTTCTCTTTGCAAAGTGCCTCGCCACCCCGAACGTCTTGTAAATAGAAGCTCATCTCCGCCATAGTGCCAAAGACTGACGCGAGAGATCTCGTACCATAGCTTGTCGTCTCCCACCAGACAGCCTTTGACTGAATCTTCTGCCAGATAGTAGCAGGAAAGGCTGGCGTCCTTCCTTGCAGCAGCGCATCAGTCAGGTCAGTGGATGCAAATTCTGACAACAGCAAACTGCTCTCCATCTCAGATGATCCCCAGACCGACTCAAATCCTCCGAGAGCATCGATAATAGCCAATACCCCGGCGTAATGACATCGCGTGGATGCATGTTGCTGAGTACAATCCAGGTATCCATCTAATAGATAAAGAAGTATCACAGCAACTAGAAGAGAGAAAAGGGTAGGGCGCTTGGCAGTGTCGCTGCCTAGCTGTGCGCGGATCAGTGCCATACAGCTAAGACGCCTGTTCATTAACGTCTCTCTAGTTTGGCCCCTCTCCTGGAGTGCACGGTGGGATTCGGCGAAAACGCAAGCAGCCTGGAGGACTGGACGGGATCGTAGAGCAAGAGAAATTGGGGGAGAACACGGTTGATCTGCAGTAGTTAAGAGGGGCCATAGTCGCGCCTTGAAGTAGTCGAGGGCGCGCCGCTCGTTCGTGGCCAGCGATGTTCCGGATCCAAAGAGCGGTCGGGTACAAAGAACCTGCTGCTGGTACGGTGCAGTCTTGCTAGGTTTGCCGTTCCATCGGAGGACCATCTTGTCGTAGCAGCAGTCCGTGCCGGACATGACGCACCTCCGGCACATCGGCTTCTGCAGATCACATTTCACCCGGCGTTGCTTGCAGGGCCAACAGGAACCCTCCACGACCCGCTGTCGTTTGGGTTGATGGCCCGCTTCGTCATGCTCTTGTCGAGAATCTGTGTCTGCTTGGGCCATATCTATCGGGTGATACTAGGAAAACTTGCGACGCTGTATCGTTGTGACGGTGAAGTAGGTACGGAATATCGTGCAAAACAAGCTGGGACGATTGTCGACTTACCCTTTTACCGATATCGCCACCCCTAACCAAGATATTTAGCCCACCCCACACCATAGAATTAGCGGTTGGTGGAAAAATGGGGACGGAAAACTTGGGTTGTCCAATTAAAACGAGGACATATCAATCGTATATGAGTGATGGCGACGGAGGGAAGAAAAAAAATTGAAAAGAAAGAAAATGTAGGTATATGCATATAATGTCCACGTTGTCGTCGAATTTGAGAGGGCGGTGCCTCCTAATGACTACCTCAACCTACACCTCTTGGTTTGACATTTTTGAAATGTGATGTAAACACCCCCTAATGCAAACCTATGCTTAAAGGTAGAGAACCCGAATGAGTCATATCTCAAGTCAAGACTAATGGCGACTCTATGGGGGATTATTGCATGATATAAAATTCTCATCACTTGCTACTAGGAAAGTGGATTATTTACAAAGAATAAGCTAAATAAGTTTTCATGTTTAAGACGTCAATAAAAGGAAATCAACAATTGGGGTTATTAAAGTAAATTCAAACGTGCAAAAGAGTTAGACATTCTTTCGAGTATACAGCACAAAGGTTCTTACGCTTCATATTTGAACGCGACGCAAACTCTCGTACAGTGCCTCAGGGTTTCAGATAAGGGCATTGATGCATATATATATCAAGATAATATTCATCAATACTTAACCTGCTCAAAAGAGAACAGCAATTCCTGAGAGGTTTCACTACATATAGCTGAGCCAAGTCGGTCGAACTAGTTAGCTCACTTTGAGGTGTAATCAACACTTAAGTATAGAAAGAAACAAAGATATATCTGGTATGTGGTAACTTCCATCTAACTGCCACTACCTTTGCCTAAATTGCTGTAATCTAAACCAGGTGGTGCATGATGCTAATAGTGGATAGTGGATACTAATTGTTAGAGATCTCTAATACAGCTTCGGCGATCTGCGAATAGCTGACTCTGAGTGTAGTATGTCTCTGCCAATAGCTGTAGATATCTTCTGAGGGATCATGAGTCTGCCATGTAATACTCACTATCCTTCTGGTGGCTAAATAGACTGACTGGCTGGTTATAGCGGGAGATATCTAGGAAAATTATACGTATTATCGCAGTAATCAAAAGGACAAATTGGCATGAAGAGAGAGAATCTACATGGTATTATGGGAAAGAGTAGTAAAGAGTATAATGAAGTATTGAGCGCAAGATAGGGGTGAGAAGGTACAGAACCCCTTATATATATCTACAAGTGGCGGCTACACGCAGACCGATGTAGTAGTGGGCCTCACTCGCACAGTCATAGACTCCTGTTATACCTCATGTAAGTCGAGCAGGTAGCGTGTATTTATGTCTCATAGCTCATTTACGTCGCGTACATTATTGAGGGAGTGCATCAAATGGAAAAGCCTAGAACCCGTCCTCAGCCCATAGAGTGATATATACAGAGGCATCAATATATACAACCTCCTTCAATTTTTTTTATATGACCTTCTATCAGTCATATACTCTCATATGATAATCAATCTACTCGACCCAAACGACGGCACTCAGACCATCCTCCTGCTGAGGAGTTCCAGCCGTCGCAACCTGCAGATTCGCCACTAAGTCACCCAACCTCCCCGTTTCGGGGTCCCGCGCAATAATCGCGACATTGCTGCTTGTCTGTCCGCCGACGGCGACCAAGTCACCCGCCTGATTGATGGCAAACGTGCGCGGGAACCACGCGTGCGCGTCTGTGGCCTCGACGAACGAGATCTCGCCCGAGGCAGGCTCAATCGCGTACGTGACGAGGGAATCGCTCTGAGCGCCGAAGGTCTCGTCGGCACGGTTGGCCGCGTACAGGAAGTTGCCCGCGACGTGGACCTCAGCGGCCTTAGATCCGTTGGGCGCAGCGCTGCTTCCGTCCTTGTACGTCGAGAGCGTCTGCGTCTTCTCCAGGGACAGACAGCCGGACTCTGGGTACGAGACCGTCCAGGCTGAGACAGAGTTGCCCAGCTCGTTGACCGTGTACAGCTTCTGTCCTACTGTGGACCCCGCTTCTGGGGCCCAGAAGGCACCGTGGCGCGGACCGTCGCCCGGGTCTGCTTGGCCTGGCTCGCAGGCTGTCAGTTTACCGGTTGCGGCGTCGATGCTGAAGATGCGGATCAGATCTGCGCCAAGGTCTGGAACCAACAGATATTCCCCCGTTGGATCTGTCTGGGCCGCATGCGGGTGGGGCGCGTTCTGTCGTTCGTTCGGTCCTGGTTCGGACATGTTGAACTTGAACTGCTGTAGAACAGTTGAACCTTCAGTGAGTGGAAGTTCGTACGTGGTGAGCGTAGAGGGATCACTGAAAATGTTAGTTCCGTGCCTATGGAACTTGACTTGGAATTGGGCAATATCGCACTATTGGACTGTGGCTATAAAGCCATAGCCATCCTCATCACCGCCGCCGTATGGCGTGCCGTGAACGCTTGCGCCCGAGGTATTGAGTTGTCCGGTCTGCGTCAGGGAACCGTCCGTGTCAACTGAGTAGGAAGCAAGCATGCCACTTCCATTCCAGTCTTCGTCAACGCAGTAAGCAGTCGTTGACCCAGAGTCGATGTGCAGCCACGCAGGTAGAGTTCCGCACCCAGCGGCAGACGACGTCTGTGCCAATGCAGCATCACTCTCGCCGGCGTTGAAAGACAGAGAGAAGATTTCCCCCGTGTAGTGGGAAGCGAGCAAGGTTGCTCCATACACCTTGGGCACCAGACCAAGAGCCGCCAAGCTCAGGATCTTCGACGATGACATCCTGGAACGGTGTCTACAATACAGTGATGGCCTGTGAGAATGAAGAAGGACTTGGAAAGGTGGACACGATCACCTTTGAGGCGAACCAGCTGCATCGTGAAGACGAACTAGAGCTGTAAGCTCGCCAGGATGGCAAACCCGATGAAGAGCAACGTTCCTACCTCGCGCAATGTCGCAATCTGTGAACATTGTTGTTCGGCTTGCGGACATATTGCTGAGCTAACCCCGCCTGCTCCGGATGCTTACTACGTTAGGTTCCGTGAGCGCAAAGGGCAAGTGCTCGGAATATTTTCCCGATTGTGTAACTTTCGGATGGGAGGAATTGTGGTGAATTACGCGCCGCAGGGGGTGTTGAGGCTAATTGACAAGGTATTGTTTGTTGTCCTGACAATTCTACTAGGACACAGAGTCTCCTACAGAGCGGGATTTATGATATTGCCAGAACTGCTCAGTTGTTCAGATTGAACGGCCTGGTCCAACTTAAATCTACTCGTAATGAGTCTTGCTTGTTGGTAACGATAGAAAATGTATCAAAACTTCGTTTACTAGGTATGTTACCTGTAATAGAGTTATGAAAGATCGGTTTACAGCGAATTTAGCGTATGAGTCTAGTAAGCTTGAAGGGGAATTGTGTATACACAATGATAATTGCGGTCAACTTGACGGCAACTCTATCAAGTCTCGCGAGTGCTTTTCTGAGACCACGCGTAGGGTAGTTTTGAAAAATACTTACAGCATAAGTTATGCGGAGTACGAAATGTTGTTTAGTAGAGCCGCGTGTCGAACCAATCAGGTCGACGACGGAGAACGTGGCCCGTAAGAGACAGAGCACAATCTAACTACGCGACTGTAGCAGAGCTGAAAGAGCTTGGTGTGACAGAGTTGGGGAAAGATGTAACAGTCCCCCACACACTCTCCGCGACAATTCTAGGGTCTCAGTGCTACGTCTTGATAGCCAGGCCAGGCATTTCCAATCTACACTTGACCCCTTGTATCCCGGTCAAATCTCGTGCTCTCGCGGACAATTACCGGCCGGTTGGTAGGTTGCAGCGAAGATCATTCAATTGCGTCTGACCAACATTGGTATGGTGGACTCGTGACCTAACTATGAATTTTTCCAAAGGACTTGACATAGCCGCATTCCGGGGACACGAATCGTTCTGCTGTAATATCGTTCTATGATGATCACCTGTACGTCAAGTTGCTAAACGATCGGTAGATGAGGATGCTTGAGCCGGTGGTTCGGAGACTTGCCCATATTGCACAATACGCTTCGTAAGGCATACATACCTCAAGGTCGACTCTTGGGCCCGTATTCGATGGCAGATAGGAACCCCTTGGACCGAAACCCCCATCTGTATTCAAGCACTTGACCCTATGGTCTAGACCTACCCTGATCTAAAGTATTGAGTAGGCCCAACATATTAGAACGAGTAGCCTCATAAGGGACACGTGCACAGAGTCGAAGTGTAACAGCTAACCGCGCGGACGATGTCCAATCGCGCGAAGCGACTTAACAACTTAGAGCTGGCGTTTATTGACACACATGATTAGGCGCGGCGTTTGATAACATTCACAACAGCTTCAGATATAGGCTGTATGCGATGTCGTAATACTGATAGTCAGATTGCGGGATACCGACAGGATCGGCCACTGCCTTGAGGTGAGACCACGCGGGAGAACATCCACACGCCGCCCTTCTATCAAGAGCATCTGTCACTAAGTCGGTCAATCCCCGGCAGCTTTCAGACTGAGCTGGCGTTCGAATTCCCGTCTTTGATAGACCAGGATGTGCCGATATTAAGTTTTCGGACCACTTTACCGTACAGCGTAGACCACACATCCACTTTGAGTGAGGAACAGACAGGCACCCGCGATAAATCATGTAGTCGTTCGAGGGATCGTTCGAGGGATTCTGAATATCCGTAAACGGGACTGGCCGACTTGCGTGTATAATAATCCGAGAAAGATCAGAAAAGCTCAGATGTTTCTCTGGTCTTTTGGCAGTTCGCAACGACCAGTGTTGCCTCTCCAACATTACAAAGATGCATTCCGCAGCAACCTTCTGCTTTGGGCTCTTGTTGAACCTAGCTCGGGGGGCTATCCTTGACAAGCGGGCTGCCCTGGAAGATTGCATTTTGGGAACTTCGACAACAGTAGATGATGTCGGATCGGAGGATTGGGAGCGTGATTCCACACCTTTCAACGAGAGACTGCAATTCTCGCCCGCGGCCATAGCCGTGCCGACCACGGTAGAACAGATCCAAGGCGCTGTTGCATGCGGCGCGAAGCTTGGCTTCAAGGTCACCCCAAAAGGTGGCGGGCATAGCTATGCGTCTTTAGGTCTCGGCGGAGAAGATGGTCATCTTATCATCGAACTTGACCGCATGAGTACCGTCACATTAGATAAGGAGACAAACATCGCAACTGTAGAATCCGGAACGAGGTTGGGCCACCTAGCCTCTGAACTGTTCGCTCAGGGAAATCGCGCTATATCTCATGGAACTTGTCCCGGGTGAGTGAATCAGATGTCATAATCAAGCAACGGGCAAAGCTGATTAAACAGAGTTGGGATTTCGGGCCATATCCTTCATGGAGGCTTCGGTATGAGCTCCCACAGCCGCGGTCTGGCCCTGGACTGGGTTGCTGGATTGAACTTGCTGCTAGCGAACGGCTCGCTGGTACACGCTTCAGCAACGGAAAATCCAGATATTTTCTGGGGTATGCTTGGCGCAGGGTCGAACTTTGGGGTCGTTACGAGCTTTGAGCTTAACACGTTTGAGCCTCCAGCGAATGTGACCTGGTTTGTAGCAATGCTACCATGGAAAAAGGAAGACACCGTCGCCGCGCTGGAATCTTTGGAAGATTACGTGCTCAATACCATGCCGCCAGAGCTGAACATGCGCATTTTTGCCACACGTCAGTTCACCCAGCTAGAGGGCATTTATCAGGGCAGCAAGACGGATCTCGAAGCTGCACTTGCGCCATTGTTTGAAAAAACCGGAGGTTCAGTTTCGCAAGCACAGGAGACGACGTGGCTGAAGGGTCTCGAACACTTTGCCACTGTGAAACTCAATCAGACTCACCCCTATACGCAAATGGTAAGTGGCAGTATTCAACATGACAGAATAATACTTACCTCGCGGTAGCAAGAGAATTTCTATGGCAAGAGCTATGAGCTGAAGGGCTTGAATGGAACCGCCGCCCAGAATTTCGTTGACTATTGGTTCGACATTGCCAAGAACGAGACGACGCGCTGGTACGTCCAGCTAGATTTGCACGGAGGCAAGAATTCTGCCGTGTGGAACGTTGATCCCACGTTGACGTCGTATGCGCACCGGGACAAGCTCTATATACTCCAGTTCTACATGACAATGGCCGAGAACCCGGATGATACCTATAAGTTCCTAGATGACTGGGCATCGACCACGATAGCTCCTCTGCCGGCGTCTGACTACGGCATGTACTTCAATTACCCTGACACACGTTTGAACCGCACCACAGCGCAAGACATGTATTGGGGCAAGAGTCTCCCGAGATTGCAGCAGCTCAAGGCAGAGCTCGACCCCGATGAGTTATTCTACTATCCAAACTCCCTTAGTCCAGCGACTCCAGCAGCGGAGATATAAGTGCGGAGGAAAGGTAGGAACATACGGAATGCATCAATCCGCACGTACATAGAAACAAGTACGTCGGAACGGAGATATCAGGTGTTGCTTGTATGATAGGAACCTTTTAGGTTAGTTCAGTTGGTATACCAAGTCATTAGCAATCTTTGACGAGCTGTGGCATTTCACTTGGATGATTGTTCCAGTTGTATGAGAGACCATCGCATGCCCATGGACCGGTCTAATCATGCCATCTCCAGGACAGATGAAATATTCGTCAGGAACGCATGGCGTGGAGTCTGTGCTATTCTGTGGCGGTCCCCAAATGAAATGCAGTTTGTCAAACGGCCTTTTAATAAGCCCTGGCGCTCCACGAATCATTATCTATCCATCCAGCCAAAAATCCATCTGAGATCCAACTTGGATATGCCGATAGCTACCTGATTGCGGTCGATGGTCGTTCGTCATAGTCAAGGCTGTCTAGAAGGTGGCGTGTAGAGTAGCTTGGTAATTAAGCACGTATCACGATACTTAGGATAGAGCGCGTGAATGGACGTAGTACGTCTACTACGAAATGAGAATTATCAACCCAAGATCTTAGCCACGCTAGATTCGTATCCTATAACTCAAGCAGAAGCTGGGTCAAAGTCGCAACTATTTTGATATTAGTATGAATGTTGATGTAATTGTAATAAGATGTTGTGAATCCTGATTTTCGATTGTGAACTGTTTGGGGGATTGGGTACTCTGTAGGGAGCCCCATAATCGGTCGATAGCGTTGTTCCGTTCCCGCCAGTGCTACCTAAAGGTGCCCTGTCACACCACCGTCGCTTCAGTGCTCTCATTCGTGTTGGCATCAACAACACACCACTGGTCTTAGACTATTCACACTACACCGATCTTTAATATTGACGACTATCTGAAAAGTGAGTTCCCCATATTCATATTCGACTGTATAAAACCCCTGCTGAACTTCTATCAGGACTATTATAAAATTGATTTGACAGTTTACTTGCCAGATGGCTTCATTTTCTCGCTTCAAAGAGCCTTGGAAACGCGCCCTAACAGAACGACCCTCTGCCTTGCGTAATGAGTTTCCGGATTATCACATTCCAGATCCAGAATCTCTAGTGTGTACGTCCCACATACATTCTTTTCAACTCGGCACAGGAGCTTCCATCTGTACGGAGTCATTGTTCTCCGCAATACTCGAGGCCAAATTTGAGGTCATTCTGGTAACGTGCTTTTGGGCTTCATCATCTACTCTGTCGGCGCTGCGAGTGGTATTAGAACAACTCGCCAAGCATCGTCGCGAATACATTCGAAATCAACGTGCAGCTGGGCCCGATGCAGATGTTCTCTCGCCCCTGAGGGTTCGCATCTGCTTCTCATCCAGGTCCCTCCTCCAGAAACTGTTACACACATCATCCACGGATGGATATGTGTATCCGCCAACGCTATGGCACACGCAACTAGGTCTCCCAGATCAGGATACCTTGAAAAGTGGCCTTATTGATTTACGAGTCAAAAGCTTGTTTTTCTTGCCATTTAGTGTGATGCATCCCAAATTCCTAATAATTGACCGTCAAAGAGCATGGCTTCCTAGCTGCAATGTAAGTTGGGAATCGTGGCTAGAAGGATGTGTTGAAATTTCTGGGGAAGCTGTTACCGGCTTAACGAAATTCTATCAACAGGTTTGGGACAGACATCTTGATGGAGAGATCGCGGATCTCGTTGGCCAGAACTCTGTGTCTGCTGGGCCCTTGAGTTTGGGCACACTTGGGTTGACATCCATTCAAAGTCCTGCCAGCCTTTTCGTGTCCTTGCCAAAATCAACTACTCCCACTATACTCCTCCCTTCATCTCATCATCGCAACCCTCGGTTTGACCTTATCCCTTGGCATAGCTCTCCCTCGCCTCCGCCGACTCCTCTCAACTGTGCCATTCTACGACTTTTTGACATGGCAGAGTCTTCTATATATCTGCAGACTCCGAATTTGACATCCGCCGCAGTGATAGATGAGCTCCTTAAAGCATTGAAGCGTGGGATTGATGTCACGATTGTGACTAGCAAGGGAATGATGCTTTTGGAACAGATTGTTACAGCTGGGACTACAACTTCACGCTGCCTTCAATCGCTGATTCGAAATTATCAAATTTGCGAGGCCCGACATACACGAACTAGGAGTGACCTCTCCGGTGGAGACACAGAACCTGTAGTTGATTTGGAGGCACAAACGCCACGCCTAGGATCTTTGAGAATCTCGTATTTCTGTCCGCATTCGGCAAACCGAGGCGCGGGTGTATTGGAGGAACCAGTGCATTCGCATCTTAAACTAACAATTGTTGACGGATCATTCACAGTTCTTGGGTCTGGAAATATGGATCGAGCGAGCTGGTTCACAAGCCAAGAATTAGGAATATTGTTTCAATCGGCAGAGTTTGCGACGGTTGTGAACGAAGCTGTCGGCAAGGTTCTCAGTGGCAGACTAAGTCCCGTTTTCTCATCATCCAGACCCCCAATGACCGGGTGAACCCAAATCTGCAAGCCTAGAACGCCGTCGCTACTGCGGTCAGGGTCATAAGGGTTCCAAGAACAGCCAAGACGACGCCGCCTTTGAATGCTTGCGACTATACCGCCTCCTTTTCCACGGCGGCGATAAGGACCGCCTCGTGTTTCATGGCGCCTTGTGAAGCCGCACTAGATCTAAAGAGCAGGGCTGAATGGTGTGTACAACCTTCTCAGGTTGAGTAGTTAAAACTTGAAGGGTAGACTTCAAGCTGTCAAGGGCTACCGATGACCGTTTGATAGCTATCACGATGTTGATGGTATCGGTTATCCAGATAGGTTGGACTTTCGGCGCCAAGGCCCTACTTGGAACGATACCCGGGGTGGCAAAAGTGGTCTTTCGAGATAGCGTCTCGGATGGCGTCCTGCAGACGCATTTCATCAGTCCTGATCTCAAATTGTGCGATCACGCCGAGAAGCCGTCCACCCGCCATATGCTTGCAAAATGTTGCGATTTCACAAGCTCGGTAGCTTTCTATCTTATTACGCCCATCGCGAAGCCCGCGCGGTTTGAAGCAAGAGCTATTAGGCGTACAAGCTCACTAGAGCCGGTAGCTTTCGCACCCGAGAAGCTAAGCTTACCGAGGCTCTTGACTAGAAAACGCCCCATGTTCCAGATGTTCTGCAAATCATATCTTGCCTAGCGGTCCGTTAGTCTGGATAAGTTCACCCACTGACCGAGGATTGACATCCCACTTGTCTATCAGTTAAACCTCTATCTCCCCGACTCCACTGTGGCTTGTCCTTCTCATCCCGCTCACCATTCATACAGCGATATATGTTGCGGAAGTGACATAGACGCATCATCACAGTTGAATTGTAGCACCGAGCAAGTTTCGCAAAGTTGGAGCAATTCTGCAGCAGGCTGGGCGGTAGCAGATTCTGACTAGTCCTAATTATCCCGCATCAGGGCTGATGTAAGAGCTATCTCGGCAGCTCCCGCCAAGCAGTAAGTTATCTGGGGTTGAAATGTTTGTTGGTTTCTGACAAGTATTTGAAAGAAATTCTACTGGCGGCCCGTTGCCTTATCCATCTCAAAAGGCGCAGCAAGGACCGAGCCGTGGGGTCTTTCATTTACGCAACACTTGGATAATTTTCTTCTTGACCTCTCAACCGGCTGCCTCGAATCGTAGTGCTTCTAAGTGGTCACCTGCAAACACTGAGAAAGTGCACTGGCGAACATCTTCATTACCTATGGAATTCGTGACAGAGTTCTTTTCTCTCCTGAATAAGGGAGTTTTCGGTAACATCTAGACTGCTTACGAAACTGTTATCCTGGGCTTATAACATTGCGTTCATTTGAAAGAGACCTCTTTCAACATGTCTTTGGGTGTCATTCACTCAGACACCTCTCCCCCCGAGTACAGGAAGGACAACACTATTACCGATGCTGAGAAGCTCGCTCTTGGCCAGCGAGATAGCCAGGAGGCAGAATCCATCGGATCAGTCGGCCACACTGACAAGACTCATCGAAAGCTCAAGCCTCGTCACATTCAATTAATTGGTATCGGCGGCACCATTGGCACGGCGCTCTATGTCCAGATTGGCAAAGGATTGCTTCAGGGCGGCCCGGGTAGTCTTTTTATTGCCTTCACGCTATGGTGCAGTGTGATCCTCTGCGTGACTATGTCAATGGCTGAGATGGTGACTTACCTGCCTATATCCTCGCCGTTCATCCGTTTCGCCGGTCGCTATGTTGACGAGGCTTTCGGGTTCGCTGCTGGATGGAATTTCTTCATCTTCGAAGCCGCGCTTGTGCCGTTTGAGGTAACGGCTTGCAATGTCGTCATACACTTCTGGAGCGATGGTGAGTAGCTGATGTCATTTCTTACTCTCCTCACCTTGACTTATAAGAACCAATTTTCAATTGAGCATATTCGAAAATTATGGACTCCCACTATTCATCAAACACTTTTGGAGGGAATTGTGCTAACTCTAGTGCTATAGTCGTACCAGCAGGTGCCATGATTGCAATCGTGCTTGTGCTCTACGCATTAATTAACATTTTAGCTGTTAAGTGGTATGGTGAGACCGAGTTCTGGGCCGCTCTCGGTAAAGTTTTGCTCATCGTTGGTTTGATCATTTTCACGTTCATTGTTATGGTAGGTGGAAATCCGCAGCGCGATACGTTCGGCTTCCGATATTGGTATGAACCTGGATCCTTCGCCG
This sequence comes from Whalleya microplaca, assembly GCA_022497155.1. Taxonomy (NCBI): domain Eukaryota; kingdom Fungi; phylum Ascomycota; class Sordariomycetes; order Xylariales; family Xylariaceae; genus Whalleya; species Whalleya microplaca. The sequence continues at coordinate 469,012 of MU385725.1, forward strand.
AATACTACACTACCGGATCGCTGGGTCGGTTTCAGGGATTCATGCAGTGCTTGATCCTTGCCTCTTTCACGATTGCCGGGCCCGACTACGTTTCCATGTCTGCTGGCGAAGCGGAGAACCCCCGCGCGGTTATGCCAAAAGCATTCAACGCTGTTTTCTACCGCTTAACGACATTCTTCATGCTTGGGTCCCTCTGTGTAGGGATTCTTGTTCCATATAACGACACCGAATTGATAGAGGCTTTTGCGAGTTCCAAACCAGGTGCTGCAGCCTCTCCATACGTCGTCGCCATGAACTATATGGGAATACCTGTCCTGCCGCATATCGTCAATGCAATGGTCTTGACGGCTGCCTTCTCTGCTGGGAACAGTTATGTTTTTTGTGCATCTCGATCGCTGTACGGCCTAGCTCTTGAGGGAAAAGCACCCAAGTTCCTGACGAGGTGCACAAGGAATGGCGTTCCGATTTACTGTGTGATATTCGTCCTCCTCATCGCGTTGCTGTCGTTCCTACAGGTGAGCGAAAATGCAGCTGTAGTACTCAGCTGGTTTGTGAGTCTGGTCACCGCGTCCCAACTTATCAATTTCAGCGTCATGTGTGTCACATACATCCGCTTCTACCGGGCCTTGAAAGCACAGGGCATTAGCCGTGACACTCTGCCGTACAAGGGACTCATGCAGCCCTATGCAGCCTACTTTGCCTTGGTTGCGACTTTTATCATGACATTTATCGGTGGTTACACAGTATTTCTGCCAGGTAACTGGAAGGTCGCAGATTTTCTGTTTTCGTAAGTTAAGTTTGCAACATCTGAAACAGCTATTAACTGACATGATGGATAGCTACACCATGATAGGTGTTTGTCCACTTCTTTTCGTCGGCTGGAAGTTCATTCATAAGACCCGACACCACAGGTTGCATGAAATTGACTTGCGCAAGGATGTGGACGAGGTGGAGGACTATACCAATAACTTCGTTCCGATGCCACCAAGAAATGCTGTCGACAAATGGTTTAATAAAATCTTCAGCTAACAAGGACAACTCTTTTCAGAGCCTAAATATCATCACATAGTATCGCAGGTACAATGCAAATCTAGATGCCATCTCGTCCTATCGAGAGAGCAAGCCTCGTCAGCGATCGCAACACATTACAGTCAATGATATTATTTTTATTCAACACCAGTATATTCACTCGGTTCAAATGGTGATCACAGTATCGAAGCAGTTCCGCACTGTTATTGAACTTTTTGACATTATTTTGTTTATTACTTAGGGTATCACATATCTAATCTCTCAGGTAACTAACGTAAAGATCCTCTAGTCACCGATGCGACAGAGTACTCTTCCCTAGTTCCGGACCACGAGCACTCGAAGGGCTCACGGCACTTAGAGGGCTCATAGCTGTGTCCGCCTCAGAACGCCCCCGTGGACTGTGCACCACACGCCCGGGATCCCGGAGTGTCGCTGACCTCGACATTGTTCTCACGAGCGGACTTGATGGAAATTTCCAGTCCTCCTGTCGACTCTCCGGCATACTAGGCAGCGTTTTTGATCGCAGGGGCGGCAGTGGCTTCGAGAGGTTTCCGACATGTGCGCTCGGAGGTTTTGGGAATCTCCAATCGTGATCCAGTGTCGGGCGATGACGGGGCGAGCTGTGCACCGCACGCATCGACTCCACGGGCCTCGATATCGGTCTTCGATCGTGCGGATTTAGTGACTGGTGTCGCGAGCTCATATCAGATCCGCTGTAGCTATGTTGTTCATGCTTATACATTGGAGCACTCCATTCTGAGCCAGAATATCGATTGGACTTGGTATCCATGTGTGGCTTCCCCCTAGCTCGCCGGCGTCCATACCAGAAGGCGGCGAGGATCAGGCCCATGACCGCCACGGTCCCGATAATCGCACCAGCGATAGCGCCGTAGTTCGTCGACGAGGAGTTGTTGGAGGCTGTGTCGGCCGGCATGGGTACCATCATCATTCCCGTGGGCATTGCGTTGCCGGTATCTCCACTAGCGACTGAAAGCGGCATCGTCAATCCCGTCGTCATCGGTATTGCACGGTATAACGTGTCGGCTTCCCAGGTCCCCGCACAGAATGGCATTGTGTAGGCGGTACCCGCCGCCGGGTATGTGGGAAAGATCTTCAATGAATGGCATTGTTGAGTGCCGCTGGAGGATGTGTTATTAGCCTCGGACCACCACTCGGCGAGCTAGAATGCCTTACCATGCCGTTTCATTACCGCTATTTAACAGTACCGTGTTGCCGCTGCACGCTGTCGCGAGTGCACACGACGTGGATGTGGAAGGACAACATCCGGCGTAGTTCGCCGATGTGACAAATACTTCACTGCTTGCGCAGTAGAGAGGGGTTGCTAACAATATTGATCAGTCCTGCATTCCCATATGGCAATATGTTCGTGTCAGTCCTACTTGTCGTGCCTACGATATAATACCCTTCAAAGGATGCAGAAGGGGCCGCAGTAATTGTAGCATCATTCGTGATCGTGACCGTTGCCTCTCCTGAGACACGGCATGATCGAAGAAGGACGAGTGCGGCTACCCGCCATAAGTACGTTGATTTCCTGCCCATTGAAATTCGCTATCGTATTTTGAGTGCTATCGCACAGATGCACGACGGTGGGTTCGCATCAATGATCGACTGCTAGGTCAAGGAGTTTTAAATGTCAAGCGGAAAAGGCAAAACCTCCACATAAACGACATTCTGCTTCCCATTCTCCCTATATACAAAGTCACACCGCGTCGAGTTGACAGGGCCAGTTTCACGATACGAGAGTCCAATGATTGCGAGGGCGTGTTAGACGCACTCCTATATTAACTGTCTGTTTCACTTACACGGCGTAGCTACGCTCCTAGCGAATGGCCAAACTCCGGCGGGCGGCTAGTCCGCAACGGGCAGGTTCCCCTGGCTGTTGTGGTTAGACCCGAAGGTGTTCGTCGACCCACGTGGGATGTTTTTCTTCAGCAATTCTAGCCGTGGAGCTTAAAATGCTATCCGTCATTTCTCGACGGCTGGTCGACGTTTGCTCGCGCTGGTTTCAAGTGTCTTCCCTCGTCGTTCGATGCACATACGTCCATCACCGCGGCTGTGCATCTGTCGATTGATTGAATGATCCTCGAGAATAACTTCTGACGGCTGGTCGCTCGCACTGGGGCTGCATCTTGATGATCACAAAAGCAATACAGTTCCCAGGCCTAGAGCTGCAATACACATTCAACGTAGGAACGAATGAGCGCTTGGATCCTGTGATATTCAAGATTTCGCACCGCACGGTTGCCACGATCGAAGTCCAGACCTGTGGGAATGGGCTAGTAAATGCATGCTACCGAATCGCTGGTTCAGGGGCACACCTGTATGCGTAGATATCGTGAACGGTTGCCTTTTCGGGCTGCCTACCCGGGTCGATCCCGATGCATCCTAGTTGAAAGTCGATTCGCAATGACCATTGTGCGAATAAAATGCATGGGTTCGTCCGATCGCACGGGAGAGCTTACGTACCAGACATGGGGTTGCATCTCAAGCTTTCATCTAAGCTTTCGCTTCCCGAGGCACGATTTCACTAATCTAATAAAGCGCAGAGAACGCCTTTCGTCACGCAAAAAGAGGTCATTGTCAAGTTTTATTAAATGTCTTCAAGGGAGTCACTCTCGCAGGGATTGCATGCTGTTGGTCAATCGAGGTTACTTAGATCAAACCTCGCGATCCAATCCCATGAAGGATCATTTGGGTTACCACTACATGGAAATGATGTGCTCGAAGTCATCCATGTATGAACATCGCATGTAACCAGCCTTCTATAATTCTGCCAACCTAATCACAGATACAGTAGCTTTGATCATTTCGCTTATAAGCAGTCACAGTCCCAATGTCGAAGGGTGATGCTACGTAATTTGGAGCTTGAGTTTCGGCAGATTCGCTCCTTTTGCCGATGCAGTCGCCTAAGTCCACCTGAAAAAACCCACGATACAGTTATTTTGCAGTTGACATATATCAAGTCAATCTAGGTAGCTACGTATTTTCATGCGCCAATGTTTATTACGATACATACATTAGACCTTGATCAGCCTCAGGCTACTGTTTCCTTTCACGTTAAGATCCTATTCAGGTTGTTCTGGAACAGATATATTTGCTGGGTCTCCCTGTCACGACATTTTCGTACTTAGACCTCGCTTAGCAGCTACAGAAACAATCGGTCATTACTGCGTATAGTAACACAGTTATACTGTGGACTATGGGTTTGTGTGACATACATGCCTTGTCAACGTGAATTAAGTCCATATAGTTATTTCCAATCGCCAGACTAATACCATTTTTTCGCATAGGTGACAGGCTTACCCACCTTCTCATGACACATTACAATACCCTGATATAACCCACCCACTTAGCCATTGTAAACTGCCATAGGGCTACTCCCAATCGTCGTCCATAAGTTCCATTCCGTCGAAGATATTCAGCCAGTCGGTCAATCTCCCCTTGACAAAATTATCCAGTTGCCATGGCTCAGCTGTCAGAGCATGCGCATCACCAGCCCAGAGATACATATCGGCTTCCACAGTCTCCTCGTCAGGGCTGCCATCTGCATTGAGAAGCGTGACGGCCACGGTTGCTGGTTTGTATGCCTCGCCCTCAAAGATATCTAGCCTCTTGCGTAGGGAGTTCGCCTCGAACGTAAGCAAGAAGCCATCCACTGCCGTCTGTGCGTCATGACTAACGACTGCTGGATAGTCACAATTGCGCACCAAGAATCGCGCGTAGCCGTACACTTTTGCTGGTTGCGTGAGGGTCGACACGGCGGAAACATTTAGTGCATCCCCTGTCAAGACCCAAGCCAGGAGGGGCATGGCGCATAGGGTGCCATAAATAAAGACTGGTCTTGGTTTCGACACCGGTGATGCTGGAAAGTCACTGGGAGGCTGGTTTTGTTTATTTGACATTGTTGCGGTATGCGAGTATGGATATATGTTGATTGCACCAGTAAGCAAGACAGGTGGAGGAGTGTTGGTATGGTAGACACGCAATCTCGGTAGGTCTTATTTAATATCTTGAGGACAGATGTAGATAACAAGAAATTTTGAAATAAATAGGGTTCTGCATTGACATTAACTAAAAGACAATCTCCTCATATGGATAAAACTTAATTTTCCTTCGCCGGTCTTATTATTTCTGCTCTTTGTGTGTATTATGTGGTGCAGAAGACACTAGTTTCGGATTCCAAATCCTCCTGTATTACAGGCTTCTACATGGTATAAACTTATTCCACTGCCACTTGGTATTACTGTTGCTCGGAAGTCGAAAACTCATAGGGCTTACAAAACTCGGGGTTTGCTACTAGTAATAGTACAAGACTCATACAGTATGTTAGATCCTTAAGTGACTGGTATAAAAACACTTGACTATACTATAGAAAGCCATGATATGAAAGCTCCGTTGTGTTACCGGCATTGAGAGCTATGCCTTGGAAGGCCATTCTAAACTGTAGGGTTAGACAGTCTCATCATGAGTTAGGGTTACCAGGTAATGGAAATGCAGCATCACAAGGTTGTTGTAAGGTAATTCTTCAGCAAGACATGGCAAAGGTGAATGTTCTGATTGCTAAGATAAAATAGCTTGATCCCAGGGATCACTTAAATATCACCGAGACTAGTCCGCTGCCTAGTGGTAGATACTTGTATCATTCAACCATATGATTTCTTGAGATAACTTCGACCAGTCCTCTCTAGAATGTCCAAAGGTATCTCAACCTCGCCATGATCAAGACCTCCACTTGTTTCTTGTTGACTGTCATCACAATTCATGGGTTTGGTTCTTTATCGTTGTCTCTTTGAATCTCACGAATCGCATGAACGATGCTCGATCTGTCTATTGACAACGCTGCTCTTCGATAGGTGCAGAATGTGTCGATATATTAGCAAGTGGGAATTTGAAAATTATCCAATATTCAGCCCTCAGCAGGAACGTGTATGTGAATAGGCGTTTCCTACCTCACAGCTGAGAGCTAAACCTAGAGGCTCTAAGAAAGTGTACACGAAAATGCAAATAGACTCAGATTATCCCATCAGGGCAAAACATGAAGTAGGTGAGCACAATCTATAAGTCTATTAATACACATTACACCCTTCGTCCTGCTGACCTGTCTTAATAGTATCTTAACATTTACAGGAAAGGTCTTCAAATTGAGGCTTTGGCAAAAGCAACCGCTGACATCAACCTACACCGCAAGTCCAGCAACCAGGTTCGCCGTGGGCAAGGACTTAGTTGGCTTATCCCACATCTCGCCAAGGAACGAAAGCGCTCGATAAATCCTCCATGGATGCCTCAACACGTTTGAATCTTCATCTGAATTTGCCTTCTCTCATCACCCTAGGCTCCGTCCCTTCAGGATTCCTCCAATACTTCATCAGAGCCTCCCTGGCTACTATTGCGCTGCCAGACTCGACTAGGCCCTCATCCTCCAGATCCTGCATCACGACTGAGAGCCAAAACTGACACCCTTCCCACTGCGGTGAGAAGTTGAACGCTTGTCTTCCCTTGCGTATCAACAGTTGCATAAATCCGGCCACATCAATTTCCTTCGTTATTCTGAACGGAAAAACCCGGTGGGTCTCCTCGGTGTAGCGTCGATCCAGTGACGTGACCTCGATTTTGCCATGAAGTCCATCACTGCCATGCCCCGGAACCATGTTCAACATGACGCTGAAGTTTATCGAGGTCCGGAGGCAGAGGGTCCAGTGGTTCGTGGGGGGTTCTCCAGCCTCATCACCCTCGTTGAACTCATTTCTGAGCGCACACAAGTAGACTTCCGTGAGGGATTGACCGATTTGGGACGGATCGAAATTATCGAGTCCCCAATTATTATCAAGTCCTTCCATGTGGCCGCTTGTGGTAACAGATTGGAGGATGTGTCTGGCGGTGAGCTGTTGTGCCGTGTCGAGCAGAGGGATGTCTAGACGCTTTGTTTGTCAAGTGTGGCGACCGGTATAGAACATGAAAAATCAATCGTAGTGGCTGTGCGAATGTTGTTGGTTATATCGTAGTGATTTGTGTGTAATTATCTTGAAGTTAAGAACCATGGGACGAACCCTTGCCACTGGGTCTGGTTGATACACAACATAACCCCGGTATTTGAATAAATCCTTGTAGCCATTGGATTATTAAGTCATTTACCTCGACGATTGTTCTGTTTTCTCTGAGGTTGATAATATACAATACAATTCTGAGCCCCATCATGTTTCTAATACGTGTGTAGGGCTGAGTCGCTGGTTGGGAGCAGGTTGTGGGGCTTCATTTGAAGCGTTGTCTAGCCGTCACTATCACGCGGGTATGCACCGTGCTGGATACACTACTGCTCGTACCACTATTCAGCTAGTCGCCCAAGTGTCATCTTGGTGCTCTCCACAATAGGTACTCCGAAGCTATATTGCCATCTAGACATCAAGACACAACCTACGGGTCTAGTTTTTGTGGTGGTTCTTTGATTGCCGCAGCATCAGTCTCCATTCCGTCAATAATCTCTAGATCATCACGCGACACGAGACTTTCCTCTGCTGGCCAAAACTTGCTCAGACCGATATAAACAAAGAATGCGGAGAGGAATCCATAATACCAGACCAAGTCTGCGATGTACGCCGCGCCCCCGATGTCAATCAAAGCGTTCACGTTCTTCGCTAGACTCGGCATCGTCGGCCCAATACTGACGAGCATGGCGACCGCAGCCCTCCAGTTGCAACCGGCCACGTACCGATATCTTCCATGGGGTGTATAGAGCGCCGAGACCTGGACGCGCCGTTGCTTGACAACCCAGTAGTCCGCAATGGAGACCGCGATGATAGGGGCCAGGAAGATTCCCAAGCTCGACATGAAGTTAAGCAGGCTCTCGGCGCTCGTGACAATCTTCCAGGGCACCATGACCCACCCGCCGACGATGGTGCAGAAGATGGCGGCGCGCCGGATGTTGATGTACTTCGGGAACAGACTGGCTAGGTCATTGCTCGCCGATATGACGTTCGCCGATACGTTGACTCCGATCTGAGCTACCATCCAAGCCAAGCCGCAGTAAAAGGCGCCGGCGCGCGCCCCGGGAGATGTCCATTTGCTGGCAAGGGTCAGGGGGTCCCAGATGTAGTCCCCATAGAGGACCTTAGATGCCGAGGCGCTTATGATGCCTAGCACGGCGATGAAGAAGCAGATGAATGGGAAGAACACCGTCTGGTAGAATGTGTTCCGCGGTGTTTTGACGTAGCGCGTGAAGTCGGATATGTTTGTGCCGACTGTAGACCAGCTACCCGTCTGTGCTGTCAGCGTCGAAACGATTAGCCAGGATCGACTCCATCCTGTCACCGCGGGTTGTTGGTTCCAAATATCTCCCGAGCCTCCGGCTGTTACACAAACCGCTATTGTTGTCCCGACGGCCGCGGTGATCGTGATGAACGCCTTGAATACAAAGAACAACTTGAGCTTGTGTGGGTGGATAGTCAGGAAAGGCAACTGGATAATCCAAAAGAGGAAGTGGCTCAAAAGTCCCTGACTGGTAATACCAGCGCTTGGAGGTAGGCTATTTGGTATGCTCAAATAGCTAGGCCAAATCGCAGCAAGCATTACTGTGAGGGCTGTGCTTCCAGTGTATGTCTGGATTGCATGCCAGAACAGAGCGGTGATCATTCGGCAAACTACAGGGAACTTGGCGAAATGGAAACCGAAGGCCGATCGGATCCAAACGGCAAAAGGCACACGAAGATAGGCACCGGGCACACCATTGAAGGCGATGGCGAAAGACATCACCACGGAACCGACAATGACGCACCATATGGCCTCTCGCCAAGTCAGACCTATTGCTAAAACGGAAGCGCCAATCTGCCAGCTCTGAGCTGAAAGCTTAATGTGCTAGAGTCAGCTTTCGACTCAATTCATTGAGGTATGTGGTCATAAGAAGCCGTACAATATCAGACACCCAATATCCTAGGATAGATGAGGCAGTCCATATTCGTCGCTCAGGGGGTGTCACATCCAAGTCGACGTTGGTCCACGTTCCATCAGGAGCAAAAGATGTCTGTTGCTTTGGTAAGACCCAGCCAGATATGCGATGTTTCCCCTCTGCCTTCTCCCGAACGCTTGATAGTCGTTGGCGAACGTAATCCATCATCCTTTGGTATCCGTGTTTTGAGAACACACAATCCCAATGTTACTGTGAGGTGCATGGGTTGACATAATCAACCCTTTTATAGCAGGACCGAAGGTTCCTCGGGCGCCTTCCGCCGATATGTAGACTCAATTCAAGAGTCCCAGTGTGAGGCCCGATAACAAGATGTTTCCGCCGGCCGTCGAGCAGGGACATGTCCTAGCGTGAAAGCCATATCAGGATCAAAGGTTATTGAACTGCACACCAGGAGTTGAAATTATTCGTTCTTGGCAGAGGATCTTATCATTGGCGTCGAGCTCCGAAACTGAGATACCTACATGCTTGTCATCCGATAAGCCAACCCCGTCGGCACTCGTCTTATTGGATAGATATGAAGAGTAAAGATAGATGAACTACCAAAGCAAAATCCATTAACGCTGTTAGGAATTGAATCTCACTTCATTTTCTTAGCCACAGCTACTATGTACCTACTAAGATTAACCAAGCGGGGAAACAACACATGCGAATCCGCCTAAGCTAGCGTAGACGAACTCTAGACGATATCATGTAGGTTTATGACCCGAGAGCCTGGTCTGTACAGTTCGTTTCGACGTGGATGGACGCCCTAACTTTAAGTTAGATGGTAATCGGTTGCCGAATATTGTATCCAAGACTTGACTAGTTTAACACTGCGACGATCTACCACTTTTACCTAGGCCTCGTCGCAGTTGCTCGAACTGATATCTTGTTACAATTATGGTGGAGGTAAGAGAGATCACAATCGCTCAAGCTCAGGATGGGTTTAGGCGTGGTGATTTCACCGCAAAGGAACTGACTGCAGCATTCCTTGAGCGCATCATGAAGCTGGACAAAAATGGACCGCGGATTAACTCTACCATGGCCATGTCTGGCACTGCGTTGGAGGATGCCGCCGCATTAGATGCGTATTTTCAGGAGACCGGGAATTTCAAAGGAAAGCTCCATGGCATTCCCATAGTCGTCAAGGATCAGGTATGTATCTGCATCAACATTTGTCAGAGCGAAGTCTGATCAAATTAGGCCGATACGAAGGGGATAGAGACAACCTATGGCTCGGCAATAGCACGAGGCAATGTTCCTGACGAAGACGCTGTCGTGGTGACCAAACTGAAAGATGCTGGGGCGGTCATCCTTGGAAAGACGACCATGGCAGAGTGGGCAGCGGTCTGGTTTAGTGCGAATGGTGCGACTGATTATGAGTTCACCAAGAACCCTTACAACCTCGGTCACGATGTGGGTGCCTCCTCTGGAGGTTCTGCTGCTGCTGTAGCAGCCAACTTCGCAATTCTCGCGGTAGCAGAAGACACGGGCGGTTCAATCAGGGTGCCAGCATCTTTTTGCAACCTTGTCGGGATTCGCGCAACACCTGGACTGATATCGCGAACTGGTTTCTGCCCACTTATCAAGGTGCAAGACACTCCTGGCCCAATGGCCAGGACTGTTACGGATTGTGCGCTGATGCTTGACTGTATGGTCGGGTTTGATCCAGAGGATGAATTCACTGGTTTTGCGGCGACTGCGGCGGCGCTTGGGCTTCCAAGAGGAGGTAGTTACTCAGCAGAGCTTGACACGGGGCCAGAGAAACTCAGCAAAGCCAAGGTAGGTGTTGTGAGGCAACGGTTTGGGCCCGACTCGGATTCGTACTGTAAAGCTGTGAATACGGTGGTATCTGCAGCCATGAATAAACTGCAGGAGGCTGGCGCAGCGTTTGTTGATGTTCACATCGAGAATCTCGACCATTTCCTCAATTACACGCAGACGTACGTCCTGCGTTCGCGAAGCGATATTAATGCCTTTTTAGCAACCAAGCCTCACTTGCCTCAGGATCTTGCGGACATCGTACCGAAGGAAGCTCACAAGCCATACTTAGATCTCGTGTCCGAGATGGCACACGGACCCTTAGATCCAAAGAACGACCCCACGTACGTGGATCGAATCTTGCAGCGAGACGAGCTGAAACGCAAGATTGTATGTCTCATTGCATCCATGGGACTTGACGCACTCGCTTTGCCTGATGTAAAGATCCCGCCGCCGCGGTTTGAAGATGCGACAAATGGCCGATTCGACGGCATTGAGTTTCCGGTAAACACATTCCTGGCAAGCCAGGCACGACTTCCAGCTATCACAGTACCGGCTGGCTTTACTGAAGATGGCCTACCTGTCGGATTGCAATTCATCGGGTTGGAATTCCAAGAACAGTACTTGCTAGAACTGGCAAGGGGCGCGGAGGCGGTTCTTGAGGCTAGGCGGGCTCCGCCAGAGCCACTATGAGGAAACTGGACCAGAGCCAATATATTCCTATGGCTCTACATTAGTAAGTCACGAGAATATGGGGTTAAATGCAAGTCTGTGATTTTAATCATCAAAGAAATACAATCAACAATGGTGGATGAAATGAAGCTTCTCACAGGAACGTTCTAGGGATTATGAGTAAAGACGAGTACCTAAAGTAGGCCGTTATTGGGGTTAGGGAATAACCACGCCCGTGGAGTAGGATTCGTAGGTAGTTGCTAGATGACGCGGATGGTTTGTTCAAGATGTGCTATACTCTATGCTCAACGATAACTTCATTCCTCTTGGTAACATTCTACGGGCATCTTTCTCGCTTCGACACAGCAACATCTAGATAGACAACTTTGGCAAGAAGTCAAATATTATTTCAAGGCCTTGTAGGCACGGTTGCTGAGAGATAAGAGTAGGGATAGTAGACAGAGGCAACAATATGATAATGGCCGCGTGGGATTTATCCCTTACATGCAATACTGTAGCAGAGTCAATTCAAAAGCTACGTAATATTGTTAGTACGTATGTTTGTCTACCCAGCGGTGATACATATTACGGACTTCCTAGATTGCCGAACTGAAGATGTTACCTTCAGCCAATCCACCCTCAATGTTATGAACCTGCTTCAAATAACAACGCAGAAATCATCATAGCCTACATTACACACTCCTATCTGCAGAGCATTGCTTAGGCAAAATTCTCAGTCTTTATCCACGATTCCACTATGACACTGGCTCGGCAAGTAAATCAATTATGAGGTTACCAGCTTATATATTCTATGTTATACTTATAGCCTGTCACACGGCTATTGGAGCCAAGACCTGTTGGAAGCTATACGAGATGCAGGAATGCTGCACGAGTACATATATTGGGTGCTGTTGGATGTTATTCGATACTGTTGGAATGTATGACTGCCTAACAAAAGGTATGATCATCAGACGGCGGCTACGTCGGCAACAGGCTAGATACGTACCAGGAATACGTACCACGGCAGCAGGTCTATAAAAGACCTGTCGCCAAACCTCAGACTCAGATTGAAACTTAGACCATAAGCACCCTCAGAGGCCCTAGAGAATTATTATTGAATTGATATATTCCAAGCCCTACTACAGCCCTTGTCACATAGCCTCTTCATGCTATTAAACTCTAGCTCAGATATAGATGGACTTGTACATGGCTTTCAGACTAGTCCTTGTTGTTACAGCTACGGAATGTATTGGAAACAAACAGCTGCATGTATCACTTGAATTACTTCCTATTGTTACTCGTATCTTCCATGTCTATCGTGCACAAATTGTCCAAGAACAATTACATCCAGTGGCATTTCGATAAATCAAGGGAGATCTTGGAGAATATCACCATCCATATCCTATCCAGGAACGTTACACCCGCAGCCTACCTAGTATGGCATCATATGTAATGTCACATCCGCAAATACTGATCTACGGTAAGCGGTGTGAGTATATTGAGATGTAAGAGATGTAGGTCTTTCATTGTGTGGAAGTTAGAGACGGTACATTCATTGACTAGTAAAATGTACCATAATGTAGAATTATCTATTACTTTACTATATTTAGTTTACGAAGCTACAACCACCGTGGAAATAGTTGTTTCGTCATTGCCCGATGTAGAAAATTGCCAGGGCTGAAATCTCATAAATTCCTGCCTGCCTGACTCGATTTTTCATCCATTTTCTGAGAGTAACATCTATCACTCAGTCAAGTCAAATATACTATCTTCGTCAACTCTACGTTGTGATATCCTCACAATGAGCGGTGACACTTTTAATAGTCGTGAGAACAATGGAGGTAAAACGCCTAACATCAGTACCCAAAGTTGTCTCCGCTACCTAACTCCATTCCGCAAGATGTTGACTAACCCAGAGCGCAATTAACAGAGACTCGGTCTTCATCGATCATAAAGGATGCCAATGACAGCTCGACAGAGCGTGAAATTCATCACCATGGCGGCTTAGTTCTATTTTCGGTACTCTCGATACTCCAGAATTCAGCAAGCACCACGGCTAGTTTACGCTTCATAATTCAAGAGGGTGACAATACGGTGGTGGAACGCCTAAGTTATGCATCGCTCTGGGCCCGGACCAAGAACGATGCATGTGCGCTGCAGTGCATTAGACACATGCAGCCATATCCGGGCTCTACAAACATATTCTCGCTATACTTCAGCACCCATTATGAAAATATTCGCTGGTTCTGGGCAGTATTGGCCGCCGGGGGTGTTCCCTGCATATTACCACCTTTAGTGAACGATATACGGCTGAGGAAGGACCATATTGCCCACCTAGTCAGATTATTGGATAGTCCAACCATACTGACAACTCGAGAATTATGTTCCGCTTTTGAACATAACAGCAACGTCAATATACTGACTATCGAGTCACTAATGGTGGACAATCAGCCCACATTCGAGCCTCCTACTTCATCTATTGAAGATGATCTATCAGTCCTCATGTTGACGTCTGGAAGCACCGGCAACGCAAAGGCCGTCTGCCTCTCGAATGAGCAGATACTACGAGCATGTGCTGGGAAAAGCGCACAGAGTAAGACAACACATCAAGACATTTTCTTGAACTGGGTTGGTCTTGATCATGTTGTCAACCTTGTAGAGGTGCATATACATGCTATGTCACTTTGTGCAGACCAAGTACACGTCCAAGCTAATGATCTACTCGCCAACCCTCTCCTATTTCCAAGACTTATACATCAACACCGTATAACTGTCACCTTTGCTCCGAACTTCTTTCTCAGCCTAGTTACTGCTCAAATGCTCGAGATAGATCCAGCATTAGATAATCCAGAGAAACTTGATCTGTCAAGTCTGCGTGCACTATTCTCGGGAGGGGAGGCTAATTCCGTTAGGACCGCAGTGGAATTCACTAAAGCCTTCCAAGCTTACGGGGCGCCAGCCGAGTTCCTGTGCCCTGGGTATGGCCTGACAGAGTCATGTGCGGGAATAATTTGGGCCTTTAATTGTCCATCATATGGTTCTGAATTGACGGATGAATTTACATCTGTTGGATCGCCCATACCTGGATGTTGCATCAGGATTTTAGACTCCGAGGGGTCTCCGGTAAACCCTGGCGAAATAGGAGATCTTCAAATTTCGGGTCCTGTCGTGTTCAAGCAATATTATAATAATGTTACCGCGACAAAAAACGCTTTCACACCAGATGGCTGGTTTATTACTGGCGATCAAGCTAGAATCGACCTTGACAATCAGCTACACATCATCGGCCGCCTGAATGACATGGTTAATATCAATGGGGTCAAGTATTCATGTTCAGAGATAGAGACAACCATCGAACAATCAAATCTGCCAGGGGTATCTCCTTCACTTACTATAGTATTTCCTCACCGCCCTCAAGGTGCCAGTACTGAGGAGTATTGTATCGTCTATAAAGCTACAGAGGACAATATAACAGGAGAGTCCCGAGCGAACACTTATGACACGATGACTCGAGTTTCTAGTGCAATCACGAACAGAAAGCCTTTCAGCATAATTCCACTTCCGGATGATGCATTCAACAAATGTTCGCTTGGAAAGGTATTGCGTGCCAGACTTCGAAAGGCCTTCGAAGCTGGAGAGTCCCGGGAAATGGAAGAGAACAATAGGCTATTAATCCATGCCTTCAAAGATATCAACCGCGTCGCTCCCGCCAACCCTACGGAGCACTTAGCCTTGGATGTTGCTTGCGAGATGCTCGGTTTGAGAATTGAAGAAGCTAGTGTCACATCTAATATCTTCCACTTAGGCTTCACCTCCCTAGACATTATCTCTTTCATTCTACGGCTACAATCAAGTCTCGAGCTTAGTAATGCAATAACACTGACAGATGTGTTGCGAAAACCGACTATTCGCTCCATCTGCGATGCTGTGGATGATAACAAAGACCCCAATGAGTCCTATGACCCGGTGGTCTTACTACAACCATTTGGGAACAAGGCGCCACTTTGGATTATACACCCAGCCTCCGGAAACGTGCTTGATTTTATTCCTCTATCACGCTATCTCAATGACCGCCCACTTTACGGTATTCGTGCTTCTGGAGTCCGGCCTGGTGAGAGGTTTGCGCGAGATATTCTGGAGATGGCCTCGACATACTTCAACGCAATCAAGCGAGTCCAGCCTAAGGGGCCTTATGCCGTTTCTGGGTATTCGCTTGGAAGCAGCATTGCTTTTGAGGTCGCAAAGATGCTTATCGCTAATGGCGACGAGGTTCGCTTTCTGGCTGTTCTTGATAGCCCGCCACATATATCTGAGCTTGTCGGGAATCTTACCTGGAGTGCTGGTCTTGTCATGGTGAGCTTTTTCCTGGGGCTCATCCCTGAGAAATACTCCAACGAGATGATCCCGCGTCTCCGGAATGAGCCTGCAGATGTGTGTTTGGATTTTATTCTCTCAAACGCCGACGTAGCGCGCCTTGATGCACTGCAGCTTGACAGGGAAGGACTCTCACAATTTGCAGATACAGTGCACAACTTTGGAAATGCAGCACGCAACTACAAGCCTATCGGGACAGTGCCAAATATGGATGCTTTGTGGTGGATCCTTTGCTCAGCATCACAACAGGTGGGCGCAAGGATTGGACCAACCGATTTTTGAAGCGGTGGAAAGACTTTGTGACTCAAGATTTGAGATTTCATCAGAGTACTGGAAACCATGCTGATATGTTAAGCTCCAAACATGTGCGCAATTTCCAGCGGATTCTTCGAGATGTTCTTGCTTCTAGGGGTATTTGAGAATTGTAACACCATGCCACAAGATCAGTGTGTGCTACGATCCCTAGTGTTCATGCTGATTGCGTTGAAATATGTATTTGTAGTCGTTTAATTGTCAGTTTAATTCTCCCATGAAGCTTCAATGATCAATAATGTACTTCCTGGTGGCCTGGTTATGCGATATCACTTTGAAAGGTCTCGAGGATATCGATGAACTCCCTGCGAATCTTGACGTGAAGATGGTGCTATTGGAGAATGGTACAGTTGATCCACTGGACTGGAAGGCTGAGTTGAGAAATTACGAGAGGGAGCGCGCTGGCCTCGCCGACTTTGTGGCTATAAGTCCGAGCCCATCGTCGTGGACGACGCCCTAGATATCGCACTATGACCGAATGCTTGGCGCAGGTAAGTAACTTGTAATGGCAAGGACCTATTAAGTAGTGATGAGATCTATACTCTCGAAAAGGTATGATGTTGGAAATTTATCACGATATTGGTCATTGTTAAATACCCTTTGTTTTGGAGCTCAGGTAAATAGTGTTTCTGAGCTCTTAGGTAATATTTAGGAGGGATTTTCTCACCTTCCTGGAGGAGATCACTTAGACAGTTAACAACACTCGTTTGAATACTTGATATCACGGCAGCACCTCGTTGACGATTGCACACATGATAACTGCGCCTTACCTGTGAAGAAGGATTATGAGGTTGAACTTTAGGGACGTTGAAGGCTTTTCAGTGTGCCCCTAGTATAAAATGTCGAAGTCTAAAATAGGCGAGTAACAGGAGGGACACTCTGTCAAGACTGACTTAAACTGTCGATTAATAGACAAAGCAATACTTTGCACTAGAAGTGGCAATACTTATTCTACAAGGCCGGCATTCGGGGTTATGAGGCACAGCTTTAAGTATCATTCTACAGCTTGATGTGATCTACATGACTAACTAGCCTTTAAAAGAAGTACGGAATTCAGGGTCCAGTTGCAGTGGAGAACGCGATGCAAGAGACTGGGTTGTATAAACTAAGGATCATTATAAATTTGGATGTTTTCTTTTTGCACATGCAACCTTCTACATGTGCTATAGTTTATCAGCTACTATTTACCTATGATTAATAACATAATTACTGACATTAGCTACTTTGGTATGTCACCTAAATGGGTATCTACTTTTAGCAACATGTAGCTCCAAATGTGAACTTATGTCAATTAACATCATCCAACGAAGGTGTCGCTTGAAGCTGCTTAGCGACTGCAGTGGATGCACTATGTCTTCTGATCTCGGTCTTTTTCGTACTACCTCGAGGTTGGGAGGGGCTGCCATTTTTCGGCTTCCCCCTCGTGGTTCGCTGTTTTCCATAGTCTCGAGGTTTGGCTGAGCGCTTATCCTTTGCTTTGACAGATATTGATGACCATCCCCATTTGTTAACTACGTCATCAATCTTGCTATGAATCTGCTCCCTCGCCGATTCCCTAGAGACCCCATTTTTCAAGAGACTGTCGTACTCTGTATGACAATGTCGGATGTACGCACGCACAGCCAGCTGTGCTTTTGCTGCGATCTCCAACTTCCCAGTCCTGCCAACCCTCCGACTCCCCTTCCTCATGGTGTATGTTACAAGTTTTGGAAGCTCGTCAGTTGGTATCTGAGGGTACTGGGCCAGGACAGATTTGCGAAACTCGTCGTTCATCTTGTCATCCTTCTTCTGCACAGCCTGGGCGCGGGACTCTTTGGTCTCGTTATGCGATATCAATACTGCCTGATAGACAGCCAGGGGCACGCGAATTCCAATTTGACGTTTCTTAGAGTCATGCACAACATAGACAGTTTTCCCGGCAGCATGTGTTTGCTTCCTGCAGTTTCCCGTTATGTAGACATTGCCCTTGGGAACGTAGGTGTAGTTGGGTGCCATTGGTGTGCGTATGAAAACCGTGGGCTCGTGCAGTGTTGATGTCATCTTAGCCTACGTTGAGATGCTTGGCGCGAAGTAATAACTAGATGTGTTGTAATGAGACGTTTGATATAAGAAGTCATGTAGCCGGGAGGTACCCTAACCTAGAAATTCGCAGACAGTAGACTATCTATAGCCTTCCAATGGGGGAGGGATATTTTGTATGAGGCCGGTCGTTAACGAGGGAACCCGTGAAAAGAAAGGCATTGTTAGGCAGCGCGTTAAAGGATGTCTATAAAGGATTGAGAGATTGTGTTGTGAGCTGGACAAAGAACACTCAAATTATCATCAAAGATAATCAATTTTGGCACAATCAATAGTGACACAATGCAACATAATAGTACTTCTTCATTCTCTGTTACTCTTTCTGCCTTTGTCTCTGTCATGACTGTAATGGTGCAGAGGGAGAAAAAGGAACAAGCCAATGAAGCCATGAGAGAACGTGCGTGTGGGTCCTGGACACGTACGGCGCACTGGCCACCATACGCGTCCCCTTTTTAAAGCACTGTTTATCATCAACGTACGAGGCGACGACGAGGCGACGATGAGGCGACAGCCCTACTAGGCAACGATGCCTAACCTACCTTCTCTAACCCTTAGGTAACAAGCACTTCAGCATCCAATTCAATATATTTACTTATGGGTTTCAGGAAAGTATCAACGGAACAGCTTACACAATCACTGTAGGTGCTTCTAATTCCGTCAAAGTAGGCCTTGATGGCTAGTCATATCATAATGCAATCATCTTCGAGCTCACCCAGGTCGCCAAAGTTGTCAATGATGGATGATTGTCTGAAGGCGTGGTTGTATATTGCTGTTTGACGACGTGAAAGAGAATATCATTTCATCATCATGAGAAAAGTGTAACAAGAGCCTCTAGGGTGCTTGCTGGTCTTCTAATTCTAATGGGACGCGATAGGTCCTTATATAGACTATCTTCAGTAGTATGTATTCCTGGTACATATTTTCTCTGTTGCTGATGTAGCCGCTGTTAAGCTGTCATCCCTTTTGTTAGGTAGTCATACATTCCCACAGTATCGAATAAGTTATAACAGCCAACAGCATTCAATATATGTAGTCCTGCAGCATTCCTGCATCTCGTATAGCTTCCAACAGGGTTTGCTTCAAATCACCGTGTGACAAAAGGAGACTGATTGCAACATACTGTACTGGTTAGTTGTTAAGTGTAACGAAGCCGTTACCACAGGTCTTGATTTGAAATAACAAAAGGCGTGAAAGGTAAAATACTTAGATTGATCGCTGGCTAGTAAAGAGAGACTATCTAAGGGACGGCGAAATACAGTCTTTTATATCTGAATAGCTTCCTAGTAAATGGAACTTGATTGCCAAGCCACTAAGGGCCTTGGCAACCATCTGGTTGCCAAGCCACTATCCCTCTTGGCAACCATAAATCACGTGGTAGCTGGTTGCGGGGATATTCAGGAATGGGTGGTTGTAACATTAAGTTGAAGTTCTAATGAAGTCTGTGCCTTGCTTAAATAGCCCTGATCAGGAGAAGCAAACGGCGTCGGTGGCGTCACGCCTCAGCTCTATGTATAAAGAGCTATCTGGGTATTTACGACGACTAACGCATAATTCCATCGAGTCCTCAACCATCTCAGGGGTATGCCTGCTCGCAGACCTCTGTGAAATCATGTCCTGTTATACTAAAAATAATAACTAAATTATTCAGATTCTTGGGCCCCTTGCATGCATTGTAAGCACCATGGAACTTGCCTGTAATATAGCGGTAAGAAATCCCTTACACAAGAACATGAGGCAACACGATTCTAGCAACCATCGCAGCCGCCTAGGATGAAAAGCTTGTTTCTTCCTTGCCAACTACCCCAATTATGCAAGGACTCCAGAGGTCGTGAAAGAGTAGTTTGTGGCACTTGGTGGTCCGAGGCAAGCATGATAAGACCCTCGTCCCCGTTATTTTGTCAATTAACTTATTTTTTCATATTCATAGGAAATAGGTCGAGCTCCTTGCATTCTCAAAATCCCTGCCCAAATATACGACTCTCATTCTATTTCAGCTACACTGCAGTTGACGTGTGATGTCTTTGAACCCACCTGCTCCCCCTCACCAGGATTATCTAAGCAAAGACACACTCCTTGGAATCTTCAACCGTACAATTCACCAACAGTGTCTCTTTTGAACTTGTATCGTTAGATGCTGCATAGTAACGGACAATCCATAAAAAGTCGATGAATCTAATCACGATTCTATCTTTTACTGTAAATTTGACAACAACACAATGGCCACCGTATGAAAAGGTCAATTAGGCACAAGTTGACATCATTTAGTTTTCTACAGAGTCTGCTTATGGACACGCGAGGGAGATGGAGCGACATTGCTTTCCAATCTTGTCGTAGGAAGAACAAAATTAATAATCATCTAACCCGCCTGTAATGAGTATATTGTTCTGGATGGTACTTCTCATCACAGCTTACAATTTTGTCGTGAGAAATATTTTCTTTGGAATACTCTGTGGTCTACCTACACAGTTATTCTCTCATAAACTGGCATTGAAAGATCATATCTCGGGGTTTCTAAAGAGACTCGTCTTAAATTCGTGCCTGTAAAGTATAGCAACACCCACTCTCTTACAAATGGTAAATGAGGAACGGAACTAGCACACCAATCTTTTAGTCGAAGGGCAAACTTGTTTCACTCAACTGTACAAGAGGCATCCCTTCTTAGGAGAAGATATGCGGTTTAAATATCACATCAGGGCTCACTGAGTTAAGCGATATTGTACCTGGAATCAACAAGAACGAAAACTTAACATATTGTGAGTTATTCTATGTTGCGCTTTCAGCTTTTGGATTGATACTTAAGATCCTAGAGTGATGTAACTTACCCTTCAAATTTTACTCGAAAGTTAGAGAGCGAACTACAATCCTATAACTTTGATATAGCATGTGGCGCAGCTAGTAGTAAACTGATAACAACACTTGAGTAGTTCGAGATGATGTGTAGTATCGAGGTATTAAGAGAGTTTGTAGTAAAGATAATATTAGACACTGGATATATGAAAATAGTTGTTACGGCAATAGGGGTTTTAGTTATAGTGCTTTGAGCAAAGGGAGCTTGGAGCAATGATTGCCCCGAGAACTCTGCTGCTTAAAAGGGATGTTCTTAGCTATGAGACATCTTTTAGGTTTTAGACCTTTACACAATTCTAATGGACAACTAGAGTGATTGCGGAATCATCTAAATGATCATGATATATAGGGTAATTGTGATAATAATAGTACTTGGGTTGAAACAATGATTCCAGTGTTATTTCATATAAAGGTCGAAATTACTTCAAGAGAAGTCTAGCTTCAACCGTTTTCTTCACTTCGAATAAGCTATAAAGCATCTTATTGTCTTGTGCGTATACTACCATCAGACACCAGGGAATCTCAAGTCGTGATGTTGAATACCTATATTAAACTGAAGACGACACTTTCAACTCAACTCAAATAGGTGCCCATCCATCCTGGAAACCAAAACTCATGCTTGCAGGCTTATAGGATCAATAAAATGCATACGCCATCGTCAATATATCCCTGGAGCAGACTGGCCAGCTGGAATGCCTATTTCAGGCAAACAGATTTTGCATCGTCATCATTCCAGTCAAGGGCCTCGTGTAGACATAGCATGCTAGGTGCTTGCACCTTCGGTACAAGTCTCCAAAAGGATTAACAAGAATCACTTAGAGGCAAATGCCTGCTCGTTTAGAATCAAGTTTGTTCATGTCTCAAGTTGAATGATACCTGTAAGATCGTTCGACGTTCATTATAGATCGCTATAGTGTCTTTAGTGTAGACAGTAAGTTTGAATTCCTCAAGTGTAGCATAAAACGTACGATATACCGGCAAGGGATGGGGGGAGGTTAATGAAAATTCTGCCTCAAATATATTGGAGTGTGCTTCAATATCCTCAGAAGATAAGTCCTAAACAGGCCATAGAGGCAAAATTCGCGCATGTCACTCATCTGAAACTCTCGTGATTGAATTATCTTTAGCTACTCTCAGCTCCTTAATATATATGTATGACAACTATATGAGTTATTCGTATTCTCATTCGTCTACCCCGCAAATTCCACCATGTTGCGGCCGTCCATTCAAGCTTCAGGACTGCCTTCGTCGGCATTACTGATAGCTAACTTCCTGTTTAGGAACCAACCGCTCTTAGCGCAGCCGCCCGGCCATCCAATGAAAATACCCATCTTTCTCGTACTGTCGATAGCGTGCGATGTCGATAGGACCGGGGGGCGATTAATAGCGCCCTATGGCCGTAAAGTCGACTTGCTTAATGAGTTAAGATCTTCCGCCTGCTCAATGCGCTTAGACACAGCCGATATCACCTTCCAAAAACCATTCAAAACAAGCTTTCCCAACAAGCTTTACTACATACTGCAAGTAGAACTGCATTTTGAGACCTGCAGTCGTGATGGTACCCCTCGGAAAGCTTATCTAGCGACGCCAAGCTTAATGACGGCCTCAATGCCGCAATACGACCCCTGCCAAGGCGCGAACAAGCGCGAACAAGCATTCCCAACGTTACCTTCTAGCCTTCTACATCTAGCTTAGATGTGTGGAGGGCGAGTCAGCTGAAGCGTATCATCGGGTCGTCCCTTACTGCTAGTAATATTGGGCGAGGGGTATCGCAATTTGGCCCCAGTAGCTTTTGATTAGCCCGAGAACAAAATGAAACTTCCTATTCTATATCTCGTGCGGCCCTGTTGACATCGCGGATTGGATCCGGCACGGCGACGTTGGGCATTCACATGCACCGAGGGAGGGCACCGGACGACTATGATAGGTGTTGTACCAACCTGCAGTCGGTAGGCTCTGTCAGATCACTCCAACTTGAGAAGGTAACCTATCAGCTGATTGGTAGGTAGGGGTCTTTCATGCATCTGGTGCACTATCTTGACGATATCACGATAGCGACGATCTTTTCCCCTTTATTACTTGACGTCCAACACCGTCGTTGACGAGACATATTAGCTGTTTATAAATATGGCCGGCCCCCTCGACCGTCAATGATACTGGTTCTACATCTCCACAACCTTCGTTCAGATCCTCAAAGACCAGAACTCCTATCCAAAATGCCGTCTTTCTCACAAGCCTTCCTTCTGGCCACCGCGGCCCTCTCCTCCTTCGCCTTCGCGGCGCCGCTGGAGACGCAGCAAAAGGGCCACAGCTTCACGGTCCACCAGGTGCGCAACCCGAACCACGTCAAGAATGGTGCGGCCGCACTGGCCAAGGCCTACCGCAAGTATGGCGCAAAGCTGCCAGAGTCACTGGTCTACGCATTGAACCAGACGGCGTCCGCGAAGGTTAAGCGCGCGGGCAGCTCGGGTAGCGCCAAGACGACCCCCGAGGAGAACGACGCCGAGTACCTGACGCCTGTGAGCATCGGCACACCGGCGCAGGAGCTGAACCTGGACTTCGACACCGGGTCCGCCGACC
Source organism: Whalleya microplaca (assembly GCA_022497155.1). Classification (NCBI taxonomy): domain Eukaryota; kingdom Fungi; phylum Ascomycota; class Sordariomycetes; order Xylariales; family Xylariaceae; genus Whalleya; species Whalleya microplaca. The sequence goes on from MU385725.1 coordinate 492,626, forward strand.
TCTGGGTCTTCAGCAACGAGCTGTCGTCCCAGTACCAGTCCGGCCACAGCATCTACACGAGCTCTAAGAGCAGCACCGCGAAGAAGCTGTCCGGCGCCAGCTGGTCGATCTCGTACGGCGATGGTAGCGGCGCGTCTGGCGACGTCTACACCGACGTCGTTAGCATTGGTGGCGTCTCGTTCGACTCCCAGGCCGTCGAGGCTGCCAGCAAGATCTCCACGCAGTTCACCCAGGACTCGAACAACGACGGTCTTGTTGGACTAGCGTTCAGCAGCATCAACACGGTGTCTCCCACCGCGCAGAAGACGTTCTTCGATAACGTCAAGTCTTCGCTCGACCAGCCCCTGTTTGCGGCTGATCTGAAGCACAACACTCGTAAGTTTTCCGCACCCTTTCTCTACTGGATACCTCTGGACATAGAAACTCATGCCCCACAGCCGGCTCCTACGACTTCGGCGTCGCCGACAACTCCAAGTACACTGGAGACATCGCGTACGTGCCAGTGAGCACCTCGCAGGGTTTCTGGGAGTTCGAAGCGAGCGGGTACAAGGTGGGCTCGAAGGCTGGCTCCGGATCCATCACCGGAATCGCAGACACGGGCACGACTCTGCTGCTGCTCCCCGACGAGGTGGTGGAGGCCTACTACAAGCAGGTAGACGGCGCAGAGAACTCGAGCTCCGAGGGCGGCTACGTGTTCGCCTGCAGCACCACCCTACCCGAATTCACCTTCACCGCCGGCTCCCTGGACATCACCATCCCAGCCGACTACCTGAACTACGCACCCACCGAGGAAGGCTCGTCAACCTGCTTCGGCGGTCTCCAGTCGAGCGAAAGCATTGGCACCAACATCTTCGGCGATATCGCGCTCAAGGCCGCGTACGTGATCTTCAACGGGGGTTCTACGCCGCAGTTGGGATGGGCTGCCAAGTCGACCTCCTAAGCTTGCACTTGGAAAAACTGGCGAGCCCATATGTGGTTGAGGTTCATGAGAAAGGGGTGGATTCAGGGGTAAGGCAGCGCATGCATATACATATGTCGGTGTCAAGGTCTGGTAGCATGGAAGTGGTGGCAACTAATCTGATTAATGACGTTCTTGAGTATATTAAATTATAAAATGAAGTTATATTGATCAGGTATATGCAAGAGACTGGCCTGCCTTGTAGTACAGCACGTGAATTACATCCGAAACATATACCTAGCAACCCCTGATTGCAGGAATTCTGTCAGCGAGTGACCAAGACTGTAAGAATTTCTATAAGCCACCAAATTTCGAATGACGATCCCAAAGGGATATGAAAAAGAGTAAGGCCTCCCTGTATGAAGGTTCAGGTCAAGCCATGGACATAAGCGAACAAGATGTATGCCAGCTCATGTAGGCATGTGAAGTCTTGTGTAACACATGACTGGAGCCAAGGGATTCCGCGATATCTTCGAAAGGCAGGAGATATTGCGTGGGATGACGAACTTTTTGGCAGAGCTGAATCAGCTGCCTGGATGGACCATCACACAGCGCACAACTTAGAAATGGGCCGTGCTATATGTCGACGCTGTTTATAACTTATGACTTGTGGCTGTACATAAAACATCGCATCCATCAACGCTATCTACGAGTACCTTCTCCGCCAGAGCTCCTACGGAAACAGCTTCCACCCTCCCGGAACGCCCTTCTGAAAGACACCCTCAGGATCATATTTCCTGCTCGCCGCCTGGAGCTTCGCCTTATTCTCAGCCCCGTACGAGCCGATGGGGTCCTGGAAAGTAGCCGCGTAGTTCATATACTTGAAGGGGATCCCCAGCCCGCGGGCCTCGGCCTCGCGGTCGATGTTCTCTAGGGCCTCCCGGGCCGCGCCGAGGATCTTCTCGTCGACGCCCGCGTCGACCCAGTACATGAGGAGCGCGATTGAGACGATGGGCCCGAGACTCGGGTCCAGGCCGAGCGAATTCCCGCCCTTCTTTGCGGACGCCTCGAGCTGCGAGACCGCGTACGGCTGCAGCGTGTACGAGCAAATCAGCCCCGCGCAGCCCTTGATGGGGCCCAGAGACGCCGTCCAGATGTCGGCACCGGCTTGCAGCATGCCGACGTCTGCTTTCACGTGTGTGTTCATGTAGGCGGACCTGTGCTACGGTTAGACTGCGCCCGGCTACTTCCGGTGTGTGATTTGAGGGGGCCGGATTTCAGCATACCTCTGCGGCACCGACATCTCACCCGCCTGCTCCTTCGCCGCCTCGACAAGACTATGCACGCGCAGGGTATTCATGCCCGGGATCTGTCCCTCGACCTTCGTAAACGGCTCCAGCACGCGCACCTCCTTCCCCTCCCCCTCCATCTTCTCATCCCCAACCCCGGGCCCAGTGTAGTACACCTGGTTCAGTGCCATGGGCTCAGGGCCGAACGCGCCCGCGAACCCCATGCTGACCATGAGGTGCGTCTCCGGGCTCGCGTCGGGCGTCCGGAGCTCGCGCACGAGGGCCTCCACCTGTTCCGGGAAGCTCGCGTAGGCGTAGTACACGCTGCCGCCGTAGAGCGGCCCCTGCGGAAAGGTGCGTAGGTCGAAGCGCGTCACGATGCCGAGGTTGTTGCCGCCGCCGCGCAGGGCGCGCCAGAGGTCCTGGTTAGACTTGGCGTTGGCGTTGACGGTTTCGCCGGAGGCGAGGACGACTTCGAAGTTCACAACCTAGATGTGGTGCCTTGTTTAGTGTCTTTGCGCGGATATTATAGGGTAGTCTGCGCCACCGAGTACGAATGATAGAGCACAGGTACACGTACATCATCACAAATAAACCCCTCTCGCGAGGAGAAGAATGAAAGACCGCTTACAATAATTAGTTACTGTATGCCGGCGGTGGAGATAGCATTCAAAATTCAAACACCTACCCGACAAAGCCAACCCCCCAATCCCGCCCTCCGAGGACCTAGACCCAGCACACCCCAGCCCCCGCTCTCCCAACTTCTCATACACGTTCCCCCGCCTCTCACCCGCCCCGATACTCACCACGCCCTCCCCTTCCTCATCCTTCACTTCCACCCCCCGCAGGAGGCTCAGGTTCAACGTGATCCCGCCCTCGATATTGTTGCATCCCGGCGCGGGCTGGCGCCCGCCTCCAACGACAGCGAACGCCGTGGGGTTAGTGAGGGTGAGGATGAAGGGGCGGATGGTGGACACGAAAGCCGCGACCTCGGCGGTGGACCGCGGCTGGACGATGCACGCCGGGTGCAGGGACGTGTAGCTGAGCCCGGAGTGGTACGTGCGCGCGCCGTTGAGGGCGGCGTACTCGGGTGTGCCGCGGTGCGCGAACGGGGTCTCTGGGAGGGCGGTCTGGAGGGCCTTGAGGGCTTGGGAGACGTCCATGGTGGGTGTGAGTGAGTATTTGCAAATCAAGATTGGGTTATTATTACGGAAAGTTCACTACGTGTGTTTGAATGTAGGTATTTATTGTTCGATAACCTGTCCTGTTGTTGGTTGGTAGTTGGCGTGTTCAATGCCAAGGGAAAGGAGGCACAGCAACAAGCGCTTCTCGGGTCTCCCTTGCGTGTAAAGCTATTATTAAGTCACCCTTTTACATGGTCTTTCATATATGTCTAATCTGTGAGCACACATAGTGATATTCTGATTGCTTTCATGAGCCCCCTCCTTGTGGCGAACTCATGCAAGATTTGGTCTCTTTGTTTGAACCGTAGGCAATGATGTGAGGCTGAATTGCGGTTGTGACGCACTCAAAAGGGACGGCGCATCTGAGTAATAGATGCGTATCACGGTAAAATAATAAGGGGAGGAGGAGAAGATCAGCAACAGCTCTAACAGCTCTGATCTGAGAAAGACATTTGTTATTTCAATAGTACCCCACTTTCAATAGTATACAAGTTACCTGCAGAAAAGCTTACCGCCTGCCTAATAAGGTAATCAGAGACAATTGAAAACTAATTGCCAATGGCCTCCGATGGCCTTCTTTTGTTATATAAGCCTTTAGCAGTGGGATAGTTACCATTATACTGTATTTTACAAGAATCAGTCAATTTACTAGCTACCTGTTTAGTTACCTGTAGCCCCTGGTCTCTCTGCTGCTGCCGCTGCTGCTTCTGACTAGCAGCTATCATACCCCATTGAAGGCCTGACAGCTGGCATCGTGCGTTAATCCCTTTAGCGTTAAGGCTTTACGGCCTCTACCTCTGCCACGCTAAAGTCCTGCAACCTGGCCTTAACCTCTGACTCCTTATGGAATGCCTTCTTGTAAAGTACCGCGGCCTGATTATTGAAGGCGCTGCTAAAAGTGTATGGTTGGAGGTATATGGTTGAAGGTGTATTAGTTGAAGGTGTAGGTGAGTTAGTAGGAGGGGTGTGGCAGAATACCCGATTGGGCAAGCGGTGAATTGTTTTCGCAGGTATTTGGTATACTATTGAAAGTGGGGTACTATTGAAATAACAAATGTCTTAAAACCCTCTTCAGCTGCTTATCTTCTAAGTCATATGTGAGGGGCCTAGCGGGGTAAGCCACAGGGAGCTTACAGCACCCCACAGGGCCTGTGCCGTGATACCCTTTGCGTGAATTAACTCGGTAGATAGTTAATAACATGTTACTTAACCCCTACCTAACCCTTCCCCTGTGGACATAGCCAGTATGTATGTATGTACTTAAGGCGGAATCACCCAACTAAACCCACAACGCGACATCATTCGCATCATAGACCTTTAGTGCGCTGGGGAGACTTCATTAAAAGTCGATTGCCATGGGAAATGAGACATCAGGCAGGAGAATCAGGGGAGTCGACTGCATTGTTGCCATCTAGTGATTTGCTCAAAGATTCCGAGGCATAGTGACTTAATAAACGCATATCATTGGGCTCAATTCGTCCTATCTTATGGACCTTCAGATTATACTCGATGGTGTAGTGCTTGGAGAAGTCAGCTGTCGACGTAGGATCATATTGATCTGTCGTTCTTTCCATAATTAATTGTAACGGTTGCCTTGCTGAAGTACTGTCATATTGAGACGTCTTGCCATGCTCCCTTTTGACGAGTGGTACATGATAGAGCATATCGCGATTGTCTGTATTGCGGCCTGAAAATTTGGTAACCCCACGTCCTCTCTATGTGTGCACCGATACGGCAATGCAATGGCTTTTGTATGTCTGAATTACAAGAAACCAGCGTACCTTGGTGAATGCTGGCTCATACCATTCGCGGGTCGTGCCGTTGCTAGTTGTACCGGCAGAATGAGGAGGAGCGGGCTCAATCCACAGGATTTTGATAACCTTTCCCTTTTTGAAGAACTTGCGGCACTTCTTCGGGTCTACACTTCGGAAACCTGGTTGTAATTAGTGGCATTTTCAGTATACAGAACATACTGACGTACTGGTACCGAGAATGGACCTTCCGGACGCCGGCAAACTATTGCTATTCCTCACATATCCCTTATGCTTTCGACAGCCTGAAGGTTTTCACCGCTTGCCGTAGATGTCTTGCGCTTCTCTCTAATGGCCTCTAGTAATTCTTCGATAGTCAACGGCCTTTTTGTAAAAGTGACCCACGAGAGAGCCCGGAGAGCAAGCCTTATCTGTTCTTCTCCCTTGTGTTTGATGTGGCTCATCGCATTGCCATGTGCAATATCATACGCGTTTGGACCAGTTAGGAGTCTAGCTGGCGGAAGCCCTTGACCTGCATTTTTTCGCTTATAATGATTGATTTAAGAAGCAACTGACAAAGGAGAAAACTAATGAATGAGTACTAAATTCGCACACAATAGTGCTGAATTAATTGCGACTTTAGGACATGTTCCCATGGCTATCTTACAAGCAGCATCTTTTATATAAGCAACTGGTCTTTCGGTTTTGGGATATTTGAATTTGCTCAAGTGTATTTCCAAGGGTTTGATTCGATTATTCAATGAGCATGTTGTTCATGACTTTGATATTTCTAAAACAAGTTCCATTGGCGAGGCTTTCTCGCTCACCTTACAATGCATTAAGAATCAGGACGATTTTGCTTTCCGCCTCCTAAGTTTCATGTCCCGTCTACACAATTTTAGGATCCCGAAGTTCCTTCTTCCACCAGCATCAACCAAGTCCGATCTTATGAGTTCCTTGGGAGTACTGAGGATATTCTACCTCGTCGATGTCGATCATGGGAGCGAACTTCATATCTACGATTTTTCCTCCTTGACACAGGTACCAGTACGCAGCCACCTTGAGTCCATTGATAAATATGAAGAGTATTTGGGTATGGCCCTTAAAAGAATTAGGAAACTGTTCCCAGAGGACTATGAAAAGGAGGAAGAACTCAAGACTGGATCCGAGTGTTTAATGCATGCCCAAGAAATTTTGCAACAATACGAGCGCCATCAGCAAGAAGATCATATGGGTCTACTTGGGCTCTTAGCTCCAAGAATGACTTCACTTGTATTGCAGCAGGGACTATGGGCTAGTGCACATGTGTATGCCGAAAAAACAGCTAATTTTATAAAACTAACAAAAAGTCATGTGTGGCCATGGCGGCAAACCGGTTTGTGAGGGAACATTTCTCTTCTATAAGTTTGACAGGCAGAGAGGTAGATGGGCCTCTCACCCCCTTTAGACGAAAACAAATTCATAACCGTCATCACCATCCTCAACAACAACCACAACTGATAAAAAATCCTAATAGATACCATAAGCTCAAAACCGGCCAACTATTCGCAGGTAGTCCGCTTGATCGTAATGATCAATCTGTCCACGTGTTCCATCTAAACTGACTAAGTATATATCTCCCTCATAATTCACTATACAAGCATCAAGGGTGTTACCTGTAACGAAGCCGTTACCACAGGTCTTAATTTGATATAACAAAAGGCGTAAAATAGTAAATACTTAGATTGATTGCTTGCTAGCTAGCTAAAAGAGAGTCTTTCTAAGGGTCGGCGATCTGGAGTCTTATATACTCCTAAATAGCCTCCCATTACATGAATGGATCCCCAAGCCACTGAAAGGCTTAGCGATCAAAAGATTGCCAAAAAGAAATAGAAGTCTTGGTGATCCAAAGGATCACGTAACGCCGCTGGTTGCAGGGATATCCAGAAATGAGTGGTTGTAACATTACCGCGCCGTAAGACAGATAGAGAGCGTGGAGTCGTTAGGGAAGATGAAATCCTAAGATATGACGAGACAATTGACAAGGACGACGGAGTAGATAGATGACAATTGGGTTGCGTCATCCATGACTCCATTAGAGATAGATCTATCGTCTAATATCCTCGGAGGTAGTTCCGGGGTCTGGAACTGGATCTTCCCCCCTCAGAGCGTTTGTTTTGAAATAGTTGCTGGCCGCGCATAGCTTGCTCAGCACGGTTGGAGTAAAAGATGCCATTGTCTCAGTTGAAAGGGCCACTTCTGGTTGATGAGATGGGCTGGGCGTTGCGAACGATGTCTGCTTAGCGGTAGCAGTTGCGTGCTTGGGGCTCTTTTGAAAGACTGTGCCCTGGTGAATGTAACAAAGGCTGTAATCCAAGGCTTGGAATATATCAATTTGGCTAATAATCCCGTAGGGTCTCTGAGGGTGCTTATGGTTCTGAGTTTCAATCGAAGTCTGAGGGTCGGCGACAGGCCTTATATAGACCTGCTGCTGCGGTACGTATTCCTGGTACGCATCTTGTCTATTGCCGACGTAGCCACCGTCTGGTGATCATATCTTTTGTTATCCAGTCATACATTCCAACAGTATCGAATAGTATCCAACAGCACCCAATAACATCGAACAGCACCAGATAACATCGAACAGCACCCGATAACATCCAACAGCACCCGATAACATCCAACAGCACCCAATATATGTACTCGTGCGGCGTTCTCGCGTCTCGTATAGCTTCCAACAGGTTTTGGCTCCCATCGCCGTGTGACAGTTAGATAGATCTGTAATTCTAATAGGAATGCCATAAGAGAGACTACCTTCTAAGCTATGTCGCGGGTCTTGAGACGTCATTGTGTTGTTTTTCACACACTAGCTTTGGTGAGGGACTATCTGACCTGGCGATATCAACGATGAAACAGAAGCCTTAGGAAGTGGGTTCTGAGCAAGTGTCGTAAAACGCATGTGTATATGTTAAGCAAGTCATATGGCCAACTAGGTAGTGTAAAGCCACACACCTATGTACCTGTATGATGTAACTTGCTCGTGGCAATTGTTGGATTCAAAGTTTTGCTGTTGGAGTAGGCGGCTCGTTGGTTATTTATACATATTACAGTAATTGACATGCATTCTCACTAACATGTAAGCAGTCATCAACGTACCTGATCTGACGGCATGATTAGTGTCAGGAACGCCCCTGACAGGTTAGGACGGATATTCCGTCCATCCGTCCATCCATAGATAGCTCTCAGCCAGGACGATCAGTCCTGGAGAGACCATCAATAATACAACTCTGAAAGTCACCACATGGTCTGCCATTACAATTAGGATCACGGTGAATTGAAACGGTTAAAACCACAGTGGTTGATGCTTAAACCAATTACCTAGCGCCACAATACTCCATACTTTTTTTGAGTTAATAAATAGAGTCATCTTTTCCATTAAAAATATGTTCCCTTAATTATTACAGTTGTTACTTATTACTTAAATCACCGTGGTTTTAACTAATTTTCCGTAACCACGTCACTAATTTGATGTGTTCTATTATTACCCAACAGGCTAGCACACACGTACGGGCCGCGGCGTAGGCCTTTATAAAGGGCTTCCGCCGCGTCGCCGACGCGTGAGGGATTTTTCTCCTTACTTTTTTCCCACCTCCCAAGAGGGGGTCGTTTTTCTGGTCGGAGGTTTTTTATTCCTTTTCCTAGATTCAAGTCGCCGATAGCCGGCTACGATAGCGTACCTCCAGGTCTTAGATAGAGGCTTATGTCCCCCTAATATATACGTTTAAACCAAACCTTCTTGCGATACCTGTTGAAGTGAATAGATGACTAAAGCTTTTGTGGGTTTGTGGATTTACCCCACAGCCCAGAAGGTTGGAAGTGTGATTCGGGGATACCGAATTACTCCACAAGGCAGCTCTAACTACAGTTTACCTACTTACATGTACCTAGTGGCTAAACACGCTTGAAGATCTCAAGCAAGGCAACATGGTTTAGCTTATCATTATAATGGAATCAGCCATCATCTTTTACAAGAAATTATCCAAAGGGCTACTTATTATTACGGGAGCCATAATTAGCAAGATTATGTGTATTTATTAGGTGCATTGCCAATGAAGAAGTTAGCCACATAACTTTAGTCCGTGCGATGCTCAACATATAGATGAGCCAACAAAGCGAATAACCATATAGCGCTGTCAGGAATCGAACCTAACTTGCTTTATTAGTCACTGTAGCTCATATGTACTATAGGGGTGGTCTGTGCCCCCCACACATAACTAGATTAATTAGAGTAGCTAGCTCAGGAGACTCTCCACCTCTAATACAACGTTTTTGCCTTATTCTTTGCCTCACTCCCATTCCAGTCCAACAGTACATGTGTTGAATAAAGTGCGGCATTGGTTAGTACTAGCCACGGCTTCATGAAAGGTACATACTGCTTATAAGGCTCAGAGCCTCGGTGGAAATGAAACCTTACTCCCCACAATAACAAGATCGAAAATATCAAATGTATATTTCTATCACTGAGTATACCCATATACCATATATAAAGCCACATAGTTCCAAAAACTTTAAACCTGTCATGGGATGAGTTGGAGGCATTAGGATCTGGTGAGAGATTAGGGTTGTGAGAGATATGTTGGGGTTAGGGCGTGTGGCTTGTGTGCCTTACAAAAGATTCCCTGGGAGGTTTTTAGACCACTTCGACATGTATGCCTCCTCCACACACACACACACACACAGTATACCACGAGGAGTCCCGGGTATCACTTTCATTATATTAATAATGCTAGGTAATCTTCATTCCAGCCTAATAATGCATAGTAGAGCTAAAATGACAACGGTATGCATACATGATCTAGCAATACAAAACAGGCGTATATATATATATATATATGTATGCCCTATAGACGGCACGCTAACGATGCCGATATGCGATGCGATGCGATGATGCTAAGTGATGATGCTAAACCTAATGATGAACACCAAAAACGCCCCAACCCGCTCATTCATGTAGGTTACGTAGTTCCAAAAAGTAAGCAGGCACCTGAGTGTATGTAGTTGCAAGGTTATTACACGTTATTGTTGCTGGGAAACGTCAGCGGCGCGCGCGCCGAGGTCGTCGTGCATGAAGTTGCGCACGAGGATATTGAAGCGGGTGTCGCGCTCGCGCACGATCTCGGGCGTCAGCTTGCTGAGGTGGCGGTCCCAGGCCAACTGGGACCAGGCGTGGTAGGCGAGCTGGTCCTCGTAGAGACTCCCCCCGTTGCGGTCGATCTCGGCGGCCCAGCGGCGGGCGTCGTCGGTGCCGAGGCGGCGGTGCATGAACTCGACGTGGTCCCAGGTCCAGGTGGGCCAGAAGAAGGCGGAGGGCGGCAGGGCGCAGACCTCGTCCGGGTGCGCGACCTGCAGCTCCTTGGGCAGCACGACGCTGTGGTAGTTCCACTCCTTCGACAGGTCCGCGCCGTCGTACCGCGCCAGCCACCGCTCGACGAACGTGCTGTTCTTGCGCGCCACCATGATCGCGTTGCACAGTCCGCCGCGGTTGCCGCCCTCGTGCCCCAGCACCATGTCCCGCGGCGACTTGAGGATATTCGTGAAGGGCCGGAACCCGAACGCGTCCATGTCCAGGTAGATGCCGCCCTGCTCCTGCAGCAGCTTCAGGCGGAGGATGTCGGAGACGTGCGCGGCTTGCCAGGTCGCGTCCGGCGAGCTCTTCAGGGCGGCCATCTCCTCGGGGGAGTGGTGCACCAGCTCAATGTCTTCCTTCAACCGGCGTATCCAGGGGTTTGTCAAGGGATTGGCATTTGGGTCGGGCGAGGGCGGGTCGGCCAGGTAGGTGTAGTGTATGGATATCTTGTCGGCCTTCATGCCGACAATGGCGCTCCGCACGGCGAGGTAGCAGAGGAAGTCGAAGGTGCCGGCGCTCGGCTTGTTATAGGGGTTGCTGAGGCCGTAGATGAAGTGGACATGGTTGGGGATGGGCTCGGGGTCGACAGGGCTATCGGTGCTCAATCGACGTGTGCGGCCGTAGAGGCAGTCGAGCTCGCCCTCGGTCGGTATGAAGTCTTGCTGGACCTTCCATTGGTATGCGAATGGCAAGGTCTGGCGGATGTGGTCGAAGAATTGCAGGACGGCGTGGAAGTTGAAGAAGCAGAATATCACGAGCACGAGAAAAATGGGAACGGGATAGAGTCGACGTCGACGTAGAAATGCCATATCACGGATCATCGTGGGCAAGCCAAAAAGGTTGTAGGAGTCTTCGAGGTTGCGGTGGAAGGAAGAGCGGTGGTGGTCGACTTGTGGCTGCTCTATCTACTACGTACAGAATACGTAGTGATAAAATGGAAGCGATGACCAAGGGAAGACGACCAGGGTCATCAATTCACACAGTGTTCTTGTGCTTGTGTACTTGTATAAGTACATGCACAAGTCTGGGCCTTTGTTGGGTTGAAGTTGAATTACAACGTAAATCGTAGGTTAAGATTGTATATATAAATATGTCATTCGGGGTTGTGTCGATTTACAACAAGACACAACAAACGGACGTGTACATGTATCCATGAGAACGTAGAGGTAGGTATTTTGGTCGAAGGTTCGGTGTTGAGAGAGAGAGAAATAGGACTGCCTGGGATGGATCGCGGCATTACGGCATCGCGGCAGGGTGGCTTAGGGCGTACAGATGGGGAATCCCGTTGGTGTGCATGTACCCCATTCGCCTGTCCCTTCTTCTGTTAGTACCTAGACTTATATAATCTGTATGGGTAACCAGGTTAGCTGCTCCCGGAATACCACCGACAAGCTGCATCTCCTTGGAAGAGAATGAATTTGTTTTAAGGTACGGATTACGTCCAGAGAAAAAACCTTTGAGATTTTAAGTTAGCCAAGCAGCATTGTCACTTCGTCTCATCCTAAGGTTATGATTATGTAGGTGTAGCACATGTAATCCGGACTGCATGTACTTTATGGCATGTACTTTATGGCATGTACTGCATGAGCCACACACCGCCACAATCAATCTTTTATCAATTCTCTCGGCTCGGGATGCATTGATTGAATCTGCAGCGCAGGCAGCAGTGACGACTATGATTCGTCTACCCATGCTGCCATGCTCCCCCCAGCCTTTTAGCGTGTAGTTCTAGCACCGTTACAGCTACCGTTAACGCGGAAAGGGATGGATGGACCCCTGACCACGCATCAGACCCCTAAACTGACTACCACCTTAGCTGCTTAGGTCGCCATTAGCACTGTATTACCTGCAACGTTAGCTGATGTCAGTGGCCGCCGTTTCACTCTTCAACACCAACATCACATGCAACACCATGAACTCGTCAATGTCGCTTGCATTGCTGTACACCGGTTAAATATCTACCGGTTGCTAAGGACACAGGCGCCTAGCTAGCTGCTGTAGCTAACGTGTGCCCACGATGAACATGGTGCTGCCCCCCGTGCTGCGCGGCCTGCGCCGCCGAGGTGTCCACCGCTCGCCCATCCTCTGGGTCATCGTGCTGGCGTGTCTGGTCGAGGTGACCTTCCACGTCTCGCGGTACCGGGTGCCGGTGCCGGCGCGCGAGCTCGACGCGCCCTTCTACTCGTCCTGCCAGGACCCCGCGGCCGCGGCCGACGCGCCGCGCGAGAACGCCGCCATCGTCATGCTGGCGCGCAACAGCGAGGTCGAGCAGGCGGCGCGCTCCGTTCGTAGTCTAGAGCAGCGCTTCAACCGCTGGTTCCACTACCCGATCGTCTTCCTCAACGACGAGCCCTGGAGCGACGAGTTCGTCACCACCCTCAACGCCACCGCCAGCGGCCCCACCAGCTTCGAGATCGTGCCCAAGGAGGCCTGGACCTTCCCCGCGTGGCTGGACGAGGACGCCGCGCGCGCGAGCATCAAGAGCCAGGGCGACGCCGGCATCCTGTACGCCGGCAAGGAGACCTACCACCACATGTGCCGCTTCTTCTCGGGCGCCTTCTACACGATCGAGGCGCTGCGCAAGTACCGGTGGTACTGGCGGCTGGAGCCGGACGTGGAGTTCTCGTGCGCGCTGACGTACGACCCGTTCGCGGAGATGGCGCGCCACCAGAAGGTGTACGGCTTCACGATCTCGCTGTGGGAGGAGAAGCGCACGTGTCCGAGCCTCTTCCGCCAGGTCGCCGACTGGAAGGAGGAACAGAACATCCCCAGCACGCCCCTCTGGAAGGCCTCCGTCGACGCCTCCTGGGCCCCCTGGCCCCTCCGCGGCCTGCTCGCCTGGTTCTCGCACCGCGACCGCCACGGCGACGGCTGGAACCTGTGCCATTACTGGAGCAACTTCGAGATCGCGGACCTGGACTTCTTCCGCGGCGCGCAGTACCAGGACCTGTACCAGAAGCTGGAGCGCTCGGGCGGGTTCTACTTCGAACGGGTGTGTACTCTCCCCTCTCCATCTGTCCCTCCCTCCCTCTAATTCACCCATTTTCGCTAACGGGATCCCCAGTGGGGCGACGCGGCCGTGCACTCGCTGGCCGTCAACATGCTCGCGCAGCCGCACCAGGTGCACCACTTCGCCGACATCGGCTACCGCCACGACTGGTACTACCAGTGCCCCGCGAACGCGCCCGGCGCCGCGCAGCTGCCCGAGTCCGCCGCGCTGCACGAGGCGCAGCCCGCCTGGGCGCCCGAGGTCCCCGGCGGCGTCGGCTGCCGCTGCGACTGCGACGGCCGCACCAACCGCAACCACGCCGCCTACTGCCTGCACAAGATGAAGGCGCCGAATACCGCCAGTCGGCCCTGGTCTGCGTGGTTGCTGGCGTTTATCTTTTGAGGGGGCCCTGGGTGAGCTTTACATGAGTGTCTACGGATATAATAGAATAGGGGTGACTTATATCGCCTCGCGGCTCGCTTCGGTGATGCCCGAATAAGGAGTTGCTACCTGCGACTTGATAGCTAGGCTATTTAGCTACAACCATAAGCTACCGCTTAACCAGGCGGATATCAAACGGGGTCCAAGCCCGTTGCTATAAGACAGCCGGCCGTTTATAAGCCATGGCTTGCACTACATTGCTGGAGTCCCTCATGACTTACCGGAACCGTCCACATTGGTATTGGGATGGAACATAACATGGCGAGCTCGAAAAGGGGGGTATTGGGCCGTGTCTGGAGGACATTATACTGTACAGAGACAGTATACTTACTAGGGTATCATCTTGAATATAGCGATATACCTATGCTATTCTATCTCATGGGATGATGGTACTGTACCGCTGATAGATTAATGGTCACGACACTTGATCATGTCACGGAAGTACAACTGAAGAGTTACGATGCGTGATATGTTTTTCTCATTTGATCTCCACCACTGGTTCCTCGTACTAATCCCACAAAGTATCTCACTGAAGAAGCCACCAACGGGACATTGTGACTTTATACTTCAACTAGACCGACAGCTTTCTCCCTTAACTTCATTTCTTGATGCGCTGGAGGTGTGTAGGAGCGACGCTAGACACTCGATACTGGAAAGCTGGATTCTAGAGCATCTGAAACCAGATCTCTCTTGCGCAAGCCAGAATTATCCCCGGCCGATTCCTTGTGATCCCTTGTGTGTTGTAGCAATTCCATCCAGCCGACCAGAATCTTGTCTGTTCACTTCTTTTCGTTATATTCCCACGTTCTCAGTAACACCTAAGAGCACACGGTGGTTTGAGAGAGCCCGACGCCACTCCCCCGTATGCTGCGAAGGGGGTCGCTCGTCTCTGCCCCGGGCCTTCGACCTCACACTAAGTGGCTGGCGTCCTCGTAGTCACCAAAGCTCGTCCATAATCCGCCTACACAATCGAGCGTCATTCACGATATATCGGCATCAATCGCCATCTCCGCATCCGCATCCTTAGCACCCTTCTTCTCCTCGGGAGCATCTAGCACACAACACATCGTTAGCCAGCTCTCCACCAAACCAACAAATCCCCTCTCCCCCCTCCCCCCTCCCCCTCTCCCTTCACCTCAGACATACAAGGAATCACATACCCTTCATCTCAACCTCCCCCTGAGCCCCAGCCCCCTGCGCCTTGCCCCGACTCAGCGCATACCCCATCTTGCGCTCCAGCTTGCGCAACTTCTTGGCGCTGCGCGCGGCGTTGGGCCCGCTGGTGGGCAGCAGCCCCGGGCGCGCGCCGCGCGTCGTGTCCGCGGCCGCGATCTTGTGGACGCCGGCGGCGGAGGCCTTGCGGCGCTGCTGGCGCAGCTTGGCTGCGCGCGCCGCCAGGCGGTTGCGCGAGGTCTTGTTGGGGTTCTTGACGGAGGCCGAGGGCATTGTGGTGGTGGCGGTGGTGAAGGACGGTGGTAGGTATCTCAGTCTGGCCAAAAGGTCGTTTGGGATGCTTGCTCGGTTTGGTAGGTGGTAAGTCGTGGGAAGAGGAAGAGGAGGGGGGGACGGTGGTCAATTGGGTTTGTTCGATCTGGATGTCTGCTGAAATTTCAGCGGGGTTGGGTAGAGGGTGCGGAATTCCTTCCGTGCTTCTGGGACTTACCTAAGCAAAGCATGGACTTCTATGCAAGAGTCGAAGTGAAATTCAGTAAAGAGGATTATGCATCAATAATGGCATATCAGAATGCGGTAGAGTCCATCAATTTATAAAGACACTGCCTACTTGTAGAGATCCCTCTCCAAAAGGTTCAATATCAAATCATATTCGTTACCATGTATTGATACTTGACGTTACTGCTTTATCTGTCGTCACCTCTAATCGCTAATTGAAAATTCGAGTTCGAGCCTGCAGCGCTTCCATCAAGTCAATTCAAGTCAAGTAAACCACCTTACTTGACTTGTATTAAGTCAAATCAACTAATTGTAATTTCGGATTGACTTGAGGCTCTTTGCAACTTGACTTAATAAGTAATACACTAAATTACGAATTTTATTCCTGAACCCCTAAATTACATATTTAAACAGGTATGTTTATCCGGAGGTTTATCCGAAAGAAAGGAAAAATTATCTCCAAAAGATAACTTAACACAGCAAAATTGTTACACAAAAGTCACGGACGTGATAGTGGTTAACCCTTAACAAGGATAATCAGCACAGGGTGTAAGGTGGCTGATAATATTAAATATTGAAACAAGGCCAGAAAACCTCACAATATATGGCTTATACTATGGCTTAGATAACTGGAAAAATAATTGACTAGTATCAAGTAAATCAAGTCAAAAATAAGCTTCTAGTTGATTTGATCAATCATCGAAAAAAAAAAAAAAAAAAAAAAAAAAAAAAAAAAAAAAAAAGGATTATATCAAGTCAATTCAAGTCAAGTCAAGTAATTAGTTGATTTGATGGAAGCGCTGGTCCGACGTTGTGGAATATGCCTGGTGACCCTTAACTGATGTGCCTAGATAGCCATATAGTATATTACCTACGAATCATATACGTAATCAAGTTGTACAGATACTACCTACTTACAGAGATACTTACCCAACCGTTCATTTGATTTGACGCCACTGCTTTATTTACCGTATCGCCTCCAGTCGTTGATTGGAGTATGAGGTCAGGATATTCAGAAGGAAATCTGACTGCCTGAGGCTGTGTCTAGCTACTAAGCAGACAGGCAGATCCGAGGAGACGAACAAATCCGCCTAATGCTTCACTGCACAGCCTGCTTAGACCTGCCATGGCCTCGGGGTATCCCAGAGTGTGATATAATGCCTTAGTTCCCCTCCTCTCTACCCTCCTCCTTCCTGGCTTATTACTATGGCAGAATGATTAGACTGTCTTGAAACTAAGCGATGCCGGATGGTTTGAGTCTAGGCAAGCTACAGGCCGCGCTCGCCTCTGCAACCAACGAGGTCACAGTGGCTGCTGCAAACATCAATTTCGACTTCGCCTTGGTCAAATGTGAGGCACCACCGGAATACAAACCTCTTGGCCAAAGTCTGACTCCTTACCGAAGAACCGAAGCCGAGTCTGGCTCTCAACACGTCACAGCGAGGAGACTGGGTGCACTATTTGAGGGCTTAATCCCAGATACCCCCCATTTACTAAGAACCTTTGGTAAAAGAGCCACCGAGATCTCCAGAGATACTGTAGTGCAGCCCCCACCCAATCCTATAGAGAAATGGATATTCTCTGACTATACTGGTATTGACTCGACATCTCTATGGGCTGCAGCAACCTCGAGTAAGGCAGCCTTGCCGATGTACCTCCTTGCATGCATGCTTGCTCGGGCTTGGAGTGACGAAGATGCCACTGTAACGAAGCCGTTACCACAGGTCTTGATTTGAAATAACAAAAGGCGTGAAAGGTAAAATACTTAGATTGATCGCTGGCTAGCAAGGAGAGACTATCTAAGGGACGGCGAAATACCGTCTTTTATATCTGAATAGCTTCCTAGTAAATGGAACTTGGTTGCCAAGCCACTAAAGGCCTTGGCAACCATCTGGTTGCCAAGCCATTATCCCTTGGCAACCATAAATCACGTGGTAGCTGGTTGCGGGGATATTCAGGAATGGGTGGTTGTAACAGCCACGTCTCTGTGGGTAGAGATTGTGGCCGAGAGAAGAAATGATATCGCAACCCGTATGCAGAATGGCGAGGCACTGCCTTATGCCTCAGCATCAGCGGCCGTGCAACAGAAGATTACCAGGGATCAACTTGCGAAGTGGGATGCAAGTGCTCGCGCATGGTTAAAAACCGCGGACATGACTAAGCTAAAGCAGAGGAAGCAATTCTTATTGATCGCCAACATTATAAGCCTTTCTATCAATGACGAAACCCGCCCCTATGAAAGCACTATCCCGGTTTTGAGTGAAGCTCTCAGCGCAATGCAGAATCTCATTGCTGGGGAACCCTTGGCTGTGAAGAATGGGTCAGTATTATTGGGGATTTCCGCTTGGCATATTTACCCAAATATGATTGTCTTCAATGGGAAAGACGGAGGCAAATCAGTCGACATGAATGACCCTCTTGTCCATCCAGGAGGCGTTATCTCATTAGGATTGTCTGACTCTGGACTACGAACTTCGCGTGGAGTATACTGGTCCCTCTCTCTAGCCAATCACATTTTTTACGGACGACCTGTTCACAAAACATCCGAGTTGAATCAAGATGAAAGCAGGTTGACCTTTACGGAACTACAAATGGTTATCATTGGCGCTATCTTGGGTAAATGGAAGATTCCGTCATCACAGACCTCTACCGTCCTTGATTTTCTACTGCAAGTCATCTCCTCTATACACTACAAGAGAACATCAGACTTTGGTAGTTGGATGGAAATGTTCATTACCCCTATTACGCATTACTTCCAAGATGAACTTGCTGCGGCGCCCCTTATATCTCTAGGGAGGCGACGAGAAGGATTTATTCCTTTAAGCCAGTATGATATGGACGTCAAACCATTCTTTGGACTTACTGACTTGTCTGTCCTTCTCGGCCTTCTGAGCTCCCCAGAAAGCAAAGTCGAATTATTGCGAAGACTTGCAGATAGAGTTGAAAACCTTGGGCGTTTTGAGGCATATATTGCATTCCGTGTTGATGAAAAATGGTACCTTGCTACAGCACTTCCAGTCAAGACTAAAGACAGAAAACCTATATTCGAAACTCCCGATGAAAGAACGGCGACAAATAGAAAACGAAGACGCCAGAGCAGCCATTGCTGGTGGATAGATAGCCAGAGTGTGCAGCTGAAAACGTCACCATCAGAACAAGTTTTCCCGGCAAGTTGCCTACATTTCGACAAATGGATGGCAATGCTTTACTTCAAAGAGCCTGACAGGGGCCTGCACTTTCTTTTTGGTGATTATGATAATGCAGCCGTTTTTATACTTGACGAGCAGACCGACACGAGTCAACAACCCCAACCACCCTCCACGATACATGAAGATGTCATTTGGTGCATTCAACGTGACTTACTACCTCCCAAAGCCATCAGGTATACCATAGAAAACTCCCCGGGTAATCTTCTACGTATTCTTGATTCTATTTCTTTCGGATCCCATATCTACAGAGATGTCAGCATGAATGGAGCTACGATATCTCCTGGGATCCTGACAGCCCCGTATCAGCAATTTTATTACCTTGATTCCTCCCCACGCACTTTACATGATGATAGGAGACAACTTTGCAAACTCAGTAGAACCGACTTACAAATGATGGCCCTAGAATACATCGCATATTTCGACACGGGGATTCATTTATTGAAACAAGTCCATGGCAGTCGACGAATTTTGGGAATCTCGGTGGGGAATTCGATCTATATTCCTTCAAGAGTATGTTCATTCCGAAGAGCCTTGGACTATGAGCTTAACGTGACTAGTTACTCAATGACCCTTACTCTACCTGTCATCCATCTGGAATTAGTAGACTGCTTGGAAATTTGGGAAGACCTGGGCTGACACTAATGACGACCCCTGAGCGGCCTGAAGCCCGTGATATTAATCTCAACTCTTGGAGACTAGCGAGTAACGAGTTCAACGGTTCCCAGTTAGACTGTTTTAGCAGTACCTCTCTACATCTCTCGTTCACTGAATGGGTAGCGCCACTCTACCAGAGCAGCGCCGTTGGGCAGCATGGGTTTGAAGCTGTACATGCGGAAGCAGTGGTTTCAATCAGGGATTCTGGCAGCTGGGTAGCTGACATTAGTATTATTGAAGCTCTCGACCATAAAGATGTCTACAGGCTACCGGAGGTTGGTGAACCATGTTCTCACCCACAGCCATCGAAACCACCAGATGGAGCCACATCTCTGGAAACTTGGGATCAAATTCTCGATTGCCCAGGGGGCGTTGTGGTCACGAGGTCGTCTAAGAACTGGGTAGCGCGAGTCGCAATTGTTGCCGTCTTAGCACAACATTGTAGACTGAAGCCGAAACGCATACACATATGCCCGGACCATGTCTGTTGGGAATGTCTCAACCCTCCTGAAGCGAATGCGATTTATGTGTATTGATGCGCATCACAAATTTCAAGAAACGGTAAAATGGCATATAGCAGCTAGGAGAGTCGGGGTTTCTCTCATTCTTATGGCAATCATGCAAGGTTTAATATTCACTCTTTACAGCTTCATTAGCATATGGTTTACGTCTCCAATTTATCTATTTATTGCAACGGTATATTAGTAATACACGTACCATTTCTGTGGTGGTTTCGTTTATACATCAACTTGATTTCCATTAAGCGATCACCGTACTTCAATCATACCGCGTATACTTAATCTTATTGGTTTTATTCGTCACGCACATCGTATCTGTGGGCATGACTCCCAAGCAGTCCACGAACACCGCGACCTCGTACCACTAAGTGCATTTACGTGGTGCGGCGGTCGCGGATCTCGGGTTGGGGATAGCGCTAGCCACGGACATCATCGACGGCGCGCAGAAGACGCAGTGGGGCTCCCCGCACGTGCTCATGCACTGTATGACCGGCATGTCGCGATCGCCGGCCATGATTATGGCGTACCTCGTGCACGGGGAGGACATGAGCATACGGCAGGCGCTGGGGCTGCTGGCGCGCACGAGGCCGAATGTGAGGCCGAATGGAGGGTTCTTGAGGTACTGGAGGGAGATGGAGAGAAGGGTGAGGGGTGAGGAGAACTTGAGTGTTGAGGTGTTGCCGCTGACGATAGGAGATAAGCTGGCGCTGCTGGGAATTGATGAGGTCAGTTGAGGTGGGATGAGTCTTTCTGTTTGGGATATTGACTTTGGTCTCATATGAAACGGATCTTAGAAGAAACTCTGTTGAGGGCAGTGGCTCTATTTCGTTAGGTTATGGTAGCGCTTTTCGTCCTACGTAGGCTCGTAGTGGCCTCCTTTTATTATCTACCTGCGCCTGGATGATATAAGTGGAATCTAGAAGTAGAACTACGGAATCCTGGACATGTTTTATGAAGTTCAAGTTTGCTTGAGTTTCAGATTACTCACTTTTAGTAAGTCGGAAAAGGGGAGGGTGGATGTCTCGTAGTGATGATAGGTAAGAGGCATCATGATAGTACTTTCTTAATATTTTACTTTTATTTAATAACTCAATGGTGCTCTACCACTCGAGTCTGTCATCGCAGGTCAAACTGACATCATATCGCTCATTTCCCTGCCAGATCTTTGGGCCTGAGTTGCAAGAGGCAACTATACTTCTCAAGTCACTAATCATGCCGCCAGGTCCGCTGGCATACACAGTTGTGGGCCCTCTCACGGTGCCGTCAACAAACTCTTTCACCATCGTATGAAGGTTCGGATGCCTATCAAACCCCTCGCCGCCGATTTTCTGGACGTCGATAGACGAGTTGGTCTGAGTGCCCTTGAGCGATGAAGAAGACGATGAGCAACAGCCTGAGGCCTTCACTGTTGTGTGGTCCTTCTCCGATGCATCATCTTTGAGTGATGTAGTCCTACTACTCGCCTCTCTTGTGACGTAGATATGTATATCGATATGGTGCGACTTTGCTGCCCTGTGTATTGTGTTGAGCTCCTGCTCTACCCAATGCGTATCCTCCTTCCTCCTAATTGCCCAGACTAGCTGGATCTTTCTATCCTTTACTACCGGCTGCTCTATTATTCCAAGTAGCACCGGCAAGACGTATGTGATTCCAGTTCCACCAGCCACGCACAGAACATTAACATCAGGCGTCAAGGTCTCTGTTATTGTGTCACCGTAGCATCCTGATAGTATTACAGGCGTTGTGGCACTCGATGCCTCTGTAAGTTTCTTCAGGGCTAACTTCGCAACTTTCTTAGTCTCTCCTTGTTTAGCTCTAAAGATGTACGAATGAGAGACGACACCATTCTGAACACTCGGCAGATTCAATGGCGTGAAAGGATGCGATTGCCATATACTACACTCTGTGAAACAGAGATAGAAATGCTGTCCTACTTTCCATGCATCGTGTGGCTGGGTAAAGTCCAGTCTCACGACGTCGCCATGTTCGATGTCGGTGAAATGCCTCAGTGAAGCATGTGCTGCCTTGAACCCCATGGAACCATCAGGTAGATATTGGTAGTGAATTAGTGCTGATCTTATAAGCCTAACTCCACGATCTAGGAACCAGATGGCCAATCCCGGGATCAAAAAGCAATTCAACTGCTTCCAATGGCCCCAACAGGCTCCAATATACACCATGGCTAACACGTAGTGCGACTTGCGGAAGAACTCGTAACCAGTGAGCCTAATACCCCATGGGGTGCTCAAGGCAAAGAGAAGGAGGAGCAAAATCATTGCGACAACACCCCATATCATGTACAGTTGTTTAATCCATTCAACCGCGGTGGTTGGCTGTGGTTGGTATAGTCTGACCTCGACGATGGTCCAAGTAATAGTGTGTAGTGACCCCTGAATTACTATAATATAGCCTAGCCATCGGTGCAGGAAGTTAAAATTTTGGTATGGAACACCTGTAAGCAAGGAGAGTATTGATTCTCTGCTTGCTAGCAAGACGGATAGTGGAGTGAGCGCGTAAGCTAGTATGCCGACCCGGTCTGACCATGGTCCCATACTGGTTCTCACATTGTAGAGATTCGGACTGTTCTTTACGGGGGTTACCCAGGTCTGGTAGGTAATACCGGCAAAGCTCCAGATCAACAAATAGCCTGACAAGACAGCTAGAATAAGTACTTGAAGTCGTGTTGTTCGGCCAAAGATAGATCGGACTGAGTCCGGTAGTAAGTAATAACGAATATGTGCTGCAGCCGTCCTCCTCAGCCGTGATCGACGGGAAGTTATCGCGGATGATTTTTCGCTATCGATGAGACCATGAACAACCTCATCGGCGTGGGGCGATGGCCAAAGACGCCTTCCAATAGCCCATAAGAAGAGTATTCCGCCAATGGTCGCCCAAAGGATGCCGGAGTAAAGCATCCCCAAATCATGAGATCCGTAAACTTGGTCCAGATAAGCGCATGATCCAGCATCGTTCGTACACGGAATCGATCTGTCGACGTAACCCCAGTGTGGCTCCAGGCTATCCGCCTCGCTCATATTCTGGATATGGCGAGCGATCAAGTGGTTCTCCAGGGTCGCCATCTCGTCCAGCTGGTCCTGCCGGCAAACAACCAAGCCAGGACGATGTTGATCTTGCGTGACCGGAAGACAGCGAGACCCGAGGGGAAGGAAAGTTTTAAGGTTTAAAGCGTGATGTCCGTCATGTTGATCATTCGCCGTTGCAGGAGCCACTCTCTATACATATGTAGAAAGAGTGCGACGCGATCTGGGGCGCCGTTCGACGTCGCACCCGTCGGCTAGCAAGATGGCACACGCGGGTTCTCCATTGTAACAACCTGCTACCTCCGTCATGCTCAGGCATATCGTCAGAAACTTGCTCAAACAATACCACCGCAGAAGTTCTTAACGAGGCGTGCCAAGCCTTGGAACAGACGCTGCGGGATGCCTTAAACTACTAGAGGAAAGCTTGAGAATAATTGAGCACGTTTTCCAGGGGTCTCGTATAGATCCACTATAGCTTGGCGAGCAAGCATCTATTCACAATACCACCAATCATAGTTGAACCAACACTACCTTCTAAGGCGTCGGGCCGTTGCTAATGGACAAAGTTCGTCGGGCACGCTCCACTTCGGCCAGTTCGTTCAATCTCTGTCCTGCCAACTTAAACCTGAGGGTTCGCCACTTGCCGAGGGACCAGATCCATGGGAGATACACGTAAAGGCCGCCAACAGGTTTGTCCTTGTATATGTGCGGCTGCGTGGTCCTTCCAATAGTTCGACGTCGACGTCAACTTTCCTAAAAGGCTGAATCTTGCTCTTATATGCTCGACTTGGGCTGGGTCCTCTGACTGTATTGAAAATATTGTTTTATCTGATCATTCGTATGTCGCAAACATAAGAAACCGACATTATCCTGTTCACTGTTGTCAAGCGGCGTAGACTAGTTCTGTTGCGGGCTTTCTCATGATCCTCCGAATAACGAGCAACGATTGACTAATTTTACCGGCCGCGTAAATTGAACCCAAGATGGATCACGGCAATATGGATATGGGGAGCAATGCGACCTGCACACATTCGGTTTGTCTGGCCAATCATTTTTAACTAAGGCAGAACAGACAATACTGACAAGCACGGCAGATGGTCTGGAACTGGAACACCATTGGTGCATGTAAGGAGTCTCGTATCTGATGGAAGTAGCTATTGGCGTTGACAACTCTATAGGCTTCTTTGCCGAATCATGGCGTATTGGAAATGATGGGATGATGGCGGCTTCTTGCATTGGCGTCTTACTCCTTGTTGTCTGCCTCGAGCTTCTCCGCCGCCTCGGAAAGGAGTATGATAATTTCATATTGCGGCAATTCCAGCAGCATGTCGCAGCACAAATCCACGGATCAAGGATCAACGACACCGATACATCGAGTCTTGGAGCACAAGCTGTCACCTTCCGAGCAACACCCTTGCAACAGCTAATCCGCTCTATCATACATGCCGTATCATTCGGCCTTGCATATATTATTATGCTGATAGCTATGTCTTTTAATGGGTACATTATTATCTCGATTATAATTGGCGCTGGAATTGGAAAGTTTCTGTGCGACTGGATGATTCAGAAAGTGTCTATTGGGGGAAGTCAACAAGCGAAAGGTTCCAGCGAGTTGGATGAGCCGTCTGTATGCTGTGGTTGATGCAGCTCATTTATATGATATCACTTGCATGTTTAGTAGAAATCTTGGGTTACAGTTAGAATAGTCACGTATAGATTGTTAGCGTTTGCATGAATTAACATGCCATTGAGCCTATTGGTTTGATCTATGTGGAACGTACCAGATCTTGCTAGATATTCGAAGAGAGCTTTTCAGGAGGCCGCACTTGTATTGCCTTAAGAGCTCCGTAAAATAGATAGCACGCGACAAGTTGTCCTATCGACATAGTGCCCTATCGCTAGCTTTATCCACTTTCCTACTTGTGATGTCTCTAGTATCGAGAGTCTACGGAGACACATAGAGTGTAGTGTAACCCTCGGAAGTATATAAGTGTAACAAAGTCACCCAACCGATCACCTATCAACCTAAAGACACTTTCTAAGACTATCTCCTTTGGAACTATTACGAGTTCTTTGCTACAGCTACATACTCTAAGTCAGTCTTGT
Source organism: Whalleya microplaca (assembly GCA_022497155.1). Classification (NCBI taxonomy): domain Eukaryota; kingdom Fungi; phylum Ascomycota; class Sordariomycetes; order Xylariales; family Xylariaceae; genus Whalleya; species Whalleya microplaca. Next base: position 517,763 of record MU385725.1, read on the forward strand.
TTAAAGCTCAGGTACATCTTAAAGTACTAGGCCTATTTCTTACGAAAAGTGCTCACAATTATGGACAAAAATATTGTTTCATAAATATAAGATGTAAGAGGCAGGCTGATCTTTCCGTATATACACATTGTAATTCCAGCTATACCGGCACGAGTCCTTGGGTTACATGCGTAGATTCCCTAAACATAACACCTAGCTCAAGCTCAATGTAGAATGGATATAGTAATGCACATATAGAAGGCTGGTTTTGCATATCGGGTACCGGCTTTACAGATAACCAGTAAACGCTTCATCTTCCATTCCAGAATTAGACTTCCAGAGATTATATTGGCCGGATTACTATATTGAGGTCTATTTTTAGGCCTCCTGGAGATGCTAAGATAGCGGTATCTCCGTCGTGGTCATTAGGTCTGGCTAATAACCTCAACCTGGATTCTGGAACAGACCAGTAGAGGGGAAACCTTGCAGCTCGAAAATGGAAATTAAACTTGGAGAATGGAGAAAACTTGCTCCATCACAAGACCAAGCCAACAAGATGTTATGATTAAATATTTCTGGTTTATGGACGTTATCGGACACGAATAATATATACAACACTATGATGCAAGAGGAAGGGTCACCTTTTAAAAGCGAAAGGCAACCTTCATACACCCATGTCCAAAACTCTATGCCAGTATTACGCATCAGACCCTCGAATACATCATCATAGTGAAGCATCAACAGAATGTACGGTAAATTTTCACTACTAGTTACAATAGTCCTCTCGGTGGCAGCAGCCACTCAAATTCGTCAAGCGACCAATACAACGAGATTACCATCACCATCAGATATAACGGGTATCATGACTATCTACACTCCTCGAGTTACCGCTCCTTCTTTTGAGGAGCCGAAGAAAGAGCTCTCGATATGCTGCTGTTGCGTGGCTGCATTTGACACCCAGCCAGAACCGGACCATTACATGGTTGAGTGTCCTAGAGAAGGAGTACGAGATGTTTGTGGCGAAGAGCCTGTGGGAGAGTCGAGTTATCACTTGGGGGGACTTGAAAACCATCCCGAGGAAGTCGCCAGCGTTTGCTCTAGAGCTAGATGTGGTGCAGTCGAGTTCGTGGACTGATTAAAGTTTTCAGACTCGATGTGGTTGGTGTTTAGAAAGACGAGGTTTAAACGCGTGCAAGATATGCTAGATAAGCATAGGTAACGGAGCCACTGGTTATAGACCCCTTTTCTCAGGGATCTTGATAAGAACCGCGGGATGATCACTTAGAAGAATCTAACATTTCATTCAAGTTAACAAGCTACTTGCGATCACTATAACACCTAAATGGCGATTAAACACAATATTGACGATACTCTTCTTAGACTATTACCTGATATATAGACCTTGCATTGGATAAAGAAACACCTTACCTACATACAAACTATCCCCATGCAATACTTGCTCTATTTCGACTATTCTTGAATATCCCATCTTCTTCGCCTTTCGCGCTTACATGCTATAATTGAGACCGAAAGAAGAAATTACCTCCAATACTAACACTGCCCAATTGATATTCCGAGGCGCAACGTCTTTGTTGACTATCATAAGGATGAATTAACATCCAGCACAAACAAAAGAACCATCTACTGTATAGCTAGCGATGCCAATGTTGAAATAGACACAGGTCTGAGTGTCGTGGTAGTTATTATTAGGACAGTACCATCACTAGAGTTCTCAAGGGGAGAGCCCCCAAATATATAGAGCCACAGCTTGTGGGGCGTCCCAGCCACCTGGATTACCCGCTAGACTGTACATATTATCCTTGTAATCCGATAGCCAAAGCACCTGACAGGCGCCGAATACTCCAAGTTAAGTTTTAATCGATGATATTATCAGAAAAGATTTCAGATTATACTGTTGATGCATTCAGTAAACAGTAATAAGGTATGTGGAATTCAGATTGACTGGCGACTGTAAGTCTCATGTGGGTAAGGAGGGGCTCTGGCATGTGTTAGTTAGTTCCTAATCGTGTATAAGTGATACTGAATCGAAAGGAGGGATCTTGATCTTTGGAACGGGACTTTGCGAAAGAAAATCCACTGCGGACATCTAGATCGTTACATTCTGATTTAGGTGGTCTTTTGAGCGAACTAATGTATTATATTCATTGGCGCTGAATGGCTAATCCTGCTGATCTCATTAGACCCTCAACGCACTTATGTACTGTGCCTCTTATGATGGGAAGCACGTGCACGCAATCCCTGAGATTCGCCGCCCTAGATAAGTCTCACTTTCCTTTGTCTTCCATCTTCCATCTTTTCGCTAGTGATCTCACTGCATGTCACTTGCCCTTCCCTCTGCTGTGGTATTACTAGCGAACATCCATTATCCAAATTCGGGCAACATGAAGCACGAACCATCCCAATGGTTGCAGACAAATGTCAAGGACATTGATCCTGCATCGCGTCAATTATTAGAGACATACTCTGGGATATCATCAGAAGAAGTTGTACCGCATGTGTTAAGTATTGTAGGTGGCCTGACAACTTGTTTCCATGCAGAGGTGCTTACAACTATGATGCGGCTATTAGAGGAATAAAGCCTTCGCCCTCTACCCCTGGCCTTGCATCGGACAGATGCGGTTTCTACGACTAAGCCTCGCCTCATATCCTGCGTATACCGGTATCCTAGAACGTCTTCGAAGTGATCCGAGCTCCATGTTTCTCGATCTTGGCTGCTGCTTTGGCCAGGATATCCGCAAGCTCTTTATTGACGGCATCAAACCCGACCAGCTAGTCGGGCTAGACCTCGTGCCGGAGTTTAACACGCTGAGCTACGAATTATTTCGCGACACACCAAGGTTGCATTACGAGTTCCATGCGCTAGACATTCTCGACGACAGCGCGGACTGGAGTATACTAGAGAACCGCTTTGACGTACTCCACCTGACCAGCTTTCTTCATATCTGGAACTGGGAAGGCCAGGTAAAGGCTGCTCTACGGATTGTTTCGTTCACAAAGCCTGGAAGCACGCTAGTTGGTAGCTCTTTAGGGAGCGGTGTAGGTGGAGAGTTCCCAAACCTTGAGGGCACTGGCACGAATTTTCGGCAGAGTGAAGAGACATTTCAAAAGTTCTGGCTCGAGGTAGGTGAGAAGACACATACGCGTTGGGATGTGAAGACAATATTTAAGGCTATGGAGTCTACTCAAATGAACATGAATCAGGATTGGGCAGAACCGACAATGGGTATCCTCATATTCGAGGTCACAAGAGCTGAATGAAGAGACATACCTATATGGGGCCATAGTAGTTATTCCCTGGAAAATATTTATTGGCTACGTTCCATGCATATTAATCGAATGCGCTTCTTTTATATACTCGAATAATCAGCTCCTCTGTCCTCTAGGTAAGACATGAAGTCCATCTTATGCACTCTTATCGTGGAGCCTACGGCCCTGGGTCCTTGGAAGGTATGACTGATAAGGAGAGAAAGAGGCGAAGGTCCTCGAAGGCGGTGTCGTTTCCAGTATCTGTAACACCGCTTTCGTAGCTCCCGAAGGTACTGCTCCTCTAGATGCCATGGGATTAGATCAAGAAAATCGTCCGGAGTGAATCGATCACGATGTGAGTAAGTGGTGAATAGACTGGACGAAGTTTTCTAAAATTGCTCAGGATTTCACAGGCCTTGTGGTATTCAAAAGCCAGTACGCTAAAGCGATTCTATATCGTGACCTGCCAGACGAGCAGGGCGAAAGATTGGCAAACATGCTTCCTAAACAGCCTTATGCTTGTTTCTCTACTCCAGCACATTGGGGTTCATTCCGCGATCCTAGCTTTGAAGGGACATCTGGGTACATTTTCACAAGGACGTGCCGTATTGTTCCTATAGAGGCGAAATGCAGATATACTCAGAAAGCTTTCATCGAAACAACTCATGTCACACTTATAATTGATAGGCACGCAAGCAGTTCTAATAGAGATCTATATTAAAGTTATGAAATCTAAGGAGCAGGAAGACTAGTCGTATATATGGAAACTGGCTATACCCTAAGGGAGCTTTGGAATAACTGCTAATTCCTGTGGACCCCTATAACAGCCCCTATATCAACCCCTGAACGAAACGGTTATTATCACTGTAGTTCTGGTTATTTTCACGGTAGCATGATTCCCTAAGCCTGATATAGTTAGATAGACCAGGTACTTGTCCCGCGGTACATGTCATTAATAGATAGATGTATATTTTTTATTTCTACACGCAAGATGCTATTAACCTCCCTGCTAACGCCGTTAATGGAGGCATTAGGTCATTTATGACTCGCTGCGTTATTTGTGTTGCCTGACGACGTTACAAGCATAGCTAATTCGGCTATTATGATAGCTTCAACAGCATGTGTATAGCTTCAATAGCAAGAGTTTTCTCGTGGGTGATTAAGATTTCAGATTGGTAGAAAAGCTACTTAGATTTGTTGGGAGAAAGTACCTCAGGGAAGGTATCTAATCTGTTAGACCATGTTTAGTTTAGTGCATTATACTACCGTGAAAATAACCAGAACTACAGTGATAATAACCGTTTCGACCCCTGAAGCATTCTCTGACAACTTACATGCTAAAGGACTCATCTCATTCTACCCATATTTAACGCCCGGATGAATTAGCTGCGCGGTCCTCAGTTTTGTAAAGGCCATTACAGACAAGGAGGCTACATACCTAGGTAGACACGTAGGCTGATACACAGAAGCATGGCTACTTAAGTATCTACGATGCTTCTATGCTTAACTTAACATTGATTTAGGCAAAGATATTTTCAACCAAAAGGATTTGCATATCAAACTGTATTTACCCTTCAACTTGCTTACATCTTCGAAGTCTTAGTATTCCTGTGTGCCACGAAAGCAGTAGCCTAGCGATTTCAAGGTCCTGGTTTAGATCTTGACTGTTAAGTGAACTTCGATTGGAAACCTCATTATGATATTGCCCCACGGGTGAGGCAAGGCTTGGATCTTGCGAAGGAGGAGATGGTAGGAAACCTGGGGGTTTCCATAATCTGACTTCCTAGGAAAACAAAGATGCTCTAGCGATGAAGGGAATAACAGAACGGGGATCGGAAATGAGTCGGCAAGGCGCCATGCCGCATGGTCGGCATTGTCTCAATATTTGCCAAATCGTCGATCGCATTTTCATCCCTTTTCGAGTCAACCTTGACCTTCGCCGGCCTCCAGTCTTAAGCTCTCATCTTGCGCCATGGCCATTCAAATGTGGGTTTGCCTCAGATACACTGCTTGATTGGAGATGCCGGCATGCGTGTCTTGTAAACTCTCATAGATCACGAACATCCTCCGAGAAAATACCGTTTCCATTCGAGTTACCAGATCTAGTGGAAACTATTGATCATGTCGTAGGTGGAGGAGTGCAACCTAAATCGCAGATAACCTCCTTTTCAAAAACATCACCACTTATTTCCGCTGGGATGCGAATTGCCGAAAGGCTATTATTCATCATCTCCAGTCAATATAGAATTCCATTGACTTACAATACCATTTGCATTGCAGATATCAGCCCATGTGATACACAGCTGTGATAAAGTCATGATGTCACCCCCGACATCGGTCGCTTCAGTAAGCATCAACAATGCATACTGTAGTAGAGAACTATAAAGTTGAGAGGGATCAATTTACACCTTAGAGGCGAGTTCAGAAGTTCATCAAGACATTTCAACTTCTTAGTACAAATAATTAAGTTGCCACAATCATGAGTGACCCGACCAATCCAAACATCGAGCAGCGCAGCACGCCGCAATGGGGCCTGATGCAAAGGGAGTGGTTCTGGGCTTCTAATGAGGACAAGCATCCGCCATTCAATACACGCGAGTGCATATATGCTCAGCTCACCTTTGTTCTCCACTAACGCGCACCACAGACCCGGATAAGCTGAGAACACTCGCGAAGGAACGCCTCAGCCAGGCAGGATGGTAAGCACCTCGATACCTGTAGACTGTCCACGCGACTCATTGGCCAATACTCACATGCCTATATAGGCACTATGCATCATGCAATGCAGGTCTCTCCTGGACCCATTACGCGAATAGACAGGCCTTCTACCGGCACCAGATCATCCCGCGCATGCTCGTCGACACCGACAAGCGGGACACGGCAACGATGATCTTCGGGCACAGGGTCTCCGCTCCGATCGGCTTCGCGCCCATCGGCATCAACCGGATCTACCACCCGACGGGAGAACTATCGCCGGCTAAGGTCGCCGGCGAGCTGAACTTGCTATACTGCCTGAGCTCGGCGGGCAGCTACAGCATCGAGGATGTCGCGAAGGCCAACGGCGCAGACAGCCCGCGCTTCTTCCAGCTGTACTGGAGTCCCGACGACAGTGTCGCGCTATCGATGCTAGAGCGTGCCGCGAACAACGGGTACACGGCCTGTGTTCTCACAACAGATACTTGGCAGCTGGGATGGCGGCATGACGACATCGCACATGGGAACTACGCCTTCTACCATGACCATGGTGCAGGGGACCTGGGATTGCAGGACCCAGCGTTCCTCGATCGTCTTAAGGAGGCGAAGCTCGATCCGAAGGAGCAGCCGCGCGAGGCGGGTGCAGACTGGATCGATAAGCATATCTGGCACGGGCGCTCTTTCTCGTGGGAGCGGCTGCCGTGGTTGATGGAGAATTGGAAAAGGCTTAGCGGCGGGAAGCCGTTCTGCATCAAGGGGATCCAGAGCGTCGCTGATGCCAAGAAGGCCGTCGAGTTGGGCGTCGATGGCATCGTAGTCTCGAACCATGCGGGCAGACAGGTGGACGGCGCGGTCGCGAGTTTGGATGCGTTGGAGAAGATTGCCGACGCGATTGGGGACAAAATATACGTGAGTTCATATGACAGCCTAGTTTCGAAATTTGGGGGTCTAGACAGCTGCTGACATGGACATCACAGCTCATGTATGACTCGGGCGTTCGTGGCGGCGCTGACGTCTTTAAGGCTCTTGCACTTGGCGCTAAGTTCGTATTCGTAGGTCGGTTATGGGTGTATGCTTTAGGAGCAGCTGGCGAGGAAGGAGTAAGGCATGTGATGAAAGGCTTGCTTGCAGACTTTGATATTCTGATGAACGTTGCTGGGTACCCAGACTTGAAGGGCATCAATCGAGATGCTATTGATTCGCTTCCGAAGGGAGCCTACTTCCCCTCTACGACAGAGATTGCTTGAATATGAATAGTCACAAAATGGACCGAAATCGTTGCACAATTCTAGAATAGGCTTGGGGTAGATCAATGGAGGGATATAGCATATTTTGAGGTCAATCAAAGAATTGAATTTGAGTACCTTTCCAAAGAGCACAATTGAGGAGTAAACTATACTACACTTTTTTCTTCCCTTCAAACAGCCATTTCCCCTTTAGCCCGTAACATTAAAGTAATTCGCAGCAATGGGCGTGCTCAGTCCAGCAGCGGTAATGAACTCTAGGACACTAAAGCCCACCTTCTGTTGCTGCAGCATAGAATTCGCAGCAGTTGGTAACGCCCAGTCTTCCGGCTGTTCCCATAGCAGGTTTGTATACCGATGGGGATGGGGAGGGTTCTCGGCCCCCGGCATCGGGTTAAACCAGGCGACAGGGCCAGTGGCAGTCGATGTGAGCGTGTTGACTCCGTCCGCGGAGGCCGATCCGCTGGCCTTGAAGTCCTGAATCACCGTGTGCAGGTAGGTGACAGCTTGGCCGGCACTTGGATTCTGGAAGTTTGTAGACCTGATTATAGTGTCAGTTTCAGGATCGCCGAGTATCAGATGTTTGAGGGAAGGGGCTTACGCGTCGAGATCTACAAGGAATGTCAGCACCTCGGTGTTTCGCATACCTACTAAACTCCCATTTCACACAAAGAACTTACCAATCATCATCCAAAGGTATGTTCCAGCAGCTTCGCCGCTCAAGCCGATAGTTGGCTGTCTGGTGGTTTCCGCCTTTGTCAAGGCGAGGCCAGGTTCGGATACCGCCTTGGTGCCAAAGGTGATCTCAAGCTTCTGTTCCACAGCGGGCTCGAAGCCTGCCGGGGTTTGAGCCGATGAGATACCAGTCAGCAGTAATGCCGAGAACACGTTAGAGCTCTTCATTTTGATATTGATAAATACTTGTGCGATCGTCAAGTTATCGTAGACAGGAGCTCTGGATTTCCTGAGTCCTGACTTAAGTATTCATTCACATTAGACACAGCATAAAGCGATGATGACTCGACGATATTTACCAGGACTAGGCAATCTAGTCCAGGCCAATACCGACACATTTGTGTCTACCTGAATCTAGTGGCTAAAATGGAAGTTTCCTAATGCGGTTCGGTGATCCATGCTGTAGAGATCATTTTCCGTCTTGGCGAATTAGGGGTTGGATATAACCTGCGGGGATCTCGCAGGTTCATGGCAGTTGGGCCAATATCTACCCAGAGCTAATGTAAATTACCAGTCATGTCACTAATGAAGAAAGTGTCTTGTCGCAAATGCGCCATTGGGTATTAGTGATATGTTGTGTACGTAGACGTTTACTGGCATCGACGAGCGTCAAATTTGAGTCGCCTCATTATTCTTGAAAGGTAAGTCAAGATCCGTCAGATGCCATCCACCCTTCTATCAGACTAGAAGCTCTGATATGATACGCTCTGCTACCGTCTCCCCTCCCTTGATCCCGGCTGACAAGTCATAACCTCATGCCTTCTTACGTCCCTTGCCTCTTCCTTTTCGTTTTGCAGATGGCCTTTGCTTTGTTTTCGACAAACTCTTCGGAGATGCAGGTGCAGGCTCGTGTGACTCTTGCGAAGAGGTTGTTTGGTTTTTCGCAACCGTGGCAGTCTCGCTGGCGGGGACTGTTCGATACGTCGGCTCGGAAACGGCATGGCCCTCACCTACTACTTTGCTCTCGCATAGATCTTTGAGTGTGTCAAGCTTCGTTCCCATGGATTTCAGCTCTGATCGCAGGGCTTCGATGAGAAGATTTGTTTCTGGGATCAATACCCTCGCTATGAGGTAATACTCCCGTCTATCGAACTCGACCATTGCCGCGTGCGAGCTGACTTCTGCCGCATGGGCGTAGAGCTCGGATCGGTACTTCTGGCCTGCCTTGATTGCTTCATCGGATATTGATGACATTGCGAAAGGTTTTTAGGTCGTTAGATTAGGTGAAGTGGCGTAGAAGAGGACGCTCGGTCTGGTAAAGTCAATAATCTTCAACCATTCACATAAGTGATTAGGAAACTTTGGCAGGCATTGTCATTCGGTGACTTGCCTCTCGAGTGAATTAGTGCATAGTTTGGATTCTAGATCTCACGTGGGCAAAACGTTGGAACAAACATGTAGCAACAATTTCTCATACAAATCCAATTACTTCCATGAATTCTCTACAGCATAACAAATATTAATTGTTCAATGTGCTACGATCATCGAACCAAAGTATTATGTCGACTCTACGACGAGCCCAACTCGCACATACTATTACCTTGTAGATTAATGGCCAGATAAATCTTTTCGCGGTCTTTCGCCGTGTTGAAATACAGGGTTAATGAGGCTTAGATTGACTTGAGCTTCAGCTATTCTAGAGTGGCAGATGGCCTGTTATATATGCAATGCTACTATTCGTGCCTTGCACTGTACCAATCCCTGACCCTCAATTCAACACGCCGCACGAGATACTTCACCCACCCGCTAAGGTACCGCCTGCAGTACTGACTGTCATCTATAAGCCATAATCATGCGGCGAAGTGCGCCCAAGACGATGTGAAAAGCGTATAGATGTTTAGCCTGGAGCCGAAGTCATGCCCAAGCGAGAAAATCGCATGTACCCAGATACGGCTGTTTCTAGCTTAGCTTCTGAGGTCACTTTTGTCTGGAGCTAGTCCACGATCGGAGCTCAACTTCCCAGGAAGACTATTGCGTATATTCTATGTGGTTTAGGCTCGTGATGTAGATGAGTTTTGTGTTTGTAGTCAAGGAAAAGTAGGGAGGCTGCGAAAGTGGTCCTGGGAAGACAGAAATTGATATATGCGACCCCTATCATGCAGAGGCAAAGAAGACAAGATGGGATAAAAATCAGTGCCACGGGCGAATCTGGTAATTACAATCAACTTAATAGTCATAATTATCCAGAAATGCAGCGATACTTCACTCATAATTTGTCAATTTATGATATATTCCGCTTATCCCTTTGGCCAGTCTGCGTTATTTCGTTAATGCGTCAAGCCCAGTTCCCATGACAGCCCCAGCATCCTACTTCAATTAGCATGCGCACGATGAGGGAGTACTATATATATCTGGCTTACCATGGCGGATTGTGGCACTTGCGTTGCTGTCGTACTCATCTTGACCCTATCAACATGATTGCCACACCAAAATCGGCCAGTGGTGCGTTTTAAAATTTCGTCCACGACCAATGTAGCATACTCCCTCGCTTCCATCCTGGGCATTCCATCGTGTCCCTGAGCCCTGCTAGCAATGGTGTCTTCGATGCTCTTGTATAGTGACTGTTCCGGGAGCTTGAAATCGCCAAAGTACGTCTGGCCCCTCGTCTGGACCGCGCCTGTAATAACTTCAAGCACATCGACACCAAAGGGAGCAAATTCAAGTCGTAGGGTCTCTGCTACAATCTCTGTGGACCTCTTAGATGCCGAATATGTTCCTTTGAGATCCATGTCAGTTGTTGAAAGAATATCGATGGAGCACCAAAAATGGCAAAGGCTGACCTACCCATGTATGGGATGTTAAGGTATCCAGAGATTGAGGTAATATACACCATCATACCCTTAGCCTTAATGAGCAAAGGTGCAAAGGCTTTAGTAAGAGCAATAGGACCTATGAAGTTGATCTCAAACAAATTCCTGACCGTATCGAGGTCCTCGTCTAGGATGGGCATGAAATGGTTGCGTCCTGCATTACTAATAAGATAATTCAAAGTACCACCTGTCTGCTTGGTGACTGCTTCGACAGCAGCTTTGATGTCGGCTGACTTGACTACATCAAGTGTAAGTAATGTTACGTTGGACAGGCCGTCAAGACTGGTCATTTTTGAGGGGTCACGAGCTGTAGCGAAAACGTGGAATCCGCGCTGTTGGAAGGTGAGGGCCAATGCGGAGCCAATACCGCCATCGCTGCAGCCTGTAATGAGGACGGTCTCTACTGGGGACATGATGAGAGCGCAAATACAGAGACAATAGAGGTTTAAATAAGGGATGTAAAAATGAAGAATAAAAATTGATCAATTGGAGATATCGGTACAATATACAGATGTGCCCCTCGGAAGTAAGGGATATACTGCAACCCTTGTTAGCTGTCGGATACTTACCTAGCAGCCTTCTTATAACAGCTGTATATGCGGATTCTAATGTGTTAACCTACATATAACAACTAAGTAGCTTTACCTAAACAGGCAACTGCTATCGGAGAATGAAATAATATATTTAAAGAAGTAGAATTTGTCTATTATCATTGCAGGTTTTGCTATAATCTGGTAGCAATGTCTCTTATATCAATGTGGCTATATTTATAACTCGCCAGATCACAGCGTCATCCCGTGATAAATATCGAGAGCCCTCCGCTGGCGAGATTTCAAGATGTTACAACCACCCATTCCTGAATATCCCCGCAACCAGCTACCACGTGATTTATGGTCGCCAAGAGGAGTAGCGGCTTGGCGGCCAAGTCCCATTTACTAGGAAGCTATTCAGATATAAAAGGCTGTATTTCGCCGTCCCTTAGATAGTCTCTCTTTGCTAGCCAGCGATCAATCTAAGTATTTTACCTTTCACGCCCTCTGTTATCTCAAATCAAGACCTGTGGTAACGGCTTCGTTACACAAGACCGATACAGGCTTCTGGTGCTTGATACAGTGGTCGGCACAACCTCAGGCATAGAAGTCATCATGAGGTAGCAATCGTAGTTGCAATCTAATGACTCGCTGTAGGTGTTGTGCTATATGATGGAGAAGCGATGTTGTTGTTCGGCACCTATGGCTAGGCTCGAGGATTTCCATTACAGGCTTGCTTGAACAGGTTATTGCCCTCAGGTCCTCTCTACAGAAGGGCCCGAGTCAGGGTACGCGATCGGGATCCCCTCTCGCAGCGCCTGTTGGGTAGTACAGCCTTCACTAACATCTCCCATATTCGCCACGAATAGCTCCGGAAAGCCGGCGCCCGCAGGCGCCAGCGCTCGTCGGTCAACGGCGTTCGTTCGCTTCTTCTTCCCTGGGATGACCGTGATCGGTGCGCAGTTTTGGTAATATTCCGCTTCGTCGCCAAGACGGGGCTACCATGTCCAGCTGAAGGTGTAATCCCCTGGGGCAATGCCCTCTGGAATCTGGAACGTGTACTTTTCCGTGTTCGGGCCGTCGAGTTTCCCCTTTTGGTTCCTGGCTGGGCAACCACCTTCTACCGAGTGGATGAGCATCCACTTGGATCCTGAAATTACATAAAATGAAAATGAAAGAGGGAACCTAAAACTAAGGTCAAAAGTCTATAGTCTAAAAGTATAAGTGATTTATGTAAGTGTTCTTAATTAAAGTTCATAGTTCTGAGCTGTATTTGCATAACGATGTTCAGCTTTAAAGATCTCAACGTTAGATAAGATCTTTACTAAGCTGTCAAAGCCAGACGTACAAGGGAAACAAGGACTATAAGGTAATTATCCACATGATTTTACCTTGTCTTCACGAAGAATGATGGCATATTCCACATGTGGCTAAGTATTTTGGGAGGAACAGAAAGTTAACAGATTCAATTAAACTTTGGTGTCTAGAAGATGTTACTATGCTTTATCTATATAGCACTGCTAGTAGGAATGGCTTTTCATTGTTGGGTGTACTATATCAGATTAATATTAATATAAGTATGTGAATAGCGATGATGGTTGAAAAGGGGGCACTTGTCTTAACAATACGATAGGGTCTGATCTACTCTATGACCATATATGAGTAGCCTACATTAAAACACGCCCATCATGCTATAATATAGCTTTTACGAGGTATTCCTAATCTCAAGATTCCTCAAATTGTGTCTAGGTGCCTCAGGCACCACGGCCACCGGGCACCTTATTGCTTTGATCAGACTTTTACGGACTCATATTTGCTTCCCTCCTCTCATTAAAAGATTCAAAACTAGGAAGCTCATAGGCTGCAAATCATCTGTATCACCTCGGAGGGCTTGGATCGCGGCACGTTGTTCAGCCGCTGGCAGCTATGTCCTTGGAACTATGTACCATTCGAGTTTAATATACCAGCTATTCACACATTGAACCCCCTATCAACAAGCAGAAACTAGGTAGGAATTAGTCAAAATATCTACTAATAACAAGCCTAAGACTTTCCGAAGAGAAACTATAAAGGACTAGGCATGGATGAATGATGCAGCATACAAAAGAGAATATCAAGTAATACAAGGATGGGTCTTAACGTATGGAATTAGGGTATATATATATATAAAATGATCCCACGATATGATAAACGAAGTTTACGAATAGGACCAATAACCGCCACCACCAACCAAAACCCGTAGTCAAAACGCCGATGACCTATGCAATAACACCACGGGGCCTTATGGCCCCTCTCTAATAATATGCCAGCTTTTATCGTGAATTTCTTAGCTCGTCGGCCGAGTACTGTCCAAGGAGCTAGTGGGCAACGCCGTCGCTGTTCTTGCCCACCGTACTTGGGCTTTCGAAGCTGCTGTCATCGTCTCCGAGTTTCCTCCTCGGCTCGGCGTCCTCGTCGTCGCTCATCAGGCCCTCTAACTCGAATTCCTGGGCGTCGCTGACCGGTACGTTTCCGTTCAATCGCGGTCCTAGCCTGCCGTTTTCGAGCCCCTTATTGGGGAGCGCGGGGATGGCATTGCGGTCGTAGACGTTGATGAGGATGTTGACGAAGAGGAACACCAGGAAGGCGAGCGAGTACAGGATCAAGATGTAAGCAACGTGGTCCATGCCCGAACCGGCAACTAGGAGCATCTGCTCCTCCGTGGCACCCATAAACAAGAATCCGGAAGCGTAGAGCAACTATAACGCGTTAGCGGATACGTGTATTTCAAGGGACCTAGACTTGGGAAACCTACGAAGACAGGGACGTATTGGAAGCTATTTGATTGACGGCCGTCCTCGGAAATCCCAGTACGATCCCGAACCACAAAGGAAACTTCAATGATACGGGTGACACCGGCAGCCATGAGTGTGTATCCGAACATCTTGTGTGTTTCAGCACTGATCATCAATTCTTGAGGATGGGCGCTCATGGCCCAGCCCGTGATCAGAAGGACGAATCCAGGGATAAAGTTGCGCTGAGGGCGGCCATCTCGGTCCTTGCTGAGCCAAACACCAGCCAAGCCGGCAGCCCACCAAACGATGCCCATAGTCGTATGCTGCCAGTCGTTCTTGACCCACGCAGTGCCCCATCGGTGTTCGGTAAAGGTGTTGACACATCCCCAGGCGGCGATGACGGCACTATCGAAGAATTCCTGAGACCGGCCGGTACGCTTGAGCCATAGCTGCCCAACAAGCAACAGGATAGTCAAGATAGTGCCGTAAGCAATGAAGGCACTGCCCATTATGAAGTGGGCCAGACATTGTCCAAGATGGTCGCCCTGGCAGAAACCGAGAGCGGTGATACCACCAAACAACATCTGAGTCCAAGAAAGCACGGGCAATGCTTTACCGATAATGCCGTGTCCCAACTTCACAAAACGTCTAATCTTTCCGTTTATACCCTTCTCGAGGTGCAACTTGAGGTAGATACCCATGAGGATTTGGGCAAACAGTAGCAAAGACAGCGGCGTTGCGAACTTCGAGTGGACGTTCGAGTGCAAAAATTCGCGGCCGCTGTGCATGTGACCAAGAGCATGTCCGAGGATTGCTAGGGCGGTGCCGGCGACCTGGACGGGGACATGCCATCGGCTTTTTACGATCTAGAGTGCACAGTTGATCAGCATGCCGGCCTACCAGTGTAAGTCAACACACATACCCCGAGAACCATCCCTAGGGGGAAGATGACGCCCCAGGCGGCCATCTGGACGAAGATATGAACCCATAGTGTCGCGTCCTATATGAACATCAGTTTCCGGGTCATCCGCAGCAGCAGAACTGGACCTTCCCGTCAGTGACGGGGCAGACGTACAAGAGGCTCAGCCGAGACGGCCTGGCCCTCCGGAATGTGCGAAGAATCGTGATCGTGAGCGGAAGCCATGGGTAACGCAGCAAGAGCCAGCAAGAAGGTGAAAGAGGACAGAAGAGGCATATCGGCCATCCTCGCTCGTCCACCAGATATCGGTTTCATCATGATTCGATTCGTACGATGCTGGCAGGCCAGGTCCCGGAACAGGTCTAGATTGGGGAAGACCCCTGAGGCGAAGCGTCGCAGGACAGCGGGGCGCCAACAGATTAGACGTTCCGAAATGACGAGATACGACAAATCAGAGATCGGGAATTATAAGTAGAGCATGTCAATTGTCTGTTTCCTCTGTCCTCTGTCGAGGTGTTGGACTTGCAGACGTTATTACGGTGGGCGTCAAGGGCGTTGCTGTCTAGGATCTACAGAGGGGAGAAAGAAAAGACTGGGGAGGATTTGCAGCGATTGCTGACAGGTTTACAGATGGATATGATCGCGACACGATTCGGCGTTACGTACCTACACCCACCGGCTAGCGTAATCCGTCGGTAATCGGCATCTAGCTTTTTATGCAGGCACAAGTCTGCCGTGGATAATCCTCGGCCAAGTTGAAATTGTATCTTCGTGATTGGCCAGCAGACACTCTAGGAATGCTTGTGCTATTATTGGCCTCTGAATACGAACTAGGGACCTACTAGTTGTTATGCTAGTTGTTATATCAGTTGTTATATCAGTTGTTGCTCAGCTAATAAAGTGAGTTGGCTTGATTCCTAACAGTGCCAAGTATCAGCATTCGCGTTGTTAGCCCCTTTCTACCAGTATCCAACGGCTTGTGCTCATGTGGGAGTCGGTTTGACGATTCTAGCATGGGCCGATGCAACGCCTGATAAAGAGTAGTCAGGTGTGCGGCTTGCCGAATAAACTCAATGAAAGTTCTAAGGGAGTTTTGATAGGATAATAGGGATGATAGCTATGGCGCAGTTCTCCCACCTATTTGCGACTAGAGTCGAAATGGACATACATAGCACTCAAGCTTGTGAGGCATATCACATTCCAGCAAACAAGATAGTCACTAACCAGTGTCGTGGTTGGGAGCCCATAGCATACCTTTGCTGGCAGGACTTATTGAAGTATGAGCTTTCAATCGCACTTGATAGCCAGCATTGTTTAACTAATGCTAGGATCCGTCATTGATTCACGAGAAACAATCTAGATCGGGTATAAGGTTCTTCTATCAGAGGTATCTCGAAACTCGTCAGCCTTTGTCAGATGTGCTTTCTGCAGCGCAGTAGACCTCTTATTATATTCATGAGGCCTGGGACAAGATCTTCGTCGTCAATTGTTTCTTTCACGGGAGTGCCCGCTACGAACAAGAGAAGAGACCCATAGCCAGTGGTGGAGAAAGACGATGCAATGTCTACAAATATAGATATTGGACAATCTAGAAGCACTTCGTCCAGGTGAACTTCTTCATTGGTGACCGTGAAGTCATCAAGAGAGTCAAAAATTGCCGGATTGGGTACTGTGAAGTGATCAGATTCAAGATGTCTTTGTAAACTAGGTCTGGTCAAGATCAGCTGAGCAGCTGCGGCTTTGTCTCAAGCCTGAAGGAAACACAGTCCTTTACTTATGTGACGCCCTTTGACAGCCTTGTCATTGCTTCCCCTATATGATCTAATAGGGAATATGGTGGTTGTATGGGTTTCTTTGCTATCCACAGAGGTCCAACAAGTCCGAAGCTTCAGTTCGGCATAGCAGCCAAGCCAACTACACCCCTTAGACTTACTAATAGCCGAACCCGAAGCTAAGGACCTCTTCAACTGTCAGATCATCATGATTTCCCTAATCTCCAGCCTCTCCCTCCTCGCCACCGTGGCCCTCGCCGCGACAAACTTCGAGGGAAACATCGCCTCCGGCCTCCAGGTAGGCAGCTTCCAGTACCTAGGTTGCGCGGACGAGGTTCCAGGAAGATCGCTGTGAGTTGCATCCTCTCCAGTCCCTCAAGTAGCATCTGACTTAACATCCGAGTTACCTAGTGTGGGGCTCAGCTACTCGGACGACTGGATGACGATCGAGAACTGCCAGTCGTTCTGCCTGAAGAACAACTACCCGCTGTCGGGGGTGGAGTACGGGCGGGAGTGCTACTGCGGCAAGACGATCGCGGCGCCATCGGAGCTGGGCAAGCCGGGCTGCACGATGGCGTGCCACGGGAACGGCGCCCAGCTGTGCGGCGGCGTCGCGCGCGTGTCCATCTTCAACGCCACCGACTTCGTCGCGCCCGCCCCGCCCAGGGTCGCCGGCAACGGCTGGCAGTACCAGTCGTGCTACATGGAGCCCATGGGCGTGCGCGCCCTGTCCACCCTCGTCCGCGCCGACGATAAGATGACCGTCGATATGTGCACTCAGGAATGCGCTGACGCTATGTACGCCTACGCCGGCCTCGAGTACGGCCGCGAGTGCTGGTGCGGCGCCCAGCCCGCCCCGGACTTGGAGGACGCGAGTGATCCCAGCTGCGCCATGCAGTGCGATATACCCTGTGGCGGTAACGGCAAGCAGATCTGCGGCGGGCGTGGTGCCATAACGATTTACAGGAATAACGGACCGGGGAAGAGAGATATCCTATCTCAAGCGCATATGCATATCGACATGATGCGCGCAAGGAAGGGTAGGTTCTTCAAGGTCCGTAAGGAGAAGGCTGGAGAGCAATAACGATATTAGCGATCATACAGGTATTCTCTTGGGGGATTTATTTGGCTTGGTGATAGGTTTATCGTATGCTTCTTGGTGAATGTTGGACCTTGGATGTGGTATTCAGATTGGTTAGGCCTTTAGTCTTTGACTATTTCCTTTATACGGTTCTATGGTACATTAGCGACAGGAATATCATTTTAGTATATATATTTTCAAGATGTCAATATAACCCATATTCACAGACGTACTAGCCCCTATTGCACGGCAAAACAGTCTCATCCTTACCTACGAACCAAAACCAACATTCTTTTCGCCTAACTCTTCAGTGTGCTTGTGAGACGATACCAGTTATATATATATATACCAATTATAGACTTGCCTATCACTTCAAAACTATTTATGTGGCAAAAGCGATACCGCTATTACCGTTCAGATAATAGCGCCTTATATACTCTGTGACAATTTAGTAAACCCCGTCAATTGGTCATCGTATGCAAGGTGCCGTGGAATCCGCAAGCGTTGTTCTTCGTTTGCTTGTGCTACAGCACAAGTTGTTCTTTGCCCCTCACAAAGTAATCAGCATTCAACTCATATGTCTTATTTGCTACAAAGGCTAATGAGGACTCTGGCTCTGGACCATTCACAGAAAGAATATCATAAAATATCAAAATATTGGAGATCTCAAGCTGATAGGAGAGTTCAGTAAAAAGAGCTGGATTGGACTCGAGTGGAATCCATTGTTTCCGTAATGTATAGTATCACAGTTACAGTGCGTGCAATGATCATTTAGGTGCTGCCGTGATCACTCTAGTAAAATTGTGTAAAGTTCTAAGATCTAAAAGATCTTCTAGTTGCCTAGAAGATCTCTTTTAAGCCTATTATCGTGACATATAGTAAAGAGAGTACTGCTGTACGATCTATGTTTTCTGTCACCAAGTATGTATGTATCGAGGATGGCCTTTGGAGGCTGATGTATAATAATCATATTGTCAATAGGCAATGTATGATAAAATCATTAGCTTAGGAAATGATCCCAAGTACTACAATTATGATATGTCCAGCAATAAGACAATATATTAGCATATCTCCCCCAGAAGCCTCCAAACAATCCACATGAAAGCTGCACACAACGTATAAATATCCAAATATATGCATATCATAAATCCTGAACAACGCACAAGAGCCTACTTATGCCAGGCGTTAGTGTAAGAAGGCACCTACATATAAGATATTAGTCCAAGTCATTTTCAGCGAAGTAGCTGAATGTCGAATACCGCAATCCACCGGTAATGCTAAGCTGGTTGCCGCGAGCTAACCGGTGGCCGACATGGTAACTTCGCTTTTTGGCTTTTGTGTTGTTCTCTACCCCGACGTTCGGCGTTCGATTCCATGAAAGTCAATGAGAGTACGATGAAGTAAAAGAATTTTTTCTCTTTTGTGTCTGAAGACTATTAGAACTACCACTGAATGGAATTTATATCCTATGTATGAGACTTTTCGGGTTATACACAATTTCTGTGTCCCTAGTTGGGATTGAAACTTCATCCACTGGCTAATTATGTCATCTTCAATAAGGTGAGGTCTAGTGTGTCTTGACGATTATGTCGTCGTTTGTACACAAAATTGATACAAACCCCTACCGACCTTTCTCTCTAGAAAGGCGATCATCAAAGCTCGCTTTATGTCCTAGATCTTTTGCTTAATATTTTATACGAACTGAGTTATAACCTGGATCAAGGATATAAGGACATTTGCTATAATATTACATTGAACAATTTGCTGTATATGAAATCTCTTCGGACCTATACAAACACCAAGTCCGCTGCAGAACCTTGATCATTGTCACGGAGCTCGAAACACTTTGGCCATACATCAGAACAACATGCAATTCATGAGGCAAGTTCACAGTTCATGCACCAATCCAAAGGATGAACACTCCAAGCCAAGCAACGTAGCAATTCCAAGCAAAATCAATTCTACAACCGAAGGTATCGTCAAGTAACCTAATGCACGCTTTTCCCAAGGTATCATAACTCCACTCAACAATCAACCAGATAAATACACCAGCACAGCCCTCCTCACCACGATCCAACAACAACAACAACAGCAACCAGCAGAAGACGAAAGCCAGTCCGCGCAGCACAGCCTCTCGCCGCCACCTCATCATTTACTCTCGTTCCGCTTCATGTCCAAGCAGATGCACATAGCCGCAATAATGGCCATGTCGACGTTCGGCGCGACGGCGACCTCGTACGTCTGCTGGCCGCCCAGCATCTCGCGCAGGTTCCAGCGGTTGCGGTAGATGGTGGCGACGGCCTGGCCCGAGGCCTCGTCGACGATCGACGCGCTCGTGTCCGTCCAGTCGCCCTTCATCACCAGCGTCTCCTGCTTGCCGGAGGCCGGGGAGACGAACGTGCCTATGAATTTTGAGCCGCCCACTACACACCACCAATACCATTAGTCAGCGACCGGCTTCTCTCTACACGTACGGACACAGGTATGTATGTATGTAGGTAGGTATCAGGGTGGTTGGTGGGCTTACGTTTAAACCGACTCCGACACGCAAAAACCTCCCTCCCCTCGCCGTCCTCGGCGTAGAACGTCGCGTGCAGCTGCAGGTGCCTCTTGCGGACGCAGAACAGGAAGCGCCCCTGCGCGTCCGACACGTTCATGCGCTTGGACAGCGACAGCGCCTCGCCCGCCACGTGCAGCACGGGCTGCTTGCTGGCGTTCGCCAGACACACGTCGAAGCTGTTGCCGGATAGCGACATCACTTTCTCCTTCATGACCAGCGTCTCGCTCTGCTGCGCCATCAGCGGCGTGAAGAGGCCTAGGGGCCGGGGGAAGGGGGGGAGTGGCGATGGCATGGTGGGTGGGTGGGTGGGTAGGTAGGTAGGTGAGGGTCAGATGGGGTGTCTGGAGGCTGATCTGGTGATGGTTGAGGTTAGGTAGGTAGGTGAATGATGGCGTAGTTCACGGGAGTTGGAGTATGTCCTAGGTAATCAGATATAGATGGTGGTGTTTAGGAAAAATCCAGCATATAGGGTCCTTCGTGTATTTATGTGAGGTATGAGTATCTAAATAGGCAGGTAGCTAGTTTTACCGCCTCATGACCAGCTGCACGACGGGCAGCCTCAGCTAATATCAAACCAACCCTACGCGCTGCGGTTATTTCAGTGGGCATGTATCTTATCGAACGGGCCAAATTGTAGTCGCTCCTGCCTGCTGCGGATTGCGACTATCGTGCTGAGCCACTCATCCTTCCAATGTGGCGACACTTGGCACCCGTACAATCCACACACGCAAGCGAGCAATGTTATGTCATCTGGCAGATAAGGGGTTGTCTAGGGTTTCTTCAGCTTGGTGCTTGGTCTCCGGAATATACCTATTGGATGTACTACCACGTTGAGGGCTGAGATGTTGTGGCTGTTGAATCGTTGCCTCTCATTGAAGTGGCAGTGGAAGCATGCAATGATATGTCATGGTAGCTAGGAACGTTTTGAACATTGAACTCATGGAGCTAATACACGTACCTAGTGATACTAGACAATAATAACCGACGTTACTCGTGCCATGATTACAAGGAATTATGTCTTTGGCCTATGCCACGACACTGCAACAGCATTATGCTTCAGACAGGAGTTTCCTCTTCGTTTGAAACGAGAAAGCTAGCGCATCATCATTGCTCACATTACACATTCACAGACAGACAACTAATTTAGGTCAGCTAAATCTAACGGGGACTAGCTAGCTCGTGGTAGATAACAGTATAGTAAGGTGGCCCCTCAGGATTGACCTTTATTGATATTCGTGAGCCAGGGGCTGGTCGACTTATGCCATGTTAGCGATATCCTGCTGTTGTCTTACAGACTCTAGGTCATTTTCGGCTTTACATCGACTAGATCTTTCAACTTACGCGGTTAGGTGATCAGGAGAGTAAATGAGCCCGATGTGCTAATACGCGAGCAAGTCATCCCGGAAACTGCATGATCGCACATGGGCAGTCGACACACTTTATATCGAATTACTCAATGTTACGACTAAGCAATGCAATAGAGTACGTATGGTCTGTTCATAGCTCATTCATCTCCGTCGCGGCATCTACAACGCCAGTCAGCATCTCGCGGCTCGCCTGCTCCTAGCATTTACCAGTGGTGGTGGTAGTCGTACGATCTAACTTTGACTTTGACGTAGTCTTGTTGAACTCCTGCACCCACCCCTGCACGAACTCCGCGATCTGCTGCTGCGTCTGCGCCACGGCCGGCGGCGGGAGCTCCGGCGTCGTCTCGTTAGGAAAGAGGCCGTTTTCGTCCCAGTGGTGGACCGCGTTCTATAACCACCCCCCCCGTTAGTCACCCAGTCACTCAGCATCGTCGGGGAAAGGAAGAAACGAGGAAGAGGCAATGCTCACGTCGATGAGTAAGTACGGCTCGCTCGGCGTCGAAGTCCGCTCGGGCAGGCCCAGAGCATGCACGCCCGCGGCGCGCCACGGGTCCCACTCGCCGTCGACGAAGGCGAGGCGCGGGTAGCTGATGTTATACCCGCCGTACTTGTTAATCGCGTCGACGTCGGCGGGCGCGGTCAGGTTGAAGGCGTCGCGGCAGGCGATGGCGGAGTAGTTCAGGTCGATGGTGCGGGAGATCAGGGGGAGCTGGTCCTCGGGCACGCCGCTGCCGGTTTGGAGGTAGCCCCATCTGCAGGATATCCCGTTAGTATGTAGTCTGGAGCAGCAGCAGGAAGAATGGGCTTAGTTGGGTTGGTTTGGTTGGGTCCTTACTGCGTGCAGACTTGGTATTGCCACAGTCGCCAGGTCTGTGAGATGTCGTCGTTGGAGTAGAAGGCCGTGTCGTGCGTGGTGAAGCACTCGTCCTGCGTCTTGGCACAGCTGGAAACCGAGGTCAGGTTGACGTAGCCGATGTAGTTCAGCATGCGGTTCGCGAGCGTGTCCAGCTCCTCCTCGTAGCCACCGGTGGTGATCAAGTCCTCGACCGAGGCTCTGCGCTCCTCCGTTCCGGGGTACAAGACCGAGTTGGACGAGACGTTGCCGCAGTAGAGGAAGAATGCGTTGCTGCTCTGCGCGGGATCCCAGTTCAGGCTTTGCAGCGCGTAGATACCGCTGTTGATGGCCGTGGCAAAGTCGTTGTCGTATGTCACGTTGGGCAGACCAAACGCTTCCTTGAGTTGCGCCACGGAGTCCGAGCCCTTCTTGCCGATGAGGATATTATCGACCACGTTCGTCAGCTTCCTGGTAGTCTCAACACAATCGGGTGGTCCGTAAACCGCCGCCGCTTCGAAGTACTTCCAGTAGTCCCAGATGGCCTCGGGCACCCCCGACGACGAGATAGCTCCGAAATAGACGTCCGGGTATAATTTCCGAAGAAATGCCACGAAGGAGCCGGCGTACGAGCCGCCGTAGGCGAACCAGGGGGTCGATTCGGGGCTGAGGTCGACATCTTCCAAGCCTTCGAATTTCACGTTCTTTGCGAAGTATGCCGTATCTGCCAGAGCCTGGTCCGTTGTCAGGAAGCGCAGGTTCGCGGTGCTGAAGTCCTCGACGGGTATGCTGGAGCCGTAGTATCGATGCTCGAGGATGACACCCACGCCTCCCGTCGCCTTCGCAAGCTGATACACTATGCCCTTCTGCAGGAAAGGGAGACGGTCGGTACCGCTGGTCTCTCCGGACGCGAGCACAATGACTGGACCGCCCGGCTTGTAGAATTGCGCGTCGTACCAGTATCGCAGATTGAACGAGCCGTTGGAGTGCGGTTCGTACAGAGAATCGTTGTGGAAATGGTCGATCGGGGTCGAGAGGTTGTACTCGGGGTAGAGGGCTTGAAGACCAGTCGCTCGCGTGCTGAGGCCATTGTGCGCGTCACTGCCTCGGATCTAGAGTTATGCTTTCGTTAGCCCCTCAGAAACAGGTGTGGTAATCGTGATGTCCATGGTTTAGTAGAGTAGGTCGTGTACCTGTTTCGCAAGCTCGCTGATGGGCAAGGGGTGCCTCTGAATCGCGCTAGCTACCGACACAGAACCTAGAAGAAGGCCTGCGATAGCACCGAACCGAACCATGTTGACTGACGCCTCTGTTAAGGATACCACTGCGGATGTACTGAGGGGAACTAGGTACAGCTGCTCAAGCTGTCGAGGTCATCACGCGACGAGATGGTGGGTGGCGGGCGGGCGTATGCCGTATTTAAAGGAGATTACTCGCAGTTATTAAGCAGCACGCCATGTTCAACAGCCGCTTGGCATTGTGCGATGATCCCCATGTAACTATGTTATGTTGTCGCTTTGGGCAGGCGCAGGGTCGCAATAATTGATCGGTATGGCATCCGAGATGAATTGACGATCCTTGGCGGCGGGCGATATGCGGTAGAGACAGGGGGGCGAATGGGATCCTATGGGAGGGGCTAGGTTCAAGATGGCAGGTCCAGTCTACTGTAACCTGTAGCCGTCTTCTAGCAGTCTGGCCGGCGACGACTTGTAGACTGGACTGCCCGATTGGGGCGACTATCCGGTGCTACGAAACTCTGATAACAGCCCTAACAATTAGTATATGTATGTATAGATAATGTTCTGATCTCTTTGCAGTTCTCCGGCACAGTTTGTATTATTAAACGGTGCACTTACACAGTTACACTTATTATCACTAAGAATGCCTAGACTTCCCCGCGCCAACCTCCAGTATTCAAGTCTTGGAAAGATCTAACACTAGAAGATCTATCTACTATAGTGAAGTTGCTACTAAGTATGTAGCTTCAATTCCTGACAAACGCTACGGATGCAACGGTATTGGTTGTACGACAATAGCCTAACACGCTGACACGACAAATTCAAAAATTAGAAAATTCCACATCTTGAGTACAGTCTAGTATAACAACTCCATATATCTTGCTCAAATATCACGAAATAGTAAAGCAATGATCCGTACATCTACGGTAATAGTCTGAAACGAAACAATTGCCAAGATCCGGATACCGTCCCAAGCATCAATGCCGTGAGCAGCCGTCACAGTGGGTCCCCAAGTTTCGAGATCAACATGTGCTGCAGGTATTCCGTACAAGACACCCGTTTGGGTAATATCCTCATTGTACCTACATATTATTGTATTCTTATCATCTACGTCCTGTTTCACAACACAATTCATCAACCTATGAAAAGCCACTCAGCCGTCAACGCCAGCCTGGAGCTTCTTGTCCGCCGCGATGCTCTTACGGCATCGACGATTATAATGGAGCACGGCTGGCGATCGGGCAAGACGGCTCGAGCCCGGGATTTCAGGGCCAATTGATCTGACGTAATAAAAGAGTCTGCTTCCAGGGCACGCGCTTCTACATGTACCATCAATATGTATGTATGTACGTATATGAGTAACTACACGTACAGTTTACATGCAAGAGTCCAATTGACTGGCGAGCCGCATAGCCGTAAGTGGATAGAAATTATCTCATTCCACAGGACGCTTGAACATGCAGTCAATCGTAAGTCGTGAGCCGTCATTGAGGTGTTATGCCCTGGTGCTAGGTTAGTGTCCCCATTGGAAATGCCTTGCTATGTATTATTTATTGGTGGCTGGTGCTATGTTATTCAAAGGGCATAATTGTATTCGCAATGCTAATTTAGCCACCTACATGCGTTGTCTCAGGGGCGGTAGAAATATGCTGCTTTCCGTCTAGTCGGTACGTCAGCGGTACTATTCCCAAGGACCGATATTACAATACATATGTAGAAAGTTGAATCTCTGCAGTTGAACTCTTTTTGGCAATGACTACTTCTCCGTAAGAAGAGGTATAAAGGTATAAGTACGACTTATATGACATAAATCCGTCAGCTCCCTACTGCGTAGTATAGCCCGCTAGATCAACGCTGGCTGCGATATTTATAGGTTCGAAATAATATTACGAGGTCATCCGGGCTTCTACATACGTATGTAGGTCAGCGAATTATTGCCGAAGATTAGCTTTTCCGTGACGTCCCGCGCTCTAGCTGAGTAGCTAAGCCAGGAAATCCCTCCTCGATCTCAAAGAGAGACGTCAGTAGTCGACAGGTACTATCCCGAATAGGATTAAGCACGTAGGCGTTCTAGACCTTCTGAATAAACTCGCGCCAATATATCAGCCACGCATGCAATCGAATGAAGTCTCGTCGGACCACCAATTTCTCGAGACCCCGTAAACGCATTCCTCTTCAGGGGTATCAGAGAAATGAGAATAATGTCAAGGAATTGTGAAGCAAATCATGACTTGTATGCAGTAAAGATTACGGCCAAAAAAGCAGAAATCGAGTTGGTTAATCTGATTTATTGTTTAAACTTCGTCATTCATATCCTGTCAGCCCTCCGGGAATCTTCTGGGTATCTAGAAGTGTCGAAATGCTATTTAGTCCCCGGGGCTAAGCCTATTGTGGTATGAACAAGGGGACTTGAATTAATAATCGGGTACTCGGGCTGAGAAAACCGGTAATTGCAGGGTGTGCAGGACTTTTCCCTGCCGTAAATCCCGGCAGATTGGGTGTGAAAGGTGGGTCTTTATGAGGTCACCGTTTTGACTGTCAACACAGAATGGCAGGAGACTATAATAGTCGCCGCCGCCGAGCCGGTCTCTTTTTAGCAGACTGAATTTGAAGTCGCTTTCTGTTCTTTTTTTGGGATGTGGCCGTGTGAGCATTTTTTATGTATGTAAGAATGACTGATGAGCGCCATGTTCACTTTCCGGAGATACAACGATCGGCCTCCGCCATACAGGAAGAGGCAGAGGCAGAGCAACGGCGCCAGCAACAACAACAGGAGGATGGCGGCAGACGACGCTCCAGCTCAGACCCGACGGGCAGCAGTCGCCAGCGGCCTAGGTTGGCTGTAGTACGGCCGAGGAGGAGTGCGTCTGGCTCTGGCATAGGCATGGCCACGGTGCCCGAGGATGCTCGACTAAACAGCACCGCTTTCTTCAATTCACCAAATGGTCGCAACGAGCTCGATCAAGGCCTCGCCGACATACTAGACGTGATAGGTACGTGTCTTACCGCGCGGGAAGATACTCAAAAGATGAACAGCTAATCTCTAACACGCTTCTTAGACCCCGAAGTATCAACATTGAACAATGTCACGAATATCCAGAACTCGCTGTTCATTCCCTCGCTGGGCCGATTTGTCAACCGACGACCGACCTACCGGCTTTCTAGACCACCCGAGAACCTCGATATCCCAAAGGAGACTGATGAAGAGCGCGAAACAGGTGGGGATTACAGTGAGCCGTTCGATTTTAACCACGCCGTACTACCCAATGGCGTGTCACTGGATGGGTGGACCGCCGAGGAGAAAGCCGAACTCAACGACCACGTACGGCACATGCTCCATTCGCGACGGTCTCAATTCAAGCGCAGCATGAAGGCCTTTGGACAGTACGTCAGACAACCACTCGGGTTTTTCGTGACGGTCTACGCGACCCTGATCACGCTCTTCGGTCTGGCCTGGGTCCTGTTTCTCATCGGCTGGATCTACGTGGGCGACCGACAGCTCTACATCATCAACGTGATCGACTACGTGCTAGTCGCACTCTTCGCGGTAGTCGGCGACGGGCTGGCGCCCTTCCGCGCCGTCGACACGTACCACATGATCTACATCGCGCACTACCACCGACTGACCTGGAAGCTGCGGCGGAAGAAGCGCATGGCGAACCTGCGCGACAAGAACGACCTGCCGACGAACGCGGACCTCGAGGCCGCGCGCGATGAGGTGTCCGTGCTGACGGCGCGCCAGCAGGCCCGCCTCGTCCACCACCAGACCAAGTTCGCCAAGTCGCACACCTTCTACAAGCCGCACGAGACCCGCACCCACTACGCCTTCCCGCTCAACCTGCTGATCGCCATCGTGACCCTGCTGGACCTGCACTCGTGCCTGCAGATCTCGCTCGGCGCGACGACGTGGGGCATCGACTACCACACGCGGCCGATGGCGGTGACGGCGACGATCCTCAGCTGCTCGATCGCGGTGAACATCACCGCGGGGATATTGATTAGTGTGGGGGGCCGCCGCACGCGCAAGAAGGACGTCGTCGAGCGCATGTTCCGCCAGGACCTGACGCGCGAGGCGCTGGGCAAGATCCGCGCGCGCGGCAAGAAGGAGGGCGACCTGGAGAAGAAGCTCAAGGCCGAGCGCGCCATCGAGGAGGGCCGCAGGAGCGAGGCCAATGACGAGCAGGACGAGGACGAGGTCATCCAGGGCACCGCGCTGTTGAAGTCGAATCAGCATAATAATGTGTAATATTGGTTAATTTTTCTGGTTTGGGTTGGGATTGGATAGACTTTTTAGATATATACCCCTTCTTTTATGATAATGACTATATCTAGACGAGTTCTACAGTTCCTCCTTTCTAGGGTTACGGGATTACTGAGTGCCAGTGATACTAATACAAGGTGATCTAGCATTCAACTTTCCTACTTCAACGACCACAATTAGGAAACCTCATTGTCTTGCGCAAGTATATTCTTTCTCCGTTCAACCTGCCGATATGCTAACATTAGGTAAGTAATTGAGAGAAAGATGCCAAGAATTCGGATTCTCCCCTCCCCCGCGCGGGGTGTCAGGAAACCCGTCTTGGCAGAGTCAACTCCCGACTCCGGTAGGATCAAGACTCCGGAAGGCCGCCGTACGCGCGCCGACTCCTCCAATGGGGGGAGAAAATATCGTATCGTATACTACAAACACTTCTTTGATGGGCTGATACGAGATCAGCAACACTGGTCAATTAGTTCCAGGAACATGTGGACCGATCTTCGATGCGACTCAGGCTCGAAGTCAATCTCGCCGCTCTAAGAAAGCTTATGTAGGAATGCATCTCGCTAAAAATAAGCATGATTCAAATAATAGATACGCGAATAATGAGAGTTTGAGCCTAGATGTGTCAAGTGGAGATTGCAACTCCATGACATGTCCACATGGCTGCTAGGCTTGTCATGCCTGCGAAAGTTTAAAGACCGGTGATTCCGAAAGAGTGCTTGTTAGAGATATTCTCCAAATAGCGATAGCGATTGGTTGATTTTCGTTGCATTGTTTCTCATTCGAAAGATATAGCTTTAGATGTGAATGATAAGTTCTTATAGATGCGGCACCAGTACCTAGCTACAGTGTTCTCATCAACTCAACTAATTAGTTGACTTAACTTGACTTGATTTGACTGAATACAAGTTTCTTTTTTCCTAATAATGCTTTCTTCATTATTATCTCCATGCACCGTTAAATAGGGACTTTTCAAATCAAGTAGTAAATACCGCCAAATCAATTGGATTGTTCATTTATTTGATTTGACTTGATTTGACTTGATTTGACTTGATGAGTACGCAGACTGGCCCGCCATCAATCCCCCTCGATGATGAGCATGTTGTATGCCTCCCCTAAGGAGCAATCTGTAACCATCTAACATCCCTGTTCAAAAGCTGCTCTAACCACGCTGCCGTCTCCCTCACCCTCTCGATACGATACCTAGCATCGACGGGAAGCCCTTCTGAAAACTAAGGAGGGTAGCCGGCTGCCGTTCCCGTCAAGTCAAATCACGTCAAGTAATTCACCTAAATTGACTGGAAGCAAGTCAACTCAACTAACTGAATGTTTCAATTCACTTGAAGCTGTTGATAAGTTGAATCCATTAGCCTACGAACGAATATAATACTAATCAAAGTTTGACAAGGGTAACAGTATAGGGTATAAAAGAGCTGACAGTTGACCACCGAAAAACTTATGATATGCTGTATATACATAACTTAGATAAAGGAAACTAAACTCTAAATCGTAAACCCCTATCAAGGGTATCGAGCCAATAATAAGCTTATGCATTGTCACAGCTCCAGGCTCTGGAGATGCTTGACTTGATGGGAACGCTGCGGCCGCGTTGGGAAAATGGTACTTCCACTTAAATACCCTTTATCTATCTTACAGAAATGTCCATTACAATATCAGAGATAGAAGATGAGTTGATTGTTGTAAGGTCTAAGTCTAAGTATATCTATAGCCCTTGGAGAATATACAACTATAGTACAGCATGTGAGTCGCCCAACCTCCTATATTATAACATACAATCAGTATACATACGTTCAGCCGCTGACACCTTTAGTAAATGCTTGAAAGCCCATGAAGCTGTATATGAGACTTCCTGTCAGCTACCCGAGCCCTAAACACGATCACAAAACCGACCGCAGCCATAGGAGGAGAATGGAGGCCATTGTTAGCGAAGGCAAAGGCAAAGTCAAAGACATTCCTTCTCAGATATATAGCGCTCGAGCAATCATTCTGACCTCACACCATTGCCGGCGAAAATTCCATTACCTATGTTCCGGAAGACCTTAGCCCCACCTTCGAGTCGATGGATGCGGTCCACCAGGAACGCTCTCTGGCGCTTGGTTTCTGAGGGCTCGCCAGCAATGGACTCAACCTTGCTGTCAGGCATATTTACGACGATTAAAGGTGAAAATATGCTGTCTAGGCCACGGATAATATGTCGCTCGATTACTTGCGTAGTTACGTTGGCAATGAAAACTTTCTTTTGCACCTATTCAATGATTAGTTAGCGGTGAAATTGGTCAAGATCGGGCTATTCTAACCTTGTAGATAGCCATCAAGCAGTCTAATGCCTCCTCACAACTGAACTTTTCCATGTCGGGTGTCGTGGTGAAGTTGCTGGCGGCAGCAACAATTCTGTCAATACTCATGTCCACCTCCTTCTTGGCTTTTTCGAGTCGTCTGCGTTTTCCTGATGTGGGTTGCTTGATGCTGATGCTACTTGTCAACTTCTTTTGCAGCCGGGCTTTCATTCTCTCCTGGTTCCGTTTCTGGAGATTCTCGGTATAGTAATGATTGTAATTCATTGGGAGGTCCCTGTTGTCCTGGAGGAGCTTCGCCAACTCGCTGGATGCTGCCAAACGTCGCTTATTCAGAGCTTCTGCAACCATAGAAGCCCTAGTAATCACACAGTGTCAGAGTGGCTGACATGAAAGCTGGACTCAGAGGGGTTTTACTCACCAAATTCGAGACTTGACATCCGATGACACCTTCTGATCCAACAAATTGAGGAGGAACTTCTTACAGACCCGGTAGGCTTGATCGATATGGTCATTGGCTAGTTTCTCCCAGGGCTCGGATTGTTCCCAGAACAGATCAGCAATGAGATGGGGATTGAAGTTGCCAATGAGCTCCGTTCCTCGCGATCTAAGGAGCATCTTCTGAACCCAAACTATGGAATCCGTCTTCGAAAGAACTTGCGGCTCTAGCGTAGCAGATGGCACTAGCGTAGCATATGGTTCATCCCCAGATGGCTCATCCTCAGATGGCTCATCCACAGATGACTCATCCTTAGATGGCTCATCCTCAGATGGCTTATCCGCAGATGGCTCATCCCCAGAGTCATAAGACATAATATGATACTTATGGCCTGTTAGCCTAATTTTGGCCGCAAACTCCTGGTTGATATACTGCACAGCGGCGCGAAGGCGAGCGATGGTACTTTTGGATTTCAGTGAAAACGGCTCGCCTGCGCCTGCCTTGAAGTATTCGTGTTCGTAATTCCCCTGCAGACCTGCCTTGCAGATTTCATAGCAGTCCATATTGATCCGAGCTAGGTACTCACGACACTCGAAGGCCGTCGATCGCGGGTCACCCAGCAGAGTTAGCTCTTCCTTGGAGGTTCTCAGAGCGGTCTTAAGATCCTTCCTAAGACGTGGTAACTCGTTCTTTACATGCTCCAAAAGGAGGTGGCTGAGTCGTACGCGCAGCGCATCGATACCGATAATTTCCTTAGGCAAGGCCTTAAAGTTCGAATCATTGAAATATGTCATCTCAGAAGAATTGCGTTCTTCAAAAGAGAAACCGCGCTCTTCGAACTTGCGATTCTTGATGACATGCCAGCCGAGCTTGAAAAAGACGTCCTCGTTCCTGGCAAGCTCAAGGAACTTAGCCTCCGAATCGGAACCTGCATCGAGCCTGTCGGGCTTCGTGATAACACCAAGAGTTCGTTCTCCATCAGGGTCAAACATTCGGACCCTTTCAAGGATAGGCTGATTAGCCGCGTCGTTTGCGGCTGAGACAACCGCAAGGCAGATGGTCCGGGGTTGCGATATGTAATGGTCGGTGATCTCGGTAACCATTGCGACATCGGCAGCAGAGACACCCTTGGTAGAGGCCTGGATCAGGCCTGGGATATCAACCAAGGTAAGTTGGGGTCTGCTAGGGCCAGTGATCTCAATGCTGAGAGTATCCTTCGCGAAAGTGCTCCCTGGCGTCTGGTCAGAATTTGAAACGCCCATGACCTTCATGGCTGTGTCCATGATGACAGGTAAATCCCCGAAGTCAGTAATAGACTCTGAAAAGCGTTTGACCTTTTCCTGCTCCTCTGGGGTCCTAGCATTGTCTGGTATCACCTTGATGGTTAGACTTTGGACTGCCTCTCTCCGCAGACTGATCTCGGTTGCAAATCGGGTGCAGAGGTTATCGCCACGTGGAAATGGGATTTCTGTCAATGCTTCGAGGACGGAGCTCTTTCCCGCTGACTGGCTGCCACAAACAACTATTTGAGGTAGTGAGAGGACACTTTCTAGGCCGCATTTTCGAACTTGTGTGATGACATCTAAAATGCGCCGCTGTTCGTCTGTCTGCAGCTCTTCAAGTGTTAAGCCGACGTTTCCTCCCGTGATTGGAGAAGAAGGAGGGTCTGGGCGTTCCCTCTCAGGAGAATTTTCTTCTGTTGAATTTTGAGTTCTGATAGAGAAAAATCCTCGGTGTGATTTGAGGCCTAGTCGCGAATTCCCTATTTTCACCCTGATCTGAGTAGTAATGGAGATACCTACCCCGCGATACACTCTATTAGTAAATGAAAGGAGCATTTCTAACACTCCTTGATGAAATGAACGCAGGGTGGGAGTAGTATAGTAGTTGTTATTACGGATATCGCTACTAAAAATCTTGTCCATAAGAGATTTTGCCTCAGCTGATACCAGCTGGAC
Organism: Whalleya microplaca; assembly: GCA_022497155.1. Classification (NCBI taxonomy): domain Eukaryota; kingdom Fungi; phylum Ascomycota; class Sordariomycetes; order Xylariales; family Xylariaceae; genus Whalleya; species Whalleya microplaca. The sequence continues at coordinate 550,538 of MU385725.1, forward strand.
ATGTCAGCTGGCGAGCTTTTGGCTCCCATTCGCATCTTACGGACTGTGGGAGTGGTCCGTGCCCTCTGCTTATAAGGAATCTGTTACCTACCTAGTTAAGCTGCTAAGTCACACTCCACCATCATTAATAATACATTGGAACTTTTGGCCACCATGATCCTTGCCCTCAACTCACTCCCAATCCACAACTATAGGACCTACATATATATATCCCACGAATCTCGTTAACAGTTTTATTAACGCGTTTGTTAGTGACGTTACTTATATAATTTTATCTGCCTATTAACACAAATTATAGATAAATAGTTATACTTTTTTTTTTATATTTGAAACGTTAGCTATGAGCTGGCAGATCCGATATCATCTAGCAGGGACAGCCGGTTGCAGATATTGTTCATCTAATTCATTTCACTATAGACAAAACTTCTTATCACTAGAGTCTAAAGAGAGAGAACCTCCTATATACAAGCCACAGCTTGTGGGGCGTTCTCAGCCACCTGAATTATCACAGCCACACATGCCTGTAACCCGTCACTCATTGGTAACATTTATTTAAAGCTACCTAGGTATTCCGGTTGCTGAAATGCCTGCTCGGCAGCGGTGGCCGCGGCGGCTACTAGGTCAGCTTTTAGTCACGGCCAATGACAGCCGAGCAACGTGCCAAATAGTGAATGAATTAATGCCTTTATAAATCTCGCCTGCAGGAAGCAGTTCGAGAAGGTTAGGAGGGAGGCGTTGCATTGTGCTGCCCCTGAAAAATCCAATCTATATCCGAAAATCAATCGTTGCTAAAAGTGGATAGAAAAGAGAAAAACCCGCGCTTGAGTTCTATTGCAGATTCAAAGGAATTGGAGCTTCTTCAGTGTTACTGTTAGTTACTGTTTAAAAAGGGTCATAAAGCTATACAAGAATTAGAAATGGTACATTCATTCACTAAGAGAAATGTACTGCGGAGTAGGTATTTCCACTAATATGCAGATTAGAGTGAAAATAGCCGGAAATAGAGTGACCATAGGCAAACCGCCTAATAGGGACTTGAGTGTATAGTCTTTGAGGATGGAAGCATGGATGGCAAAGATTGAGCACATGACGATTCACTTCCGGTGTTGTTCTAGTGGCCTCTTTATGTTCAGCTTGGTTCTTAGACCCTTCGTAATCTAAGAAGGGGAGCTTCTAGAGACTTCGTTCGGACGACGATAATATTTGATGTTCTGCCCGGGTAGATGCGATGGAAAGCCTAGGCTGAACATGCGTACACCCGAAGCTGAGCCAAGCCTCGACTGCAAACGCCGTAGAAACTTTTCTTTTTTTTTTTCTTTTTCTTTTGCACGACATTAAACATCAAGAGGACGACTTTATATTCGCGAGACTACTAGAGTTGGGTTTCTTCGCACATTATACCCCTAATGGTGTGTAAAGGTAGAATGCGCGTGAAATATCTCACCGAATAACATCCCAATGCTGTCTTTGCGTACCAAGCCCCGAGTAGCATTTTTGTAGCATATCCGGTTTGGCTATCTCTTGGCCGTTAGTCAACCCAAGACTCCAGCCAGCAAACAAAACAACAAATAGATAAATGAATGCAAAGTGGCTTTCCCAATGCCACTCTAAGGCTTGTCTTGCGATCTCCTGTTTTCTGCTAACGTGTTTCAACGGACGAATCACATTCGAGATGTTAATTTTGCTGCCATGATAGTACCTGCGGCTTCTGGTGGATGCAACGGAAGCCTTGCGGTATCTTCTGCAAGCTTCCCGTTTACCCTGCTCAAACAGAAATCGGCCACTTAGTACCAGGGGCTATTTCTACGCCGTTTGTAGGTACCAGCCTGAGCAACCTCCGGGAATTCCTTCGTGGCGCAAAGCCGTGTCCGTCACGAACAAAGCAGTATTATAGCACAAGCCACTCGATCAAGAAGTGGCTGTTGGTGGACCTCATTGCCGAGCAAACACATGGTTGCGATAATGTGAGGCATTTCAGAGTGTGGATGTTGTATTCCAAGTGTGATGTGAATCGATAAAGGTCACGTGAAGTCAAAGGATTATGAAAAACTCTGGAATGGCTAGGTACCTATGTAGCTACCAAGCCACATGTAGATGTGGCTGTGCTACTAAATGTATTATTAAACCATAAAAATGTTGTCATTAACAATTTCAGAAATGGTATATGACCTACATTTTTAGGTTCTGAACAATAACATACAATCACCATACATATATATTATATTTCGCCATTTATAATCAAGAACAAAATGTTCAGAATTACCTCGCTCTGGTGCAGGTAACTCTCAATGAATTATTGAGGCTGCTTTGTCCGTCTTCTCCCCACTAATGATCTTATTTTTGCTTCTCGCTCCAGTCTGAGCCCCTGTTAGCTCTGGCACTGAGCTTGAGCAGTGAGCCATTCTCTCGCAGGGCGCGATAGCAGTCGGCAAAAGATGGGAGCTCAACACCGCTGGCTGCTGGCGAGCGACCTTCATTTCAGGCTTCACGACCTCGATCGCGTTATTCGCACGGCAGACTGGGTTGCCTCAATCCCACACCAATATAATATCTCCCGTGCCATTATCTGCGGTGATCTTTTCACGGCACGCACTTCACAGCCGACGAATGTACTTTCAACATGCTACCGCTTCTTAGGCAAGCTAGCCAGCGCCGTACCACATATAGATATCATTTTGGGCAATCATGACTTAGCGTATCGTCATGACTACACCACTTCGGCTTTGGAAGCGCTGGCTATCACTCGGTTAGCCCCATTTGTTACGCTCCACACGGAGATCGCATGCCACAAGTGGGATGGGAGGCGTGTACTTGTGATGCCGTTCCGGGAGGACCAAGGTGAAATTATCAGATCGATACGCGACTTAGATCCAAAGATTGCGGCAGAGACGGTGGGATTTGGTCATCTGGCAATAAACCGGGCCATAACGCAGAAGTATGCCATCAACTCCGAGACGGGAAAGCCCGGGTTGCCTACAAGATACCCAGGCCTCACCAGTGCGGGTGAATTTGCACCGCTGGCAAGAACATTTACCGGGCACTTTCACAGTTATCAAACAATCTTCCAAGCTTCGAATAAAGAACCTCAAGATCCTCAAGGAAGCGTAACGTACATTGGGGCACCATTACAGCTTACCTGGGCAGATCTGTTCGATACTAGGAAGGGGGTCATCTTACTTGACCCGCAAACCCTAGAGGTTGAGCTTGTTGATAATCCACATGCCGTGGGCTACACGTCGGTCGAAGCACAAGACGTGCTAGCGGACCGGGTGGACGTCGAACAAGTTCAGGATAAGCATGTCATGGTCACGGGGAAGTTATCAATGTATAAATACATCTCTGCCAGGGATCGTCTTGTCCAACTAGGAGCGCGTAGTGTGAGGGACTGGAAATATGTTGCATCGCAATGGCACTTCGGCCAAAGGGGTCTCGGCAAGACTGCGCTCCCTGCTGATATTCAAAATCGACCAGATCAAGAAAAGGGGGAAGTCTCAGATGAGACAAGAAAGACCCGGGCTGACCTCGATGGGCCCCTAACTGCTGTTTCAAAAGAATTGACGACTGGTCAGATGGAGCGTGAGCCACTTGACCTGGCTGGACTTGTCCAGGAATATGTGTCCTCTTTAGACCTTGAATCTACTCTTGAGGATAGGCGCGATATTCTATCTCTCGTGGGAAAGAGACTCTTTAGTATCCGCGGCTGCATCGGCGACAAGGCCGGGTGCAACGTGAAATACAGAGATCTGCTCGACACGTCACCTCAATCTTCTCTTTTTATCCCCGCAAACGATGCTCTACGGGCATCCACGGCGGAAACCATCTTTGCTGCGGACCCCATTTCGATCGAAATTACGAACTTTCTTGGTGTCCAGGGTACTCTGAGTCTAGATTTCAAGGTTCACTTCCAGCCCGGTATAAACTTGATAGTGGGACACAATGGGGCAGGGAAGAGTACACTTATTGAGGCAATCGTATGGTGTCAATTTGGACAGTGTATTCGAGAGGGACTTGGGGTAAACGACGTCGTTAATGATGTTTCTGGCAAAGACTGCAACGTCCGTCTAACATTTGCAAACGGATACACCATTTCGAGATACCGGAAGCACAACGAGTTTCGCAACCGTGTGATTGTGGAGAAAAACGGCGCAATACAGTCACAATTTGAAGGACATGATGCTAGAAGTACCCAGGCATCAATTAATGGTCTGCTAGGTGTAGACTTTGACACATTTATCAGAATGATCTTACTCGGGAACGAGAGTGCTCCAAGCTTCTTGAGTTCTACATCATTGCAGAAGAGGCAGTTAATCGAGTTAGTTTTAGGCCTAGAGGTCTTAGATGGATGCGCAGAGACTTGCAACTCGATGCTGGGTCAAGTGGAGGAGGAACTGGGAGGTATGCAGTCGCGACTTGAAGGAGTCACGCACACAGTGGAGCATCTAAACAGTCGAGTCAAGCAGTTAGACCAGACGTTGAGGCGCCTACGACATGAAGCAGAATCTCTTGCTAATGAGATGGAAGACAAGAAAAAGAAATACCCCGTGATTCTGAGCGAGAAAGAGTTTCACAGAAATAAGCTCCAAGAGGATCTCAAAGCTGAGCAGCTTTTGCCAGATTTGAAGCCCGAGCTTCTGGGCCTTCAAGGTAATATTTCTCATGTGCAAAATGAGGTGGACAGACTTGGCGTGTTGGCCAGGCTAGCTCAAGCCCGCTCATTTATAGACCGTGAGCGAGTCATCATTGAGCAAGAGATATTGGCTACCAAGGCACAGCTTCATCGTCTTGAGGAGGATCTCCAGCATCTTTTTGAAGAGAACAGCGCACTGGAAATCCCATCTTCAATTATCGAAGAAGACGAAGACAGCACAGAGAGTACTAGTCGGACGCAAGGCATCCTACTATACATCACACTTGCCTTTCGGAAAATTTGGACTATGATTCTTAACGTCGTTAGCCCGGAAGCAATAGCGAGAGCCAGAAGTCTGGAAGAGAGCGCCCTTAGGGCCATGGAAACTAAACGACGGTGGAATGAGCACATGAGGGCTGTCGTCACTCTCGCTAATAGAGTTACTCACACACAAGGCAGAGTAGCGAGTCTGATAGACAGTCTAGCAAGCCTTCCCCGCAATGTTGCCCACCAGACTCGCATTAGCGAGAGTGATGTTCACCTTTCTTTACGGACATTAACAGTACAGGAAGCATTGAAAGTTCCTAGCCGGGTTACTGTAGCCCTCGATGAGCTAAGGACTCTGACTAACCGACATGCTCATCTGCAACTTGAATATGAGAGGCGGGAGCAGAAACGGCTTCATAAACAACGAGATGTCGATGAACAAGATAAAGAAATCGAGATGGTAAGAAAGGAGTGGGAAGGTTCCTTGGGCCGGCATCGTCGTTTACTTGCTAGCAAAGAGCAGGAAATTACCATTTACAAAGGGCTCCTCAAATCGGAAGCCGAATCTCTCATCAAACTTAGTCACCAGATTGTCGATCTTGAAAAAGAAGTTGCAGGCATAAACTCTCATCGTGAAATATTTGCCTTCTGGCAGTCTGCTCTCACACGCCGTCAGGTAGCAGCACCGAGAGTTACGTTCCGCCGGCATGTCATCGGGCGTCATCTGGGGGAGCTGAACAAACTACTTGTACAGATCCTGATGGTCATGTACCGAGATGAACATTATGCGCGGAGCATGAGAACAAGCACTCTTAAGGCTCTATTTGAGGAAGATGGCGATGTCGACGACGACCATGACGACGATAAAGGAAATACTGCAGTGCTCGAACCTTCCCTGTCGATTGCCTCTACCCTTGGCTATTCTAAGAGAAGCGGCGGCGAGCGTAAACGCGTGGATCTTGCGCTCTTCTTCGCGCTATTCATGATGAGCGAGGCCAGAAGTGCGCACAGAGCTAGGTACATGCTCGTCGACGAGGTCTTCGACGGCCTGGATACGGTTGGTCAAGCTGCTGTTCTAAAGATATGCCACTGGATGACAGAGCACTTGGCATATGTATTCGTAATCACCCACAGCCAAAGCTTGATCACTCTTGCTGAGAATGAAAACGGTGGCGATGGTGGCGTTGGTACGAGTATCATCACCGCGAAAGCGGGTGATAAAGGCACCGAGTTCGAGGTCAATGGGGTTCGCATCAGTAGTTCCTCTTAAGAGAGAATAGCTCGGAGCCCTCATATTTGGGTAACGTGATCCTTGTTGCAACTATAAATCAGTGATGGATTTTGTTGGACTTGACGCAGGTTACGAGTATCATAGTAGTTGTTATTAGGGAAGCATCATCATTAGAGCTCTCGAGGGCAGAGCCCCCTACTATATAGAACCACAGATTGTGGGGTGTTCCAGCAACCTGATTACCGGGCTTAGAAATGTAAGATCCTTAAATCCCCTCTTCGGAATGTTATTTATATTGCATTATAAACCCAAATCTTAAGAGACATCATACTGCCAACCCATTCTATCAAGCCACTAGTGTACATAACTACAGGATTTAGCACCTCCTTGATAGGTAAGATGTGAAATATCGAGTATGTTCCTCTTCGTCATTGTCTGCGTATGTAAAGCGATGGTCAGAGGGGGGAAACCCCTCAAATCCCCTGAACACAAACCATTATACACCAAAACTTGCCAACACGGCAACTGACAGGCACACATTACATCTGGTTGCTTCATAAAACATACAGATCTATTGTTCCGTCATATTTCTAGGCGAGCAACCGAATTAGTAAACATCCAAAGTTAAGATGGGCTCATGTTCAACGGTTTCTCGTCGGACACGGCTGATAGATATTCCCAGAAGGCTACAAAAGAGAACTGGTCAATCAGCCAGCCCAGCGTAGTAGAAGATATCTGTGGTCTTCATCACATGACTTCATAGGCTTGATATGACAATAATAATATTATGAATTGTTATGATTTACCCGTGCGGTTGTTCTCCGCATCATATAATCACAACATTCAGCCCATTTCCGCATTTCGCCTCATCGGCCGCAATGACATAAATGTGGCAGTGCATTTGTACAAGCAGTGTATGTGATATTGTTGTTATTGCCCTTTAGGGCTTACCTAGTAGTTGAGATCACCATAATCTTTTATTGTGTTATGTACCCAACAGCTTGGATTCTGAGGCCCTCCTAAAAGTTTAACTCGGTTCTATCAGAGCCATAGGTACGATTCCAGTGGAGAAGCAACGCTTCCAGCCGATGAGTTGTCACTTTCACCCCCCTCCTAGTTCGTTCACTATTAATTACCCACTTACGAACTTCGGATAGTTCTGCGTGGAAGCGGTCAAATAATATTGTTGCTGCGCCACCTGAACAAGCCCGCTCCGATAACAAGTCTAAAAATACAAATGTCAGGATCTACAGCGGCCGCCGAATCGGATATAATCGGAGAGACATAATTATAGAACGAGATAGAGTTGTTACAATGCCTTGTTTAGCGCATTAGGTATCAATTATCATTGTCCCTGTACTACGGATTTAGAACCAATCACCATATACTCGCGTTATAACATCAATTAGATGTCCAGGTGTTACTCATAACACCAGTCGACGCTTTCGCATATGTCGGTGTCCATGCTTGCGAACTTCCATGTGAACCAAATCCATGAAACAATGCTCACCTGACTCTTCATGAGTACTAAAATGGGCCATACCTAGGTCACTAGTAGAGGAACACAGACTTTATTAAGTCGGAATATTTATAGCAGGATTAAATGAAATATAGTAAATAAAGTGATGAAACATAACAATGCAGTGATATGCCATAATGCAATTCCTCACCGGGCCCCCAAGATGTAGGTCTCAGGTTGAACCAATTACTATCATACCTAAACCTTTGAGACAATCTTTCCAAACGGACTTCCCCGTTCATAAACTGCCATCATACCGTTCGCGCCCATCTGGAGAGTGCCTGGCCAATATGAGCCTTGCGCGGAAAGCTGCATTGTCTTGGTGGTCCAAGTGGCATCTCCATTGCGAAGCTCAGACGAGAAGATCATTTTGACAGATGCTTTATTCGGCCAATTTTTCTGGCCAACAGGTATGTCCTCGTCTGTCATGAAAACCACTGCAAGGTTTCCGTCGAGGCCAATAATCTGGGGTGATCCGGCGTTGCTTTGAGGTGGCACATAGATTTGCTTCCTTTGCCCCCAACTGCTGCCATCGTCGTACGACACCACTGTCCCGAGATAGAAGAACTCGTTATCCTGCTCTTTCACTTCAAACACCATGACTAGCGCATCCTGTCCAGTTGCAGCATCCTTGACTGATACAATGCCCTGCATGCCATCCCGAAATTCTTGGTTGTCGGCGTGAAGCTTCAGATTCACTGGTTGGGTCCAGCTCTGACCTTCATTATCCGACAATGCGCGAAATGTCTCTTGATTGAATTCACCCAGCTCCTCTGAGAATGTGGCTTGTATTGCCCCATCCGTTCCTATGCGCAGAAAAGGTTCCCACAGTCCATTGTAGCCCCCCTTGGCCGGATCGGCGGCCTGCTCCGCCACCGATCCCGCAAATTCCCAATTACGACCACCGTCTGTACTACGGCAGACGCTGATACGGAAATAGGTTCTGATTTGATTTTCATCCCAGTCATGATTGCGGAAAGCGGCTAGAACGTCTCCAGACGGTAGCTGGAGTAGATATCCGTTGTCTATGTCCCCGGCGCCTTGGGTGACCACTCCGATTTGAGCGAATGTTGCGCCGTCGTCATCGCTTCGTGAAACTACCAGGCTTCGTTCTCCACTGTTGTTGACTGTGGCTATAGACAGAATGCCACCGTCGGAGAGATGGGCCACCCGAGGGTAGGTTCCTGCAGCGGCTACTCTGTTCTCGGTAGAACTTAACATAAAAGTCTCACCAATCTCCGGAAATCCTATTGATTCATCGCGTGGGATGGGAGAGTTGAGCTTATCTTCGGTCAGCTAGCTTCCTCTCAGCGAAGCAGGCGGTGAATTTACGTCTTTTTAAGGACGCCGGGATATACCTACGTTTCTAAAACCAAGTGGGCTGGCGGAAGTGATAGGTATTATAACCAGGAAATTGATCAGAGAATTTAATAGCATTTTGACGAGTTAAAGGTATTCTGCCCCTTGGTGAGAATATGTTTGACTTAATACACTGAGCTGATTTCATATTCTGATATGAAACCAGCAGCCGTCTATAACTCTACCAAGGATATTGGTCATCTTATATACTTATATGATGGAATGTCATAACATAACTGCATGGTTTGCCATATATCCCTTGTCCAACAATACTACCCGAGAATTCGAACCCGGTACCAACTGTCGGAATACGGAAAGACTTCAGAGGATTCCACTTCAATGCCACGACTCGCCATGGCTGACGCTCAGAGCACTGCCGAGAAATCATGGCTTCCTAGTTTCGCTTCATGATATAACTCAAATATCAGAGCTGTGCTCATTGGTTCCGGAACCAAGTCAGGAGGTTGCTAAGACAATGGGAGCACGAGCACAAGCCTATAAATGCCCCAATTAGCGGGCTGCTGACCAACTCGAACTGTGACCAGTGGACATTCCATACAGAAATATCTGGATGCAGCTGTGGCTATGCTGACGTTGGACTAACAAGAGAACGCAAAAGTGATTATGTACAGTTGTGCGGCGTAGCAAGCGGATTGGATTCACATTTTAGACTAGAAACTCCATACTACTACGTTACCCGGCTTGAAGCTCTCACACGAACCATGTGGCACATAAGCATTGGCTCCACTGCATAGCCCTCCAGTAATTTTGTTACCCAAGCTACTGGATAACTCCAACCAAAGCTTACTTTTTGGTTGTGGCTCCCACAATTGCTTAGCCTGCATCCGACTACCTGGCTCTTCCGATATGCAGCAACGTACAAGCCTTAAACAAACCGCCAAGAAATAATCGCCTCATATCTTTCTCGCTGAAAGAGCTGTGGTTTTGAAATTTTCCGATGTTTGGACTTTTACGCTACACAGCATTGAGCTAGACTCGCATAGTTAGGCATAGGGAGAGATAAAGGTAACCTGTTTCCTCTGCTAGCGACTTACTATCGTAACAGAGGTGCTCAATGTTGTACTCCAATGAAAGCAGCCTTATTTCTGTTTTTAGGAGATGGGCGATGATCCTATCAAATAAAGGCTTTGAGGCTCTCTGAGCATGACATGCATGAAGACATCCAGTGTAACGAGACATCAAGTAGTCTTAACGGAAAAGATCAGCATCCGCGAAAAAGTCACGGGAAATTTGTAAAGTCGCGTGAATGCCCCGCGTTGGAGTAGTCTGCAATGCTTACATAGAACAAATGTAAGCCAATTGTTACCAGTCCGCATACACCATTAGCTCCGCATTCAGGCCCGTCACAGGGCATAATCACCATTCCGAATTTTCGCGGAAGGGATTCATACGGCGACTGACCCGGGTACAAGCGGAAGTGACTAGACCTAGACACTTGGTCACAAATGACCTGTACTTCTGCAACGGGGTTATAGTTTCATTGATGCAAGGCTAGCTCTTCATTTCTCTCACCGAGCTTATGTAGAGAATCATGGGGTTATAAACGACGAGGGAATAAAATTTAGGACTCTAAGAAGTGGCGTGCTAGTCCCCATGCTCTCGACACGCATTTCCAACTACAAGATTGACAGCGGTGTCATGTCTTACCTCTTGCTGAATACTACCACAAATTCAGTTGGCAAATATCTGGCAGATAGAAGGAAAATGATCACCAGCAAAACTTACGATGAAGAAGAGCAGGTTACTGGGCGCCCATGACTAACTTTGGCCATTACGCCATAGCATACCTAGGCGGCGTAATGTTTGAATCTTGTCAAGTGCCTTACCATCCGAAAGTTCGGAGATACTTCTGGCCGCACGACATATCAAATAATTGTGGCTGCATAGGAAATAGCGTGAGAATAGGTCATGGTGTTGCGCTGTCAAGTCTGGAATATAACAATATGTGACTGGGTAAAGCGCAATGCTCTGTAGACTCAGTGTAGCGCAAGATATAGCGCTAGTAGATATTCGTATATACTTATACCGTAACTAAACCCGTTATCTCCGTGCCAATTATAATACAGTTCTATACAATATCACGTAGAACCACATTCAAGTTATCGCTATCTTCTGGCTGAGGCGCTTCCTTGTGATAACCGTAATACTTAACAACAATACAGAGCAATAGAGGCTGAATGTAATAGGGGTTGCGGCAAGGTGGAGACTCAGACATGTCTATTCGGTCAGTTTTGACAACTTTGGCTTACCAAGGACATCTCCAAGTCGAAATATAAACAAGATCAAGGTCGCTTGTCTTGGAGTTCTCCCATAACCTTAAGGTTGAATGGCCGATAGCCTATTTACCCCAGATTTCATCTACATAGCTTAGGTACTAATCACGGTATTGATTCTCAGTAGCCTCTAATGGAATTCTTTTCCTATGCCGCAGGTTATGTTTGACAACTTTCTATGTGAGACAGAAACATCTAAAACATTGTTCCATAACCCCCCTCCCCTATACCCAGCTGACGGATTAATACGTTATGATCAATCACTCTTATTGGAGCAAGGCTGTCTATCTAAAGCTCATCACGTGGGTAGATTTGGTAGGTAATCAGCACAACGACGGATGGTGATGGGTCTGGTAGATACTATTCGCAAAGAAAGTCCTGTATATGAGAGGCAAAAGGCATGAACAAGGTTAGTAATTTGCCAGTAGTTTATGATATATATTTTCGTGCTGCTAGGGATCTTTCTTGATTTTGAATATATCCGGCACTTGTAATTCAATGAGATATGCATCCGATGTGGCCTGAGAACTTCTCCGTTTTAGTCGAAGGATTCGTCAATCGATTTAATATTCGGAGATATAAGATACTCTACTATAATTCTGTCAAGTTTGATATCACTTGGAGAGAAACTTATGATATTTCAAGACTATAGGGAGCATATAAATTCAATCTTCTGGAACACAATCATGGTTGAAAGAGGTCAGCTGAGCATCAGTTCTTGTGCCTTACTTAAGTAATCTAGCTCTATGTCATCACTCAAATTCAACCTCAAACTAATATTTACTTACATTAGCGTACCAGCAGACCTTGCGCTACATGTATTCTAAAGTCTTCCATTGGATGAAATCAGGAGTATCTTCGCCAGATCGGCCGGTTCTAACTTTGAATAAGTTGCCGAGTGGGTCTGGCATCCGACCGATATCGCCATCGTCTAAGACCACTCCGCCGCATACTTAGCAAAACTCACATACTATTACCCAAATCAAACCCTTGTGGTAGATACCAATGTACGTTACATAATGCCGACCGCCACACAACGGCCAGATGCACCGATTATTCGTATCATAGCAGCCTCCGAAACGTACCCTCTGCGGCACGCCGTACTATGGCCCCACAAATCGGTTGATTATGTGAAGCTCCCCGATGACGAATCGGGCCAACACTTCGGCGCTTTCATCACTACGGCCCCTTCGACCAACGAGGCCACGGAGGAACTCGTGAGCATAATATCGCTATTTATCGATGAGCACGGCGAAGCGCGCTTTCGCAAGTTTGCCACGGCCTCCCCTTGGCAGGGTCAGGGCGTCGGGTCCGCGTTGCTGACCTACACCATCGAGGCAGCAGCCAAGGCTGGCGCAAAAAGCATATGGTGTGATGCTCGCCAGAGCGCGCTTGGGTTTTATCAGAGGTTTGGAATGGAGGCCGAGGGTGAGGTATTTTTCAAGGGCGAGGTGCCATATCTGCGAATGTCGAGGACATTGTCGTAAGGAATTCTCCCAATGACCATATCACTATTACGACCTTTATGTATCTAGAAGTATTGCTGACTATAAATAATCTGCGTTACATTGTTACCCGGACAGTTAATCTGTGACTTGAAGATATAGGGCGTTTGCTTTGTTTAGTCTTATTATTAGGGCTAATGTAGCCTCAACACTTAAACTTCGCATGCCGTGGAACTAAAGCTGCCGCCTGTATTTCGTGCAATATCGCCCCAGTTCATTCATATACAGGTGTTACAAGGTCTCATTCCTTGATTTGACATTGATAGGACTAGTCTTTGGGGTGAAAGTACAACAAATCGCCTCCATAGACCAATAGCATTTCAATGATTTATATTTTGGAAATGTGACAAATAGGAGATGGATTTGAGCAAGTGCGGGTTTGTAGGCATGTGGAATACGAAGCAGATTTGGGCGAGTTCGATCTTTATACTGGAATAATGCATTTCCTTCTCACCTCCAGTCCACAGCTCAGGAATGGGCGAAATGCGTGTCACTGGAACGTGACACGGTGAAACAGTGCCCTAAGGAATTATACTAGTGAACCCTGTGGTGATGCTTACACATGGCGTTGCTCAGTTGTATGATCTAGAACAAGTGATTGGCATTCTAGCTTCCCCCTCCATTGAGCGGGAATTTTTAGCTGAAATGTGAGACAAAAAGTCCCCGGCGGGCTAAACCTGTCTCAAGAATTATTCCGCACGTGTGTATAAATCTAAAATGCCCGCCAGATTTCCAGTTACCTTGAAGCAGCGAGCCACTCCAGGTAGGACCAGGGCTCAAGCCGCAGCCTTTCTCGCCGTGCAAGGTTTTGTTTTATCATCTCAACCTGCTATCTAAGATCTACTTCCCTGAATACTTGGCGAGCCTTCCTTCCTGCCTTTCTACAACGTTGGAGAAGTATCAAAGGGCAAAGGTTGAAGCAAAGATGATCATGAATAAGTTTATGTGTGGGACTTCTTCGGCCCCAATTCAAACAAGGAGACTGTTCTTTCTATTCGCATTGATACTATTCTTCATATTGATCATTAGCTTGACTAGTAAGTGTGTCGTCTTCAATTTAATTCTATTGCCTACGCAGCTGAAATCATACCGCAGCCGTCTTCGGCTTCTATGCCCCGGCCGATGGAATCATAAAATGGAGCATAATATCCTACAGTCACAAGCACGATCCATCGACACCCTCTCGGCCGCCGCGACATCCGCCTATCGCTGGTGGTATCCCTCTTCGTATCATGTTCTTGGGAGCCTCGATCACGTGCGGTGTCGCATCTACAGGGGACGTTGGCTTTCGCTTGCCATTACGCAACAAGCTGGTATCTGTTGGCAATCCTGTCAATCTAGTTGGGTCGCAGCGTGTAGGCGACTTCAAAGACAACGACCTCGAAGGCTACCCGGGCAATCGAATAGACGAGGTGCATGCGAAATCTGTCAATATAGTCTCGAGTGTCAAACCCAATATATTCATAATTCATGCCGGCACGAACGACTGTATCCAGAACTTTGATACGGGCAACTTAGGCGTGCGGATGGGCGACTTCGTCAATTACCTCCTCGAGGTCTCACCTAATGCTACGGTCATTATGTCGACGCTCTTAACAAGTACATGGCCTGGCATTGAGCCATGCGTTCTTGATGCCAACATTCAGATTCGAAAGTTAGCATCTATGCTCGAGCGAGAGGGGAAACGTGTTGTGCTCGCGGAGATGTACTACGAGCAGGGGTTTCCAAATCGGCCTGTGCCGAGTGATATCTCACCAGACGGCACACACCCATTCGATCTAGGATACGCCATGATGGCCGAGATATTTTGGTCCGCTATTATCGACGCGCAAAATAGATGGTTCCTTCAAGCACCAGAAGTTAATGGCATCCTGGACGATGGAGATGTAGCTAGAGATGTCGAGAATGACGGGGTAGAACAACTGGCAACCAACAAGAGGAAGTTTGAATCGGAGAAGCAACCTATATCTAATCAAAGAAGAGAAGCATTACATTTATAGTAACTTTAGATGTGTTGAGTTTGTTCGCGGACCTTTGAATGCATTGCATTCTACATCGTCGTGTTAGTCCCAGTTTCACGCAACACGTGTGAAATCTCTGTGAGGATCATTGCGTGGCGGAGGGATGCTTTTGGTCTCTTACTTGTCAAGGTCGTCAAAATATATCATCTCACAGCTAATATCAGTAGGTATTATATGGTTGATATCTTCAAGAGTAGAGATCCGTATTCGGTTGGGTCTATACGGCTTTGTTTGCCGATGAAGATAAAACGAACCCCTGAGCTAGATGTCTTCTTGATCATGTCGTAAGCAGATTGTTGCTGTCAATATGGAACAAATTATTGAGGAGTATAGTGGCTTAATCATTGCAAGATGAAGCTATGGGGGCGAAGCCTACTGATATATACATACATACATATACAGGTGGCGGCCATACGTACGCCCGTACCCCTATCAGCCATAGGGCATATCTTAACAGTTTCATTCTTTGGTGTAACAACCAAGTATTATCCAAGGAGGTGAAGGTGTTGGGCAAGAATACTTGAGATTATTAGTATTAGGCTTTGATTTGCATATATAGCTATGTCTTTTTCGTGGTGCAGAACATGACACACTCGTGCCGCCTTGTCATACGATCCTATTTCAACTAGGCAGATACGATGAAATTCAAGCAGCACTCGCTCTACAGGAGTATCCATTCTATACTCGAAGCGGTTGTATATATATATTCACACTACATAACCACGACCTAGATCAACAGGTGTGCGCCATGCCACTGCCTTCCATCCAAAGCGTAAACAACCAAACAATTTCATTGATTATTGTTATGATATAATGTTTAAGGTTAAGTCGACGGCATACATAAGCAATGTTTATTGCAAGACTCCATCTTCATTGCTTGAGATCTGTATAGTTTGTTAGGAGCACTATGGAATATCATATTCTGGTGGATGACGGTTTACATAGATTACATAGAACTAAAATCCTTGAGAAATATGGCCTGCGTGATTCGACTTCGAACTCTAATTGGAGCCTTTGAAGACGAATGGCATATGAAAGAGATGGATTTCCTCAAGAATCTTCTACTGTCTATATACGTATTTAAGATGTTACATCAAATAAGGTGGGCATCATAATATTGACCTAGCTGAATACATGAGATCATGAGTAAGCGAGACGGCTCTAAAAAAAAGACGCATGAGGCATCATACCTTCATTCTCATGCCACGTGGAAGTACATTCCAAAGAATCCTGATAACAAGCCCCATACCATGAGGTGGCGGAGTGCCCTGCGTATTATCGATTAGAGTCAAACTTCGCATCAACTCAAGGTGGCATGTTAATGAGTTTGGCAAGTAAGATGCAGCCTTGAACTTGAATTTCGATGATCAAGTATTCGAAGCAGATCCATTGAGATGCGTGCTATTGGCTAGGCTGCTGGTATCGGATTACGTGGGATTCCATAAGAGGGGTTTTATGCAGGTACATCACAGCCACACTATACATAAACCAACAGCGGCTGTGGTCTACAGACAATACTTACAATACAAGACTAAGCACCTATATCCAAAGATAATGAAAGAGGTCACTATTATCCTCTATTAATTTCTTTATAGAAGCATCAAGCAGAGTCCATTTAAACGAGTCATCAATTCATTGCCATCGGAACAATCAAACATGAATACTCAGGACCAATATGTCGTTGAGCCAACCTCAAGCCATACACATAGTGTGATTATGCTTCACGGATTAAGTTCCAACGGCTCGAAGTTCGGCGCAGAGTTTCTAGAGACGGCAGTCACATCGAAGGGCAAGAAGCTCACGGACCTGCTTCCTGGCACCCGCTTCATCTTCCCAACTGCCAAACGCCGGAGGTCTACAGCATTCAATAGGGCAATGCTCACGCAATGGTTTGACAAGGCAAGGCTGAGCGATCCGTCCTACCGGAAAGAAATCCAGTTGCCAGGCTTAGCGGAGTCGGCGGTCACGGTCCTCGAGCTTATCCGGCAAGAAATTCAGCTGGTTACCCCCAGGAATGTCTTGCTTGGTGGATTGAGCCAGGGCTGTGCTATGGCACTCTCCGTGCTTATGTGCTTAGATCACCCCATCGGAGGGTTCGTAGGGATGAGTGGCTATCTCCCGTTCCGAGAGGATATCGAAGACGCGATTGATGACGACACTGAACTTGACAAGGATGACCCGTTTGCGTTAGATGATATTGAGCAAGAACTACCTAAGGATCCAGTAGTCAAAGCTATGGTTTTCGAGAGAGATCTGCTTGGCTTGAGCCCCTTGGACAAGCCATTAACTCGGGGGCGAACTTCGCACTTGACGCCGATATTTCTTGGCCATGGCAGTGAAGACGATAAAATTCCATGTGTGCTGGGCGAGGCGGCGGGTAAAGTAATGAAGAATGCTGGATACGATGTTGAATTGAAGGTATATCCCGGACTTGGTCATTGGTACAAGATACCGAATGAAGTCGACGATATTGTAGAATTCATCGATTTGAAAGCGGGCTGGAAGTTGGAGGAGCTTACAGGATAATGACAGGCATACGTATATTTCATAAACTTCAATTTGCATTATTCGTCTAGATTGTATTCCTCGGAATAATACAAGTGTATCAACCCATCTCAAAGTATGCAAAGACGATTAGAAAGTGAACGCACCAACCACCACGCTTATCTATGTTTCAATTCATCCTATGTTCGTGATACATATTTATGTATAAGTGGCTAGTTATAGAGGATATTTAGGTTATCGACATTCTTATATTGGTCAAGCTTCTTGCTTATAGGCCCCTTATAATTTCAAGTGTTATGACTATATTCGCATTATCACATTGATGCTATAATATCCTTAACGTCTCTAATGAAATAAGGTTATTCTAATAGTCTATCTGCTCAGCATTAATCTTCGAAGAGTATAACAAACAGAACAAGCATTTCCCGGTTTTCTAAGGAACCGTCGCGCGAGAGAGTTATCATGAGACTAGGTAATGAGAAGCCCAATAGCTTATTTAGAGCAAGGTGGAACTAGAATCGTATCTGCCCCTTATGTATTTCTATGCAAACCACAGCTATCAGAAGACCCGTAGTATTGGGTCTCAGCCCTATCCCAGCAGAGAGTTTAAACATAGCCTAACAAGGGATCAAGACGACCTAGGCAGCCTGCTTCTAGCCTTCTAACTAGCAAACCTACTAGATCCGACGCACATAGTATTCGCAACCGACCATTTTAATGCGGTAAGTGGTAATTGCGTGATGGCCAAGCTGGTGGAACAGCGTCTGGCCTGAACAATAGCGTCTGTCTTGATTCTTTTAACATGCATCGACAAGGATAGTACCATTAAAGCAGAAACGGTTTACAGAAAAATCCACATGGCTAGTGCCAAGGAACACAAAAGGCTGGCCAACGCGCATATATTTCCTACATATACTAAATAAGCAATGAGGCCATCATGTGTAGCATCACTTATTGCTAGACGATGACGCGCAGGACGAATACGCTCAGGATCATGAAAACTGCAGAGACAAGAAGGTAAACTCCGTCTAAAAAGACCCTGCGAAAGAATGGTCTACAAAGAAGAATTGACCATGGGAGAATCGTAAAGATCACTAAGAGGTAGTTGCTTATTCAAGTCAAACTACGGAGTACAGTCGTGTAGAATACTGTACTATCATAAAGATGCCAGCAGAAGGCGCTTCTAAAGTGCTAGCGCCTTGAAAGGTCTCATAGGAGATGGTCTGGGCCTTCAGCCCTTGGATGACATCGAATTGGGTTCGTACTATGTAAAAACGGTACTTGTAAAATGGAAGCCCGCTAGACCGGCTTCCCATCAGTAAAATTTAAGCATAACCCACTTTGGTGACTTGCCTAAGAGTAAACCAACGCCGGGGAAAACGGGTAGATGACTCTAGAACACAAGTATTCATTGATTGGCATTGCTCTATCCACTTTCGCCTATCATAGTCGACCTCATATGATCTACAGTCACCGAATGTCTGGAATTGCTGGTGTAAACTCGGTTTGCCCGGGGAACTGTGTAATTGTTCATTTGATTAATCGCCGTAAGCTTTGCCCGTTGTTAGCCTATCGTGAGTGATGCATACGTAAGATACCAACTTGGCCCTGGATAGTGACACAAGGGTCACCTTGACAATTTCAGCAGCGAAGATTGAACGATACGCGTGGTAACGGCTACCAGCCATGAGATCGCCCATGATAATTCAGGAGTATCGGAAACTGCATTGCGTAAGCGGTACGGATGTACAATGTCGTACATACACACTACTACATAGGTTACATATGTAAGTAGGTACGTACAATCAATCACCAATTCTCCACTATCAGATCCAGACGTATCCAAATACGATTGGTTTTGTCTGCTGGGCTGCCGAGAAGTCGACCACTTATTACATACCGACTAAAGAGAACCGTGAGGCTCTGCCTATCCACATCGGGCCCCAAATTAAAACTTAGAAAGCACGAATGTCAGCAGACTTAACGATGCACCTCATACTTGATCGATAGCGACGATACTACACAGGAGAGCGGGTATGGGCTGATGGAGAGAGTCTAGAATTGAAGTTTCCATACGTAGGAGAGCTAGGTAGCCTGGTTTAGGATGATAACCCCTAAGGTTAAGCAGATCTCTTAAACGGTAATATTCAGTATTCATACATCTCCCCACTGATTCCAAAACACAAACAAGTCGGGAATGGTTTGTTGAACAATGCATTATTCCCCATCGCTCAAGGGTTGGAGAGTCTTCCAAACAGTCTGACTTTGGGGTACACAACCTCGAACCATGGGCAAGACGGGCCTCCAGGGTCCCAGGTGGTTGGGAGATTGGGGAGAAGTTCGCGCGTCTAATCCGCGCCAGTGATAAGTAGTCAAGGCAGTTCTTTATACGAGCGCTTCCAACATTACGGGACCCTCCACTTTTAGCTATCTGTCACACGGCTATCAGCCCTTGTCACACTATCCACCTGATCGTCATTATTAATGATCACCAAATAAGATTCCAAGAAGCTTCTAATTTCTATACGGATCTGGCTTTTTTCTTTCTGAGGGCAAGATTTGCTAGTCCGTGATAAGGGTTCATGTCAATCATCCTGAATTCCTTGTTGCCAACCTTGCTGGCCAAGTTACCACGTAGTAGTGAATTTGAAGAACATGAGCTATTGGATTAGACCATGCGGGGAAGCTTTTCCCCTTTTCCCCCTGCGGAGTAAAGTGCCATTTGGGACTCACCGTTGTGGTGGTTGCGGCGTCTCCCGCTCACCTCTAGACACTATGCGGTTAGGGCTGATCCACAAAGGTCTGTTCTCTGGTTCCCATATACATACACGTACTAGTAGCACACGTACTGCGTACTATGTAGATTCGATATCCACTTGCACAACTACCTAGTTCGTACGACTGTGGAACTCGCAGGGCTAGCGTGGGATGTTGTATTCCGCTGGTATCTTATGTTGAACAAGGCAGAAACGTCGCGGATGTTAAAAGGATTGTATTAGATATATCGATGAAATCTAGCAATCCCTTGTCGATTTCAATCAGGCGAAACTTGTAACACCAATACCATTACTACTACGCAACTACGCATGCATACGTAAAATGACCATTGAGTAGACTGACTAGAAATGATACTTATATGACTCAATGATCTTGTCAATTTCGTTCGACCTAGCTGTCATTGAGTTGATGGTTCTTTTCTAGCCGTTTTTATCTTTCTGTGTATGTTTTCTTGGATATAAGTGCTACTATGTACATAGTACATAGTAAAAGTAGTATGGAGTTCTAGTACTGCTCGACGGTTACATAGTGGATTCCGATAGCCTTTTGTCTAGGTTTCGAATATATTAGATTCCACTGGCTTTAAAGTGCATACGTCCCAAGCTAACTCTTGAAATTCTAAAGACTAGCTTATTCTGTGAAGTTGGACCCGACCAATGCATGCATGTTGGCGAATATGATTATTATGTGAAATCTATTATACATACATACTGCAAGTATGGAGTAGACAGGGTCTTCATTCCTTGTCTTGACTGAAATCGTCCCGTTCCGTGATGACAATGTCAAAGCGGCTCATATATCATATTTATTCTATTAAGGGGACCGTGGGGGTGCGTACGGCGTATGATAGGCGATGTTAAAAGTTTCATGAGGCATAACCTTATATCCTAGAGGATAAGCTTATGTATATCTCGCATGTACTGCGTACTATATGTAAATGCAGGCACTATCTGATTATCTGATGATTCGAATACTACATAGTACAGTCTATGTATATAGCTGTCAGAAAGTAGTCCTCTCCACTCAATCAAGGGTATTGGTCGATCAGAAAACGCACAAGCCAGTCTACATGTATGATCGCCTCGTTTTTGCCCTAGTCACAAGTATCACGGGCCAATATCGCTACATTGAATTATGCTATCAGCCAGTCATAATTGAAGTACCTGCTGTTCCAAGGGGGCTGGTAGACAGTTAGTAGGGGCTGCTTTCAAGCACTTAGTCAAATACTACATAGTACAGAATACATACATAAATCCTGGCCCTTGCTAGGGGAACCTCGGAAGAGCCCACTATTGGAGACGGCGGATGCATTAGTAGAGGCCATGGAATCGATAACATCCACGTAGCTCTGGACATGAGAAGGCGGAATGGCTAACGTTAGTACATACATGCACGCAGCTACACCATACAATACGTAGAGTAGAGTCAATGAATACAGAAATATGTCTTATGTATGATATGCAAGTGACAGTGCGTGACCAAATGATTGGGAACAGCTGTTTTGGCCGATGTGGGTTTAGCTAAGTAATTGAATGTACACAACAGGGGTAGGCAGACGGAATTAACCACAGCCGCAGCACAACGAAGGCACGTGCAGGTCATTGTATAAACAACAGTCAGTGAATTCTCAGAGTTGAACAACGATAGAATCTAAGGTATATCTTCCTGGATAATAGTATCTATTCGCTAATAACTACACGCCTATTCATTTCTAGTCTTTCCGCTTGAGCAGCCAGGTGCCCTAGAGCGTAATGAGTTTGGCGTACTTGTTCAACAACGGGTCCTTCTGAAGTCGGTCCAGGTTATTGGACTCAACACCAATCAACATCTCGATGCCACCATCGGGCAAGACGGGAAGGACAGCGCACCCGCCATTGATGACGCCAAGGTCAGAGCATCGAACTGCCTGGATCCTGCTGGCGAAGGCGTTGCCCCAGTCCAGGTCATAGAGCTCTAAGCTTATCCAGGACGTGGCGACTAAGTTATGGCCGGGTATGTCTAGGAATGCTGTGGCCAAAACTCTGTTCAAGTCCTCCTGGTTCTCAATCAGAGTATTCATATCATCAACATATTGGTTGTTGAGGCGCAGCATGGTCTTCCGTATCGCAGCCGCAATGTCGGCCAGGTTGGAAGACTCTAACATCGTTCGGATGCCCATAGATGGAGCCACCCATCCGAGCCAGTTCCCAAGAGTTCGGGGGTGTACAGGCGGGTCGGTACGCAGGCGCCCGTCGAGAGAGATATTATACACCGAAGGTGGGTCCCCTTCGAGTTTCTCGAGAGGGAACTGTGCAGCCATGACGGACCGCCACACAAGTGCTGCAACAGCATCATTGCTGGAAATCCACTCCACGTCCGTTGGCCGCGTTGCATTCGCTGGTGACGCATCAGCCTTGAGCTTCTCACGCGCCTCGGCCGAGAAGTAGACAATCTGTGCGTGGTGTTCTCTAGAGGTGATCTTGGGAGGAAGCCCTGGTGGCGTGAAGGGCAACACCGTGAATTCTGGGTGGTCTTCAACTTTGCCAGCGTTACGGCCTGAAGGCTTCATGAACTTCTCTCTATCCGTAAAAATGTCGTCCGGAAGTTCCTTGCCTGCTTGGGGCAGCTGTCCCCTGGCATGGCGGCACCCTTCGGCCCAGGCGTCGAGCCAGCAGTAAAAGGCGGTGGCATCACCAAATACGTGCAAGAAGCATGTTTGCAGGAGCAGACCGCCAGGGATGAAGTTGGCCTGCGAGTCGGCAACGACGAGTCGCTCACCCGGTGACGGCCAGGTATACCGGCGGCAAATCAGCTCGTCAGGGAACGCGGCAGCGGGAAACTTTTTAGCCTTGAGCTCCTTGTAGGAGTGTTGGAAGGCCCCCGGGGCTCGGAGATCCTTGTATGTGACGGCTTCTCGGTTGTCCGTGATTCTCTGCAATTTCAAGACGCCGGCCTGTTTAGCGTCCGTATCTGGTACGGCTTCGCATGCAAGCGTGGGGATTTTCTCCTTGGCATACTCGAAGCCGGCCTGAAGAGTACGAAAAACTTCATCCAGGTCGTAGTTGTCCAGCAGCTCGAGAGGAAAAACGAAGCGAATGTAACCTTTAGGCCCAGCCTTCTCCAGGGGTAAGGCGGCTGGGATCTGGCGTGAGTATTCTGAAGCCATGATGAATTGCTCGGGATAATGATCAGGTTTATGGATTTCAAATCGTATGAGGACCGAGGAGAAAGAGGAAGCGAAGCTGTCTTCTTATCATACTCTGCTGCCGAGCGGCAACGACTTCTCACCGATTCGAGCCTTGCCCCTAGGCATGCATGTACAGTAGTAACCGTGGATAACTAGCTAACCACCCTCCAATAGCCCCTCGAGCCTCCACATTTCTTTCGTGGTTCAATTGAGACCCGAAGAGTGAGGCTTCCTAGCTTACATAAGTAGAATGTTTTCCTCTTTGTATTAATTTTCGTGAGTATCTCTCTGCTTTCTTTTTATTATTTCTGCATTCTCCTTATCATTCTTGACGAACAACCGAAATACATAAAAGACATATTAAAATCGCTACTGGCTTCAGCTCACAAACCGCCTCGTCTACAATACTGAATGACTCGTTCGAAAAGCGGTCAACCTACGATGTTGTAAAATGCGATTGATTGCTAGGCGAATTGGCCCCTTTTGGTTATCTTGCAGCACCGTTTTCTGTCTATCAGTATGTACGTACGCGTTGTCTAACCTACAGTAGGCTAGGAAGTTCTAGATCAGCGAGCCAGCAAGAGCTTATGTATTAGGCAGGTCGAGGCAGCGATCCTATGCAGCTAGGGTTATTAGGGTAGCATTCCTTCTAGGTTAGGTAATATGCTCCCAGCCAGGGTTTGCCAAGGATTAATCATTCCCGGTTTTCAGGAACACCGTTGAGGTACTATGTATATGTACGTACATAGCAGTATAATGCCACACTATGCCTATGCAATGTACTTTTCCTTATGATATGCCAATACTACTAGTGAAAATACTTACATACCATGTATACGACTAAAAGCGCTTGCAAGGCTACATCATAATTAGTGCGGATCTTGGTTGCACGGTACTGATTGTATCAATAAAATACAATACCATGGTACTGAAGATTGCGGTTATAATAAATCGTATGTACTACCCCTTACATATATGGGTATGTCACCTGGTATCTTACACTAGACAGGGGCGTCCTGTTCAGAAGTATCTGTAGGGGTGTTCTCCTATTAGGTATCCAGTATTCTAGGGTCTTCATGTATTTTCTCGGTACGAAAAACTTTACTCTTTCGATTATAGTCGAGAAGACTTCTAATCCGATACGCCGTCTACTATGTATGTACAGAGGTCTAGGAAATTACCCTGCAAAATTCAAATGTAGCATTGTGCCGCAGTACCTGTAAGTATAATTGTATTTTTTTTTGTCACCTTGGACAATACCAGAGAAGGTAAAGGTTGAAATTGTGGGTTGATCGTGTAAAAGAGGACTCAGCATAACAATTATTCTGGAATACTGCAGTCAGTGGAAAGATACTTGACGATGGGGTTCTATCTCTGTCAGCAATCGCAGTATGTAGTTATGACTTGCACTAGCTATGCTTTTGACTAATAATGATACTTATGGGATAATACTACACGGCAACTTCCTGGCAAGATCTTCTGGCGCCTGAGATCGAAACGATTTAGTAAATGCAAGCCCTAGAGAGTGTCGTGGAGTGTTGTGAACAAGGGTCCTATTCCTGGCCAGCAAATTGGGACCAGATACACTTGGGTTACATTGTATCAAATCTGCTCAGCAGAGGCTGATGTGATGACCGAATAGTCCCTTTTATTAGGGTAGTGGTCACCTCCTGATCCTAATTTCAACTTTGGCCTCTTTTCCAAGCCTTAATTGCGTGAAGTCTTCCTTATTTTTCTTCTCGTCTTCGCCATTCCTTCTTGCCTAGCCATCAAACCCACTCATTTTTGACGCTTAGACTTGTCGCCCCGACTCCGACTCGCAAATGGCTGATCCTATGGTTGTGGCCGTCTTCGGCCCTCCGCCTGACGGCATGAACTTGGCCGATGACCAGTCAACGGCGAACGCTGTCGTCGCCGTGGTCTGCGCGGTCATCGCAACTGTTTCATTAGTTCTACGGCTATGGGCAAAAATGTCCCAGAGAGCTTCGGTTACTGCAGATGATGCCTTGATCTTTATCGCTCTCGTAAGTTCACAGCTCTGTCATACCACCTTGATATAACCCAGACTAAATACGTGCAGATATTCGTATATGGCACCTGCGCACTCACTATAATGGGTGGCCACTATGGCAGTGGCAAGCACCTGTGGGCTAACAACCTCCCTGATGTCTCTATGGTGTTCAAGGTATGGCAACCTCCTCAAATTCGCATTCTTGTTGCTTATCGCTCCTAGTTGCTTTACGCATACACCTACGTCTACGCCGGCAGCGTTTCGTTTACAAAGTTGGGCATTCTCCTCTTTTACCGCCGAATATTCCAAAGAGGCTCCAAGTCATTCTTTTACCGCCTCTACTTTGCTGCATTCATGTGCACCGGCTATCCGCTCGCTATCTGGTTTACTATGGCCGGCATTTGCAATCCCGTTTCTCAGTTTTGGACGCAGTTTATTGGAACCCAAGGAACCTGTGTTGATGTGAACGCGGCATTCCTGACCATGACGGTTATCAACATGGTTAACGATATCATCGTGTTGGTGGTTCCGATTCCCGAGATTCTGCAACTTCAGATGTCTTTCAAGAAGAAGATCGGGGTGTGCGGTATTATGCTACTAGGTAGCTTGTAAGCAGCACTTGGCCCTTTAGAATGCTTTTTGCAACTACTAACACCTACCTCCAGTGTCTGCGTTGTCAGTTGTGTCCGAATCTGGGCCTTCGTTAAGTTCATTCATACCACTGATCTCACATGGGCGACATCGAGCGTATTCCTCTGGTCATCCATCGAGCCCGCTGCCGGTATCCTGTCTGCCTGTCTGCCAAACATGCGACCTCTTTTTCGTCGCGCGAAAGACAAGATTACCTCCGCAAGCAAATCCCACGGCGACACATCTAACAGTGGCAACTGGGCAAGGTCCAAGAATGATGTGCGGAGCTATGTTCGGTTCGGAGACGACCAGTCAAGTTCACACGAAGATGAGGTGGCTCTGACAAAAATCAGCAAGGGCCAAGGCTCACTTCATACTACCCCCGAAAACGTCATTGTTGTACGCTCTGAGATCAAGCAGACGTCTTGATTTCGTGTGCCGAGATCGTACATATTCGTTTTGTATATTTTTCGAAATATTATACTCAATGAGAATATAGATAATTCGATTCTAGTAGCTCACGCTTGTACATCCTCAATAAACGAGACTTCGGTTGATCTCATTGCAACCCTACTCTTGATTACTAGAATTACGTGGGATAATTCGGTCATGCACTAACCTAGGCCCGGCGATGCCTTTACCATTTGGGTGTATCTGAGGATGTTCCTGTGTCAAAATTTATTTAATCAGATTGGTACATCCTATTCTGTCAAATAATAGGTGTCTATTCAATTCTCGTTGGAGAATGTCGCACTTAGTCATTACGATATTCCAAGACAAAAGCCGCGCCTGAAGTTCTCGGCGTCTAGTCTCGTTCTATATCTATTGCACTTACTACTAGTACCAAGACATGATGTTCAGTGAAGGGATGATGCTTAGATAAGCATCCGACGGACGTAGCTACTGCTATCTTGCTCTATAACTCTTCGGCAGTTATGGGAATTCATTGCCTTCCCCCGCTCAAGTCGGTAATTCGGAGAACTAGCTATGTAGCCGAAAATTCACTGCGCCTCCTCATTTCCAGGGAGGAGGACCGATTAACAAACTGAATAATAATGTTGGTTCATCCATTGTTGCTTCGCGAAGCATTCTAAGCCCGAAAGTTGCGACCGTGCGGTTTGATCACCAAGATGCTTGCTGCAATCCTTGTTAGTATAGGTATCACTGTGGCATTGTCATATATAGGATTGATATTCCCAAGGGTATGCAGCTTACCCTAGGCCTTACGGCATTTAACCACGGTTCAACTGATCTGATTCTGAATTCAAATAGTTGCGACAAGAGTGGAAACTTTATGCGCACCGCTCCGAACTCCCCCCTGGTCCTAAGGTTATCAAGTCTGGCCTTCAAAAGCCCTGGTTATGGTTCCGGGAACTGAACAATCAGTATGGAGATGTTGTGTTCCTCCAGCTCGGGCCGACCCCGACTATAGTGCTGGGGTCTGCACAGGCAGCCTGGGATTTGCTGGAGAAGCGTGGTGCGAAGTATTCGTCTAGGCCGCGCTTCATCATGGGTGGTGAGCTCCTATCAGATAACATGCGAGGTCTGATGGCCCCATATGGCTCGTTCTGGAGACGATGGCGTAAGTTACTGCACAGTGGCTTCATGCAGCGACAAAGCAAAACATATCGTCCAATTCAGAGTCTTGAATCTAAGATTTTGATATACGACCTGCTCAGAGCCCCCAAGGGCTTTCGCAAGCACCTCGAACGGTACGCGGCTTCGGTCATTGTCACTGTCACGTATGGAAGGAGAGTTGAGGACGTCAACACCGATGCCGTCGTTCAGAGCAATGCTGAATCGATGGGTCGTTTGACGTCAGTAAAGTAAGTACGTAAGTGTTCTATTCGAAAGCATTTTTCCAACCTTCTTGCCTAGTATTCCCGGTAAGTTCGCCGTCGAGCGGTATCCGGTACTCAAGTATGTGCCAAGTATATTTGCTCCGTGGAAGGCACAAGTGCTCGAGCAACGCCGAAAAGATATCAGAATGTATACGGAACTCATGGAAGAAGTCCGAGAAAAATTAGCCAAAGGAAGCTTGCCGGATTGCTTTGCCAAACATATTCTGAATGAACAATCGAGCCTTGGTATGGCGGATCTAGAGAGTGCATATGCCGCAGGAGACCCATTTGGCGCGGGGGTAGAGACCGTAAGTCGATAATCTAGCATCCTGAATAAAAATATTATCTTCTAATATCGGTGACCACAGTCAGCGGGCTCCCTTTCCAGCTTCCTCCTAGCATGTGTCAAGTTTGGACCAAATTTCATTTTCAAAGCTCAGGAAGAGATAGATCGAGCAGTGGGAATGGAGAGGCTCCCAACATTTGAAGACATGTCTGAGCTAGAATACGTTCGGGCAATTGCCTCTGAGACGTTGCGTTGGCGGCCTGTCGCCGTTCTAGGTGGTACTCCGCATGCAAATATAGCAGATGATGTTTACAAAGGCATGTTTATTCCCAAAGGCAGCACTATTATCGCCCCTTTATGGAGTAGTAAGTACGCCAGTATATCTGTCTTAGCGCTGTGATAGTAACCTTTCGTTAGTTCACCTCAATGAGGATGATTTCCCTGAGCCCCACGAGTTTAAACCAGAACGCTTTCTGGAATCTCGGAACTACCCTGGCACGTTTGGTCACAGTGCGTTCGGTTGGGGCCGCCGTGTCTGCCCTGGCATGCACCTGGGCTCCGCGTCTGTAGAACTTAATATCGCTCGAATACTGTGGGCTTTCGACGTAGGACCGGCAAAAGATGCTGACGGCAAGGACATCGATGTTGATATGTAAGTAATCCACGTCCATTGTG
Source organism: Whalleya microplaca (assembly GCA_022497155.1). Lineage (NCBI taxonomy): Eukaryota > Fungi > Ascomycota > Sordariomycetes > Xylariales > Xylariaceae > Whalleya > Whalleya microplaca. Next base: position 579,253 of record MU385725.1, read on the forward strand.
TTCATGTACTCACTTCAATTTCAGCTTCGCGTTCTCGGATGGTTTCAATTCAAGCCCGCTGCCATTTCCCTGCTCCATACAGCCACGTTCCCCGAAGCACATCGCAGTCATCGAGCAGGAGTATCAGGATGCTATAAAATCTTTACGAGTCTATGGTGCAAGTACTCGAAAAGCCTCGTAATGAGAGCGTAACCAATTGACTTCGGACGGTTGGCTTAAAGAATTACATAATGTCATTATTTGGTTGATTAATTAGGAGCTTGATAGTCTATTCATTGCAAGATAAAGTTAGAAAGGGGGCAGGTACAGGTGGGGTCACATGTGGGTCCATATAGGAGTAAGCCACAAGCCTATAACCCTATCTCAACACGTAATCTATCAGCACAACTTCAGCTACTTCACGTACTCTAGGTATTAAGGTGTTGTTGCAAGAACAATTACTGAGTACCAAGATGCCGGCGCGTATCTGCGTTTCAGTAGAATGATTTGTGTTATAATCCTATTACGGGTTCCTTAACAGTTTAAGCTACCAAAACCCTCAAGCCGTTATGTTTTTGTGACAAAATAGGAGCTTAGACTGCCTGCGTGCTGTATTATATACTGAACTCATCTTGAAGGATTCTAGATACTTTAGACATCAGGTATACAATTGACCGGATGCTTATCCTGCTCTTTGACAACGCCAGCTGGCTGAATACCAGAGGCCTCTACAGATAGATTGTATACATTCCCTATTTCAAACATTATCTTTACCTTCATCCGCGCATTTGTAGTTTCATTCGTGTTCTAACTTCAAATGTTCCGACACGAAGGTATCGCAGCGGTGTAAAAATTTTTTTATAAAACAAAACTCCCTTTTTCTGTATGGCACTGACTTTCTCCTTTCTACTTGCCCTTACCATCATCCATCGAAGTTTGCGTTACTATAGTGAAGATACACCTTAGCGTCTCAAGTGAAAAATTTACTCAGCTCTCAAGAGCAGACTAGAGGTTTGTAACTTCTCTGGAAGGCTTATAATATAAATCGATAAGATTTGGGTGTCTCTCCAGGGGATACTCGTCTGTTTCGACTATTACTTCTTTTCGTCATCAGATATTAGAGAGAACCCTTAGACTGTACCAATAATTGGTAGTGGTTTCAAAAGACGTACCTGAGTTTGTAAGGACTTTATGATGCTCGCGCAATGTATGCCGTAAAGTTCATTAAACGAAATTCGGTTTTTAGGGACATCGCTGATAAAACAGACACGGCATGATCATGAAAGATGTCCTATCAAGAAACTTACATTCGTATATGTTTACCTAACCCTTCATATCTCTTCCTCAGCACAAGCCCCTGCTCATTAGAATGTAGCCCATTTAGATTCTGTAGCTATACTCTCATATCTTTATTTGTAATGTAGATACCTATGCCATGTGTGCTACGAGAATTCTTCTTCATTAAGATGATCTCTGTCAATATGGGACAAAGTAATGAGGAGTATAGTGACTTGAGTAGTGCAAGGTGAAGCTATAGGAAAGTGGCAGAACCCCCTTATATATACATGTATAGGCGGTCGGCCATATGTAGGCCCGTACCACCCTCAGCCCTATAGGGCGTATCTTAACAATCTCGAGTGTCGCATGTACAATTTCGCAGAGGAAAGCAGTCCATAAGTAGTGACTCTAAGCAAAAGCTGACGAAGTGTTAATGAACGAGCTATTGGCCATATTGAATGACTGGCCTAGAGCTTGCAAGAAAGTAACAGTAAGTGCTATCAGGGATATCACCCAATATGGGAACTAAAGAGTTATAAGTCTTGACTTATGAGCTTGGATCTTACTTTGGCTCTGGAAGCCAAGCGATGTTAAGGCAGCTGTCCAGACGAAGTCAAATTCGGGTAAAGATTTCGCCCATCATTGGGAGAATGTCGTGGAGGTGCCTCATGCCAACCTTCCTAGTAGTTCCGCCATGTAACTCTAGCTGAAGATGCCTCTGTAAGCGATTAAGTAGGGACCGATGCAAGAGGTTGCCAGGCTACTGTCGCAAGCCAAGTCGCGGAAGTAGATAAGTTAGGGGGTGGATTGTTCCAGCTTCCGGTGTCTGATTAGTTAGAGTCGTCATACCTAGCATTTCAGAACTGTCAGACATATTATTTGGTAATCAACAAGTTTGAATTGATTGTAATAACCCGCCAAAACCAATACTCGTAGTGCTATACCGTAGAGCTTTACACAAATACTATTATTGTTTGCAGACCTAGCACTTCGTGTCTCAGAGTCTTCAGGGGCACTGTTGTGGAGGCGACGCTTCATTAACGCGCCGGACATTTCACGGACCGAATGACACTATGAGAGACCTAAAGCACGGTAAGTCCTACTAGGGATGTTGAAAGGACGCTGGACTAACAATCAATAAGAGAAAGTGACTAATAGCATGCCACAGATATCTTCGAGATACGCCAGGGGCATTTTCTCGGGTGGCAAGATCGCCTTATTTCAAGAAAATGCACAAATTACTGGTCACATTATTATTAGATATCGCTTCATCCGAACTGGACAGGGATTCGGGGTTTTTTATACCTATAGTGGTCCTATTTAAGGCTCAATCAAGCAACTCCATTGCAACGTAGCTCTAGCTAGACTGTATACGTTGTAGTGGCTGACGCCAGCAGAGAGTAATGCAGCGAATCACATTCAACTTTAGATTATTCATTAATATTCTTCCTCAGCCGATCAGTTAAGTTTGGGAAAGATCGGCATTTCACGATAATCCACAGCCTTCAGCCCAGGACGCAGCCAGGGCGCATTACTCCTAAGACCAGGGGCAGTTTGCAGGTGAAAGATGGTTATTGCTTCGATCATGTTGAGGGGCTTTAAACTCTTCCCAATTTCTTTGCACACTCTCCGTCGGGCAGAATTCCTGAGGCGCCCATTCAGACTCACTAGGTTATGCAATTGTACATCGCTATCAACCTGTCTGTTGGAATTGATGCTTATCCATCCTTCGGCGATAACATCATAAACGAACTGTACCATTTCGAATTGTCGTCGGCAAAAAGACAATAGATTACCCAATACACAAGAGGCGCAGCGACTATTCTCACACCCATCTTGCGAACACGCTCTTGATACGTCTACTTTAGTCGGCATGGCGCTAACCATAGACGATTCTATTAAGCGATTGTTGCGACGCGATAGCGGTGAACGTAAGGGATTTTCGGTGTCTCACATAATTCAATACTGTTATGATGGCATCTTGTACTTCCATTTTCGATCTATTACGGAAAACTCATACTTGCCACCATGTCTTAGAACTGTTATGTTTCTTAAAGCGAACTTCTTGAGACGATACTGATATTCGATTACTATAGATGTCGTCCTGGCAGATTGCAAAGGATCTCAGAACTCAAGTGAGCTCTCATCCGAAATTGCATACTTCACAAGCAAGCCAGATGACACGCCCGATGATATTTCTGTTGCAACATCAAACGGGTCTTACACCCAATGGGCTGATTCTACAACGTCGGCACTTTTCATCGATACGGGTGTCACTTTCACGGCTAAGCTAGGAGCATCGGGCAAGACTGGCGACAAGGCAGGGACAGGCAACAATGGTTACGGGGACTTTACATGCTGGCAGGGTGACTCGTCGTATTTGTACAGCCACAACAACAAGAACTGCACCATGGTCTATGACTGTGACCATCCAGGTATGCCTCTCAACTTTTTCAATGTCACCCTTACATATGTCTCATCATTCAACCATTATGATTGAATCGATGCTCCGAGTTGGCGACTCTACGGATGGTGTCGACTCTTCCCCTTCTACTACTATGCTACCATAGAAGATCTATCGCTCACTTAGTACCTCTTAAGCGTCCTCGTCTACTTCTTCAGCATCAGCAACAGCAACCTCTTCCTCTACAGCATCAGCCACCACCAGCTCCACGGCATCAAGCGGTTCGTCAGGCTTGTCAGTAGGTGCATATGTCGGCATGAGTATTGGAGTAGCGATCGGTGCAATCAGCCTTATTGGCATAGCTGCGTTCTTCCTCTATCGACATTGGAGTTCAAACAAGCGAGGGCAACCTAAAGACCCCGAAGGGGCAGGGCAGAAACCTGGATTCTCTGGAAGACCCGACCAAAGCCCGCAGCTCGCGGGCTCAATGGTGAAGACTGAATTGGAAACGCCCCCAGTGGTTCATGAATTATACGCGCAACCAGACCCTGTCGAGATGCACAACGATTACGTACGGGGAGAAATGGACGGGACTTCAAGGGCAGAGTTGGCTACACCAAGTTCTCCACCTACATATGAGAGCCCAATAATACCTTACGGACACCAAAGGGGGCTGGCCCGAGAGTTCATTGTGACGAAATGAGAGAATATGCACTGATGTATGGTGCAAGCCCGAATAATATGATCTAAGCATCATCCAATACTAACGACGGCAGTAGGGTATTGGGCAAAGTAAGATCAAAAGACCCAAGGTGATTCTAAGTCATGAATGAAGAAGCATTTCATGTTGTGAATCCATTGGAAACCCCCATAACGTTCATGAAATTCAGATCTGATGAGGGCCCGAAAAGGGGGTCCCTATGATCCATAGACAATGTTGACGATCACTCTTCACCAAGGGCTTCCTCTAAGAGCAATATGATGCACCATGTGAATACAAGAGGGCTGGAGGCTGCATCGAAGACAAGGAACTCTGCAGAGTTCTCGGAGGCTTGGTGGATATGAGTTTAGATCAATTACGACTGCAGGCAAGCCGGAAAACCTATGCACGTTGAGAGACATGCACATGTAGCTAATAAAAACTACATAGACTATCTTAGAATAATATTCAACTGAATAACTTGAAACTTACTACCTATACCATCTCATGGTAACTCTTTGGTTTCGCATCAGAGGATTATAGCCCAAGGATAGGCTTGATTTCTTAACCCTTCCGCCTCAGACTCGCCAGAACCTTTCATGGTGGGGAGTTTAAATATTAGCTGTTAGCTAATCACCATAATCCTTTTTTAAGAGACCGTCTCGAGTGGTCACCCATGGTATTTCATAGCATTGTACGATCTCTCTCCCTAATACCTAGATTCGACGAATATAGGAAGCAGCGGCACCTATAGTAACGTGAGCGGCTACCTCTAGATGAAACTCACAATATTCATATCCTCGCAGTCCTCCCAAGTCTGAGTCCTCCGTTCCAGGTAAATCCGTCCCAACACTCCACCTCCAGATGGGTACTTTAACCCAGAATTCTCCATCAGCGAACCCGCCGTGACCCGGCGCTGCCAATATTCCGTCCCGAGAACCCAGAAACGCAATAGGCGACCCGCAGTGGAGCATCCGCCGGGGAAATTCACTAAGTTCCATCACGAACTTGTGGAACTCGAGACGACTAAGAACTACACGCTAGGCGTACGTCACGGGGTCGTCCTCACGGGCCGCAACCACGCGTCCAGGGGTTTCTCATGTGCATCATATTCTAGGGCGCCCTTAGGTGGTGGAGTACTCAGTTCTGGTGGTGGTAGAAAATGTTGAAAGCGATGCCGGTAAAAGAAAGCCCGTACGCGAGACCACGATAATAGCAACGCCCACGGACTCGGTAACGACACGCGCCTGGGACGGGATGGCCAAGCCAGGTCAATGGCGCTCACTTGGTCGTTTGGGAGCGCTCCAGCGAAGGCAACAGAGAGAGATCTGGTGTCTATCTCGAGTCGGCTTCAACGTCCACTAGGATCGGTTGGGGACTGCTCTATTTCATGGGATAGAGCTTGGGGAGCAACTGTTCTCGGCGGTCCGCAGATCGTAGTGGATGGGTTAGGGGGGCGGGGTAAGCCGGGTTCTGGGCCGACTGCTCCATCGGGGCACTGCTGATCATTGGTGGTGATCTTGCAAGGAGTGCCTAATGCTCTGTGTCGAATGTTGCATAATATTGGACAACATCTGGATGAAAGGTTTGCAGGTGAGCTTGCGGCATGGGTGCTTCTGGCAAACCAGATGGCAGTTGAACAAACCTGACTCAATAAGAGCGTACTTGGCCTATTATGTCGACCCGTACTAACGTCTCCTGCATACCTGCAGCACGGAATGAAGGAGAAGGATGTGCGAAGGATAGACAATGATAGGTACCCATTTGTAGAATCCGCTGGTCCCCGCGGTGTTGATGCCCAATGGTAGCCGGACACATTTTCAATGGGTAGTGTCATATCCCAAAGGCCAGCAGATTGGATTGGAAAGTGAGGCTACTCGGGATATCGCGACACTTACTAGGAATTACTCAAATCGGGCATGATGTTCCTCGATGATTTCTTCGAACAGAACGAATCTTGCCATCCGTCTCGTTTCTCTCAGACTTTCCGAGGCTGGCATACAATAGACGCCCACTATGTCCACGACCGACGAGACTAGAGGGTTCCAGCAACTCCGGGCTCTCTTCGAAAGCGGGGCCTTACTGAAGACCCAAAGGCAGGACAAGGCATACACTGAGGGCGAGAAGAGAGTGATCGCAGATGGTCTAAAACAACGTGGGACCGAAGTGCGCGAAGAGCAGAGCGAGCTTCCAAAGGCTGCTCCGGCGTCTCCACCACCTCCTCGCCGCCGACGACCAAAGGCCCGGAGACTAAACGTACCAAACCTATCAGCCACCCCCGAAAGCTCGGTGGATAGTGAGATTTCGATTACAGATCGTCCACAACCTAGAGACCATGGCCACAGCCACCGAATGATCAGACACGCTCCCGGCGCTCACGAGGTCAAAGTAGCCGAGGAGCGCGTCGAACGGCTCAAAGAAGAGAACGAGCAAGCCCAGAAACGAACGCGAGACCTCGACGCCAAGCGCAGGGAAATGGACCGTCTGATCAACGACTACCGAGAAAAGTACCACGAGCTGGAAGAGAGCAGAATGGACCTCATCGCCGCGGGCGAAGCCGGGAAGCAGCGCAGGGCGGAACTGAAGGAAGAAATCGACGAGCTGCGGCAGGAAATCCGCAAGTACCGGCGGCGCGAGGACGAGCTGCGGCGGGACTGGGACGAGAGCCGGCGGCGGGAGGACATGATCCGGCGGCGGCTGCTCGAGGCCGAGGAGGAGGCCTTCCAGGCGCGCCACGCCAGCGCGCGCCAGATGATCGAGCTCGAGAAGCAGTACGCGCAGCAGATGCGGAAGAACATCGAGGAGTCGCTGCGCCCGCACCACCAGCACCACCACCACCACCACCCCGCGCCGCCGCGTCTGCCCCAGCGCGAGCACAGCCGCTCGCGCTCGCCCGTCCAGCTCATCCAGGGCCGCGACCCGCGCGACGTCGACCTCCTGCACCAGCAGCAGGCGGCCAACCACGAGCTGCTGCGCGAGAGCGACCGCCTGCGGCAGGAGAACCGGGAGCTGCGGGAGCGGTCGCAGAGCGCCGACGGGTCGCGGAAGTCGGACCGGTCCTCGGACAACAAGTCGAAGAAGGGGCACAAGCGGTCCGTGAGCGGGCTGGTCCGGAGCAGAAAGAACAGGACTTCCGTGTTAGTACTTCCAGGTTCGCCTCTGTGTCAGATTTGTATGTAAATGACTGACATGCTGGCAGGAGCGTTCTCTCGATCGGTGTGGCGTAGACTCGGTTGTATGTTTGATGACGACGATTATGATGACGATTGACCCCGACGCTGTGGTTGTATATAATAAGGATTGCCGTGGTTTGGCTAATGTATAAGTCGGATGTAAACCTAATGTGAATTAATGTGAGGATGCCTTGTTGGAGATATGTGCTATAGATAAAACGTAATATTTCTCTAATCATTCATAAGCTCTCAGTAACATGATTTCACGCAACTCGTAGATCCATGGGTGGCAGGTCTTAGTGAAGACGTCTTTACGCCAAACGTCCCATCTCAAGAGAGTCCTATTAGACCCGAATTGAGGGTAGAAGCCGTCGATAGCTACCAAGGTGTCGACGATTGTCTTTAAGGCTTGATGTCCATTCAACCAGACTCTCGACAGTTTATGCTGCATAGTAATAACATTATTGTTGTGACAAGCCGTAGGTATCGCGATCGGCGACTGCAGGATCGCGCGACACAGCCTCTCTCTCGCCGGGAGATCAGATTCTGGTTCCTGAGCAGAATCCGCCTTGAAACACGAAGGATTCACACAGCCCCGCGTGTTCACAATGTGACGATGTGCGTGAATAACACCTACACCTGCTCCTATCTAGGAAGCAAATGATCTCGGACACTCTTTTACTCTAGCAGATCTGCTATAAGTTAATCCAGCCGGCATCCTAGGAGGATAACTCCGGGTGTCCCAATCCGGCAACTCGTATCAGCGTGAGCCGTCTGCCGACCGGAGTCCCCAACCGCGAAGGAAGCGACCCGGCATTGGCCTACCACACTAAAGATGGCCCTGATATTGAGGCGCAGTCCTGTCGATCGCGACAGGGGACAAATGCTGCTGCCTGGAAGCTTTTCTGGAGAGTTATTACCACCTATTCAGCCCATTGTTACTCCAGGTTTCCGCCCTGGCGAGTTGGCGAATGGGTAGCCGCTCCTTGCGGTCGCTCTTGGGTCCCTGTCTGCCAATCTGTGCTAATGTGCCTACCTGCCATTGGGAAAATACGAGATACTGCCGATTGGGTGATAGCGAGGTAGTAGATTGTTTACACGTTCCACCACACGGTGAGGCTTGTTTCAGTAATAGACAGCGATGGAGCATCTCATCCTACAGTCCATTGGATCTCATCCGTGATCTCGTCTCACCCGATCTAACCTAACCCTCTACTTTATTTTTGATATCATGTCTGCCTAGAAGCGCTTTTCGGTTCGCAGACGATAGTCTCTATCTATCTGCACAGGATCCATCTGGCCTAGCCCAAGAGGATATAGGGCTAGGCATCCATCCAGCTTAGGTATACAAGATGGCCTCCCCGTCCTCTCCACCGCAGACCCAGTACCGGATCCCGCGCGTCCCAGTGCCCTCCCGCCCGGGCCTGGGCAGTGTATTGCCACCGATACAGACGACAGTTCCGGCGGGAGGCATAGCGAATACACCTACAACTACCCATGGCACACCGCTCCAGCAGAGCCATTCCGGCGCGCCTGTCCCCATCATCACGCACAGCACGACGACAGCGCAGCCCCAGCCCCTGGGACAGACCATCACGCTGTCGTCGCGGATGGAGGAGGATCTCAAGGCGGCGGTGCTGGGCGCGATTCCACCGCCGATGCCGCCGCCGGACGAGATGACGACGGAGCGCAAGTGGGTGCTGACGAAGAAGTGGCTGCGGTGGCCGTCGTTCTGCATCTGCGTCTTCGTCGCGCTGGCCGAGGCGATCCTAGCGATCCTGTACGGAGCGAACTTGGACACGGCGTATAGTATTCCTTGGGTATGTATGTTTATGCGTGGCTCAATTGCTCGTCGAGCTGAGCTAGCTTGGCTTCATTGTGATTAATGAATAGATGAATGAACGAGACAGTCAGGCTGACAGTAGCCCCTCGGGGGTGGGATGAATGTAGTGCTCTGCCCTTGGCTTCTGGGATACATGGCGTCTGATCCGACTCAGGCGGAAGCGCGACGTCGAGCCCATCTCGGTCCTCCATCTCGTGTTCGAGGGTCTGTTCATGCTCATCACGGTTATCCTGCTTATTCTCCTGGCCACCGAGGTCATGCATACAAGGACTTTGCCATGGCTGGTGTTATACCGTGGGTACGGGCTGGAAGGAATCTTGCTGATATTGACGTGCGTACTCCCGAGTCCGTCGTGCTAGCGACTTATCCTTATCAGGATATACGGTCATCTCTTATGACCACGCGCCACGTTCAATTGCCTCGTAGAGAAGATACTGACCTACCTTACAGTATATTGCACGTCTCGCTATTCGTCTGCGCGTGCACGGAGAAGTACCGCAAACCGAGAAGAAGCAAAGCCAGCCAGAAGTACCAAGACACGGAATTGCCTATGTACTCTCATAACCATGAATCACCGCAGATACAGCAACAGCCTCAGATAATCGTCCAGTATCTCCACACGTGTCCGCACTGCGGGAGCCATGCCATGCCCCAGCCGGGCGAGGACCTGAATGCCGAGTTGGCGAAGAGGGGCGATTTGCAGCCGCAGCTCGTCGCGCCGCCTCACCTACCGAGGCACGAACATACCTGATGAGAGGGCCGAGTCATTGCGAATGGGGTATGATGAACAAACCGTCATCTGACTTGAAGATACTCTTCAAGGTACCGGCGGCCCTACGGACTTCATTCTGTGAGGAACTTGATTCGGTGGCCTTCCTAGTTGGACAAGAAAATATACGATTGATGGAGCCTATTCATGTTATTTTTATGAAATTTTACTACGGCGTTCTTTGACCTGGTGAGTCTGGTTGATATCCAATGATTGGGAATTGCAGGTGTGCTACGGATTGAAATGAGGTGTGAACACTAGGAAATACCAACCGCCGTTGGAAAAGCCAGGCATGAGAGTTGGGCATTTCTTTTGAACCACTCCCCATAATCCTGATCCGTGGCGTGGACTGGAATGTGGAATGAGAGTTGATTGAATGACACACCCTCAGAATCATCAATGGGATACATGTACAGTAATGCCCTTAGGTATGTACTGATGGCAACCAGGCCGTCATCAGGCTCTGTTAGCCATCGAGGCTTCCTGCACGTTGGAGATGCTACATGTACATGTAGTTTCCAACGCGAAAGCATCAATTTTACTTGTGATGAGAGCTCTTTCCCCGAGACGACTGTACTTCTTATATGTACTATGTACCTAGGTATTAATGATGGTATATACGTATGTACAATGTATAATGTATAATGCAATATTCGAGACTCGTTCCAATGGAGAGAATTTCACAAGCAATTCTGACGTCAGCGGATATACATACCTAAGGCGGTGAAAGAGGCAGAGAGAGGGACGCCTAACCCCCCCAGGGCCCCCACAAAAACGACTGGAAATAGCAAAATATAGTGGCCTGAGGCACTTATCGGGCAAGTCTGGCTATCTTACTAAGTACTGGTGTACAGAATACATGCTGCACGCCTATTGGAAAGTTTTATTACTCGACTTGACCGAAACAGGGTGAAATTTCTGAAAAAAATACCCCACCAACGCAGCCCACCAACGAGACACGGGCCAAATGAATACGTAGTTTCTAATCGCCTCTCCCCGCGCTGTGTGACTGTGTGTGTGCGTGTGTGTGTGTGTCCCTCCTTTTCTTCTTCCGTTTGCCGCCATCCCAACCCTCTACAACAACCCAATCCCAAAATCTTACTGAGGTTACAGAGGGTCGCCTTTTCTTTCTTTTCCTACTACATTTCATTGTAGGAAAGGTCCGCCACTGACTTAGACATCGTCAGTCAGTTCATTGTTACGACTGCGGCACACAGTCTATTATTTAGGTATTTCCTACTCGATCACATTCACTTGTGATTGAACTCGACAGCCCACCTTCGCCTAATAAAATAATACTTCTTTATTAAGCGGGGTAGATTTCTTACACATAACATACATACATACAAAAGTTGGTGATAGCACACATCTCTGTCTTTTATCTATTCATAATCTATTCATATTCATCGCCGATTCTCTCGCTTACCACCATCCATCTCAGTTTCGAGGTGGTCATAGAGAAAAGTCTAAATTCTTTTTCAACATGGTTTCCGCATCCAAAGAGAAGAGACTCGCCAAGAAGGCTGCCGACGGCAAGGAGGGCAAGGCCGAGAAGAAGACTCTCGTATCCCGATCTAAGGCTGGATCGAAGGCCGCCTCTAAGAACGCGAGCGCTGCTGGTTCGGCCGCCGGTGACGATGAGCCTCCCAACCCCGACGACGTCCCCGCCACCGACGACTCCAAGATGGAGAAGGTCAAGCGGCTTGCCAAACAGAAGGACCAGCACGGCCTGTCCGACCGCATAACAACCGGTGTCTTGGCATCCATCCCCACGAGCAGGGACGTCAAGATCATCAGTGCCAGCTTAACCTTCCACGGCCGAGTCCTCCTCAACGAGACCGACCTCGAGTTATCTTTCGGTCGTCGTTACGGTCTGTTGGGAGAGAACGGTTGCGGAAAGAGTACCCTGCTCAAGGCCATCTCGGAGCGAGAATATCCTATTCCGGAACACGTCGACATCTACCTTCTCAATGAAGGTGCGCCGCCTTCCGACCTGGGTGCCCTCGAATGGGTACTCAAGGAAGCCGAGAAGGAGATGGATCGTCTCGACAAGCTGGCCGAACAGCTTCTAGAGGACGAGGGTCCCGACAGCCCGGTACTGATGGACGTCTATGAGGTAAGTGGCTGCCGTAATGCCATTTTATGCCTTCTTCTGCTAACAGGATGCAACAGCATATGGACAAGATGGACCCCTCAACTTTCTCCACCCGAGCCTCCCTCATCTTAACGGGTCTCGGATTTAACAAGGAGACCATTCACAAGAAGACTAAGGATATGTCCGGTGGTTGGCGTATGCGTGTCGCCCTCGGCAAGGCATTGTTCGTCCGACCCAGTCTGTTGCTCCTCGACGATCCGACTGCCCATTTGGATCTTGAGGCCTGCGTGTGGCTAGAAGAATACCTGAAGAAGTGGGAACGCACACTCGTCTTGGTCTCTCACTCCCAGGATTTCTTGAACGGCGTCTGCACCAACATGATCGATATGCGAAAGCAGCAGCTCCTGTACTACGGTGGTAACTTCGACTCCTACGTCAAGACCCGCAAGGAGCAGGAGACAAACCAGATGACTGCCTACAAGAAGCAGCAGGAAGAGATCAAGCACATCAAGGAGTTCATCGCCAGCGCCGGTACCTACGCTAACTTGGTGCGACAAGCCAAGTCCCGACAGAAGATCCTCGACAAGATGATTGCTGATGGTCTGATCGAGGAAGTCAAGGAGGAGAGGGAGTTCAAGTTCAGATTCACCGACGTTGACAAGCTGCCCCCGCCCGTCTTGTCTTTCGACGATGTCACCTTCTCGTACTCTGGTGAGGCCAAGGATGATCTGTACCGCAACATAGATCTCGGTTTCGACATGGACTCGCGAACAGCCCTTGTGGGACCCAACGGTGTTGGAAAGAGTACCCTGCTACGCCTGATGACAGGCAAGCTCTCGCCCACCTCTGGCTCTGTCCGTCGCCACACTCATCTGAAGCTTGGTCTTTATTCGCAGCACAGTGCTGAGCAGCTTGACCTAACCAAGAGCGCCCTGGACTTCGTCCGTGACCGATATCGGGAGAAGTCGCAAGACTACCAATTCTGGAGACAAGCCCTCGGCCGATATGGCGTTTCTGGCGCCACCCAAACCGCGCTCATGGGCACCCTGTCCGAAGGCCAGAAGAGCCGTATCGTCTTCGCCCTGCTCGCTATTGACTCACCTAACATGCTTCTGCTCGACGAGCCGACCAACGGTCTAGATATCCCGAGTATCGACGCCCTGGCCGACGCTATCGACCACTACAGTGGTGGTGTCATCGTGGTCTCTCACGACTTCAGGTAAGAGCTCTTTATTTCTGACTATATACCCCAACGAAGAAAATACTAATTATGTACACCAGATTGCTCGACAAGATCGCCAAGCAGATTCTTGTATGCGAGAACAAGACTATCAAACCGTGGAACGACTCGATAGGAGCCTACAAGAACTACCTGCGGAAGAAGATGATTTCGGCCGGCGCCGTCTAAACGCACCCCTTTCGTCCTTTCTCTCTCGTCAGCGCGATGCCGAGGACACGGCTTTTTGTCTCTGTGCGTGTCCATCCGCTCTTGGGTTTTCCTGGGGAAAACAATGAGACATGTCGTATCCGCCATCTGGATCGGGAGACGAAGATACGGGGATAGAGGTAGGTTAGGTTACAGGGGCATGAATGCATACGCCAACCCGGGGAAAGGGGGTCGCGGCTCAGAAACGTGAATAGATTGGGCAGCAAAAAATGGGCAAAGCATAGAGTCGCATCCCTAGACCTGGGAATTTGGGACTTCGGAAGCCCAACGTTACCGGTACGCGTTTACGTTACGGGGTATGGGTATGATGGGGCTGCACGAGCGAGGTGACCGGACGGACGGACGGACGGACGGACGGGACTGACTGCGATAAAAACTCGCCGCTGGCTGGGCGTGGGTTTTGAGCTAGCTGTCTGTCTGTCGGTCGGTCGGTCGGTCGGTCGGTTGGCTCTGGGATAGATAGATAGACTTGATGAATTTAGTTTCTGCTGGTATCTGCTTAGATCTTGGACTTGTGTGTGTGGATTGTGTGTGTGATGCGGTGGTTTGTGCGTTGAGTGAGTGCTATGCGTGATGGTGTTGTAAGACGATTCTTCGTCTTCGTGATCATTCTAGTTAGTATTAATACGTCTAACAAAATGCAGGCATCGCCTATCTCTATGTACATGAGGTCATACTGTTATGATCACCTCGATGTTTCCCTCGACCTTCTTTCAGAACAGCCTTGACCTTCTGCTCCCCTGAAGCTCTATCTGGTAGAGAAGCAATCTATCATGGACATCTCACATATACATACATGTATGCATCGAGTTAGCCCTCCCGGTCCTATCTCTACATAGCATAGCCTAGGTCAGAGACCTCTCTACTCATCCCGAAGATCTGTCTACCCCCTATTGAGATGCTGTTTCTGTATGCCTATCCATACATTATACAGACCTAGGGTTGAATACTCCCTCTCTGCATTCCTACTTACCTGCTTACCTACTACAAATCTGCAGCAATGAGTCGGCAAGTAACATGTATAGGCACGCAGGTAGCTCAGCTCTCGACTATGGAAGTTGGAGGATAGGGGGAGGGCAGGCCTTCAAGATGATAGATACTATCACATCGGATCTTATCTACCTTTGAGACACGTATAAATGAACAGCTTCGTCTCATCTCATCTCTCACCACTAGTCCGTAGAAGACTGTTGCAAGTTTTAACAACCAATAAAATAGTTTCGATGACTCTGGTTTATGTATTTTTCTCCGCCCTTAACTCCTACCCCTATCACTACTCATGCTTTCCTTCACTTCACCTTGTTCAAGATACGTATGGTATCGATCAGCTAACCAACCAGGTAGGCAGTTATCCCGTCTGTTTGCTAGCTGAGGACGTCTTCCGTCTCCTTCCTTATTTCATCCCTTTCTTGCATCCATCATCTCCCACTACCCCCTCATCTTCATCTTTCTTCACCCTCCCCACAATCCCCAATGTACTGCAGTGCGAATGCGAAGTTCTGTGAAGTGATCTTAAACGATGTATAAACCAGCTAGCTAGCTAGCTAGCCATCTATCTAGCCAGTCGCCTATCTAGCAAGTCCATCACGTAACCAGTCCCATCATCTTCATCTTCATAGAACAGCTGGACCGATGGATGGACAGATCACCTACTACCAATTACACACAACAAACAACAACATCAACAATAAAAAAAAAACGCCATGCAAAGAATTTTGTTAAGCCTCTTTTTGTACAAAGTACAGCCGCAGTCGCCCTGACCACAACCGCAGCAGTATCAGCAGCAGTATCAGTAAAACTCCTCCTAACTCTCTCTCTCTCTCTCTCTCTCTCTCTATCTGCTGCTTTTCTGCCTGTCTTTCTGCCTGTCTCTCACTCCGGACGAACTCCCTTCTTCCCTTCCTTGCTTGCATGTTTGCTTCAGTATCTTGCCACCCCCTAACACCCCCTCTGCCCCCTCCCCCGTGTCTCTTATCTCGGGGAGAAGGAAAATTTTGGTACTAGAAAAATCTAAAAATGAACTTGGGATAAAATCAGACACCGGTGCAACCGCCACTGCAATAACCCCTTTCTTGCTTGGCTTGTTCTTGCTCTTGCTTTTGCTTTGCTCTGTTGTGTATAGAGTATGGAGGTATAGAATACGGAGGTATGGAGGTATGGAGGTATAAAGAGACAGCTCATATATCCATCTCGCCGTCCGCGATAGCGAGCCGCTGCTTCGTCGTCTTGGCCTTCTTGCTCCCGCCGCCGCGCCGCTTCTTCGCCGCCGGTCCGCCCTTATTCGGGTCCGGCTCGACGGGCGTCGCGGTGCCGGAGGGTTTGTTGTTGTTGCCGTCGTCGAAATGGCCCTCTCCTGTAACAACACTGTTAGCACATATACTTGAAAACAAATAAAACAAAATTTGTAGTAGAAATCAGAACTCACCCTCGTGGTACATCTCATCCAAACTAACCGCCTCCCGCTTCCTCTTACTCCCACCTCCGCCTCCGCGCTTCTTGGTCGCCTTGTCGAGCTCGCCGCTCTCGAGCAGCTCCTTCTCGCGCAGCTCGATGAGCTCGGCCTGCTCGTCGTCCGCGAGCCACATGGCGATGTCGCGGTTGCGGTTCTCGGGCGGCCTTCTGCCGCTAAAGTCGACGCCCCGCGCGCCGCCGCCCTGGATCACCACGCGCTGCACCTCCTCCTTCTGCATGGCGCGCTTGCGGATCCGCTCCTCGATCGTCCCGCGCGTGATCAGCCGGTACACCGTCACCTGCTTCGTCTGGCCCAGCCGGTGGGCGCGGTCCATGGCCTGCGAGTCGATGGTGGGGTTCCAATCGCTGTCGTAGAAGATCACCGTGTCGGCCGACGTCAGGTTGATGCCGAGACCGCCGGCGCGCGTCGACAGCAGGAAGACGAAGATCTCGGGTCGCGTCTGGAAGTCGTGGACCGTGTCTCGGCGGTCCTCCAGCTTCGTGGATCCGTCCAGCCGGCAGTACTTGTAGTTACGGTAGGTGAGGTACTCCTCCATCAGATCGATCATTCTCGTCATCTGGAAGTACAGCAGCACGCGGTGGCCTTCCTCCTTCAGCTTGAACAGCAGCTGGTCGAGTTTGGCCAGCTTTCCGCTGTCGGTCACGAAGCGACGCATGCTTGGGACGGTGATGTTGGTGAATCTCCGCTTCTCGTTGTCCGGCTGGGGAAGCAACGCAGGCGGCGGGTACCGCTCTATAGGGATCTTCTGCGCGACCAAGGTCTGTTCATCAACTGCCTTAGGGCCATACAGTGCTTTCCGCAGTGGCCCATTGAACAATGTGTCTTCACGCTCAGCGATTGGTGTGCGAGTACCAGTGCAGGAAACGTCAATAGGAGGTGCCGAGGCGCCAGGTAACGCTGCTTGCTCAAGTCGGCTCATGCCCGAGTCCTGCCACGACGATCTAGAGATATTCATCAGGTTACCAAGAATGCCCTCGCTCGTGATGTCGGCCAGAGGTTTGCGGTCCGACCGTGCCTTGATTTGGAATAACGCATGAGCTGGCGTGTAGTTCTCTTCGCCTGGCTCATCATAGACCACGTTCATATGGGCGAGTCGATCATGCTTCTTAACCAGATCAGTAACCCGCGATAACGCATCCTGGTGACTAGCCTTGTAGACTTCATCGGGGCTCGTGTCAGCGAAGCGGAGGAAGGAGAAGGCGTCGTTTCCAGACGTGCTTTCGCGCACGTTCTCCGGGGCGTAGATGTTCATGAGGTGGTTCAGGTATTTATTCCTGAAGCCAGCCCGGTCATTCCGCTTCCCGGCTTTCTGTAATCGGCCATCCTCAGCCCATACGAGACGTGGCAAGCCGTACTCGATGAGATTTCGGGTCGAGTAACCAACGGGAACGTTATTCCCCTCGCGGACGAACGAGGCGGTTTCTGCAAAGTAGCCGGAGAAGAACGGGCTCGTCGTATCGGCGCGCTCGAACAGATCGGGGTGGTTGCACACCTTTCGGAACTGCATCACGAGGTTCATCAACGTGCCGGAATCCTGATCATCCCCGAGAGTAACCTTTTCGATCAGATCCATAATGCTGATCTGGTTCCTCAGATTTCGGTAGTAGGCCCGTTGTCTGTACGTGAGTTCACAGAAGACGTCGAGCTCGATCTTGTCACCAAGCTCCTTCTGCACATGCTTCTTCACACGGCGCAGCATGAACGGCTTGAGGATCAAGTGTAGCCGCCTAAGCTGGTCCTCGTTCAGGGTCGTGTTACTCTGTGCATGCGACTCGATGTCCTTGGAGAACCATTCGCTGAATTCGTCGTGAGAGTCGAACAGCGAAGGCATGATGAAATGCAGCAGAGCCCATAGCTCTTGCATGTTATTCTGGATAGGAGTACCAGTAAGGAGAAGTCGATTACGGCAGTGGAAGCCCAACAGACACTTCCAACGCGAACTCTGGGAGCTCTTGATAGCTTGCGCCTCATCCAGGATCATGTACTGCCATCGCATCTTCTGGAAGTATGCTACATCGGAGACGACTAGTTGATATGATGTGACCAGGACGTGGAACGGCGCATCTTTCCGGTAGGTGTTGTGCTTGCGGTCCCAGAACTTACGCAGCACCTTTCGATCACCGGCAGTACCCCAGTACGGAAGAACCTTGAACTCGGGGACGAACCTGGCAATTTCCTGCTGCCAGTTGTGTAGGGTCGAAGCGGGCGCTACCACCAGGTACGGGCCCCAGATGTCGTGTACTTCGGCCAGGTAGGCCATGACAGATATAGACTGGACCGTCTTGCCGAGACCCATTTCGTCTGCCAAAATACCGTTGATACCTTGTTCGTAAAGGTTTGCCAGCCAGTTGAGACCCTTCAGCTGGTACTCCTTGAGCTGACAGTTCAGCAAATTCGGCTGCTCGACCGTCACGTCGCCCAGGCCCGTCGGGTTCTGGAAGTTCATCTCGCCGTCTTCGTCCATGTCGTCGTCGGTCTTGTTGAAGGCCCGCGCCTTCTGCTGGGCTTCCGCGATGGCATTCTGAGCATTTGCCATCGCAGCCGCCTTCAAGGTTTCCTCGTCTTCGGCATCGAAATCCAACGAGTTGAAGTCCGTCACCTTGGCACCCACGGCACCAGACGGCTCGGTGACGTTGACGTGGTTGGACTTGGCCACGGCGTTGGGATCGACGGCGACATCCGGGTTGTCGGTGCTGCGTTCCACCTCGTCCGTCTTGATCTTCTTGCCGATGAAGTGAGAGTACAACTCGGTCTGAGAGATTAGGAAGTTGAGCTTCCGCTTTTGACGAGCCGCCTCACGGTCGGCTTCCTCCTTGCGAGCATTCTCAAGCTCCTGTCTCTCGGCTGCTTTGCGTAGATCACGCTCTTCACGTTCGTTCCGTTTCCAGAAACCCATCATGTCGCGCATGCAACGCTTCGCACGGGCCTGAAGGTCTTTCGTACCCTTGTTGGTACGGAGCTGCCAGCGCTTGGCCTCCTTGGAAGCCAGTATAGCAGTCTTCTTCAGGTTCGATGCCTTCGTGGCGTACGAATCGCTCGCTAGCTTGAAAGCCTTAGGCACATCTTTGCGAGCGAGATCGCGCCAGATCTGATCGTAGATTTGGTTGTAGCCCTTAGACTGGAACTTCAATTCGAGAGGATTGACGGGCGGTTCTTCTACCGACTTCTCACTCTCCTTCGGTTCTCTAGCAGAGTCCTTGGCCTCCAAGTCCTTCTCCTTGGACTCCTTCGAGGAACCCTTGCTCAGTTTGATTCGGATTTTGTTGCTCTCTTCCTTCGAAGGCAACTCCTCGCCCGCATCCAAGGCGGCCTGTGCGGCCAACGCCGAGTCCTTCTCCGCCTGCTTTTGTTCCTTAGACTTCTTGGGACGAGTGCCGGTACGTTTGCTCTTGCTCTTCGAGCCATTTTCCAAGTCAGTAGCCTGGAACGTCGACATGGTACCGCCTTCCAAGTTAAGTTCGAACGGTGCCAGGTTACGTGCCGGGCCCTTGATACCCTTTTGTAGGATGAGTTTGGTCTGTTGGGCCTTCTTGTTGGCCCGTTCTGCCTCTCGCAAGTGCTTCTGGCGTTCGGCTTCGTCTTCAGCGGCAAGTGCCTTGGCCAACGCGGCTTCCTTCTGCTCGATGGTGACTTGCATGGATTTCTCCCGGCGTCGTTTCCGCTGCATATCCTTCTTGCGTTCCTTCTCGGCAAAGAGCTCGCGCTCCCGCACTTCTTCCAACGCTTCGGCGTAGTGCAACGTGTCGTATCGAGTTTTACCGTAGGAGGCGTGGTCGCCAAGCTTCTTGGTCAGACTGCTTACCAGATCGCCCCGTCGGGCAACGTGGTCGCGGTACTCGGCCTCTTGCAGGTCCAGCTTGCGCTTTTTCAGACGGCCGTGAAAAAAGACCTCCTCGGCTTCCAACTCCGACAGGTCAACGTCGTCCATCTGGGCATCAAGTTGATCGAGGAGATTCTGGATCTTCTTTTCCTTGTCAGCCGACAACGCCTTCGGCTTGGGCTGGCCGTTAGCCTGTCGCTTTGGGGCTCTGGAGGGCGTGTCTTTGGCATGATTGGCAGAGGACCGTCTCGACTCTTTTCGCGAGCCGCTCTCCGAGTCTTTGAGGTGTGATTCCCGGCCCTTGCTCTTGCGGGCTGGCTTTTCCTTGACTTCCATGATGGGAGCCTTGGGCTTGGGCAGCGGCTCGGCGCTGGAGAGGATGTTGGAGAAAGACATTAATTCGGCGGCACGGCTGGGGGTCTGTGAGGGTAATTGAGGGTTAGCGACATTCATCAACACGTGATAAGATTGTGATGAGGTTAATTAGATTATGTTTGCTTGGTACCAAGCTTGGAAAGAAACATGTAGGGGCTAATTGACGTACACTGGAGGAAGCCGTTGGTGGCTCTGGGTTCAATATGGAAGGCAGAGACGGCGCGGGTGTGGAAGAGGTGTGGCGATTCGCAGATGAACGGCTGTCCGATGTAGCGCGTTGACGCGAGGGAGAGTCCAAATTAAGGGCCTTGTTGGAAGGGCTAGTCGATCCGGTGCCGTTTTTATTAGGGTGAGAGTGCGAATGTGAACGCGGACTTCGCGGAGGAAATTTTGCATTTATAGGCGAAGGCGAGCCGTATCCATTATAGTATTGATTGGCTTCGGATTTGGTTGGGGCGTAGTCATACGGATCAGGGCGCGACTGGAAGACACCGGAGTTAGCTTAAAAAGTGATGTTTGTTCCCAGCGTGCAGGATGTGGTCAATGTGGTCAATGTGGTAATAAATGTGGTAATCAAAAGAAGGATGAGGATGGTCAGTCCAACTACGCTGTCATAGGTGGATGAGAGAACACCGATTCGATTCTGACAGAAGGATGGATGCACTACGCGATGAGGCAGATGTGAGGCAGGCGTGATATGATATGATGTGAGAATGGAATGAAGGTATGGAGGTTATGAAGGAGCGATGGCGACCACAACAGGATTAGGATTTAAGGAATAATCGGTAGGTGGTCAGTAGGGTAATGTAGTGTAGAGTAGAGCAGAGTGGTGAGTAGTGTTAATGTAGTGTAGTGTAGTTTATTACTTATTTAGTTGTGCTTATCATATTATCTGGTTGGACATGCAAGTGTTTCAAAGCTTACTTACCTGCTTGGACCACGTATCGGAGACCCTTCGCTCCTTGGTAGGGTCGTAAAAGCTCCCCGACGCCTTTTCGCGGGCGGGCTGGTGATGATAATCCGGCGGCGAGAGGTGGCCGGAGGTTTTCGGAGGCTGTAGGGGCGATGCACTCGCACCATTTGTTGCAGAGGACATGGCGGACGGCGACGCCATGATTGAGCTCAGGGCGCCCGGCGGAGGAGCCAGAGGCGGCAGGGAAGAAGACGGGGCCCCTGACAGCAAGGCTGATGAGGGTGGTGATGATTGCGACGCGTGATGATGGTGATGGTTGTAGGGGTGGGCGATGACAGAAAGCGGCGGTCGCGTCGCGGTCGGTGATAGTGAGGTGTGGTTTTGGTGTTGGTGATGGTTTTTGTTTGGTGACGGGGAGGAGTGAAATTGGTGGTTGTGGATGATTGTGGTGGTGGTGGTGGTGGTGGGCTGACGAAAATCTACCGATTGCGTCGAGGAATTATTATTGTTGGTGGTAGTAGTAGGAGTAGTGGTAGATGTGAGGGTCGGAGATGTCAGGCTGGGTTTGCTGCTGCTGCTAATGCTGCTATCGCTGCTTTTGCCGATGCCTGCGCCTGTGACTACATTTGCGCCTGTGCCACTATTGTTGCTGCTGCTGCTGCTGCTGCTGCTGCTGCTTCCATTATTACGGGCGTTGGCGTTGGCACTGGTATTATTAGTTGTTGTATTGGTGTTATTAGCAGCTTCGGGACTATTAGCATGAGCATTGGCATTGGCGTTAACGCTGGAGCTTTGGTTGGAGATGGAGCTGGAACTGGAACGTGGTGGTCCCAGCGTATCCGAAATATGCGTATGCGTAAGGTTAGTCCTAGTCCCAGTCCCAGTCACAGTCCCAGTCCCCGTCCTGTCCATGGATGCTGTTGGCGGCGGAGGTGGTGATTGTAATCCCGACTGCGATGATCTTGTCCTGCCGTCATCCCAACTCTCTCCTTCTGAACCGCCTTGGAGCACTGTCGCCCGGAAATTGTTTGCGTCCATGGCTTGCTGAGCCTGCTTTCCCCCCCCTCTCTTATTACTCGTTCACTTTCTCTTTCTTACTCTCCTAATCTATCCCTCCTAATCACACGCTATCGACCCTCGGTGTGTTGTCGCCAATTTTCCCTTTTAAGTTACACGATGTTTTTTTTTCTTTCCCTAGCTCATCGCGATTGCGGTCTGGCGCAAGCAGGAATGCGGTGAAATGAACAATGGCCGTGACTTAATCAAACGATATATCGAGGGAGGTTTCAAGGGTCAACAAAAGATACAATCGTTGGTGTTGACTTGAACAGTCGATTGGCTCCAGTCGAAGTCGATATAACTAGCAGCTGTTGTCGCGTACAACTTAGAAATATCGATATCTGTGGGTACGAGAGACAGGGAGTGCGATTTCGCTGCTGTGATATGACTCTGGATGAGGACAACCACTTATGCGTAGACGCTCGTTACCGTGAGATGCGCGACCCAGGGCAGGCAGGCAAGGTAGGTATTTGACTACGGAAGTTCTTTGTCGCAAGGATATGCGCGCAGGCGAGGAGGCTATTTTAATAGGATCTAGTCACCAGTGACGGCCACGTCAAGAGTCGGGAGTCAATTCTGGGGTGGATTGGGCCGATGCGGGCGAAACTCTAGTCTAAATTATGGTTGACGATACAAGGGAAAACAAATACGGTGATGGCAGACGAGCGTAGAAACGGCGATAGCCGGTGGGGTAAGAGATGCGAGAGAGAATATGCCCAGGTGTGGATGTGGGTGCATGTGTATAAGTGATGTGATGCAATGCGATGCAATAGGACATGAAGAACAAGAAGATTTGGGAAGGAAATAAACAAACAAAACGGGAAGGGGGAGGCAGAGGAAGAAGAGGAAGAAGAGAATGAAGGTGAGAGTGAAGTGAGAGAGTGAAAGGCGAAAGCGCGCAGGGCAGGCGACAGGTTGCAGGCGAAGGTGAGGGTAAGAAGAGGATTCATCAATGGCTGCGATGACGACGGTTTCGGTTGATTTGTTGTATGCTGTATGCGTATTATGTGTATGGATGGATTCTATCACGATACCTTGCACACATCCCCATCCCCATCCCATCAGTTATCAGCTACTACTGCGTTAGATTTCTTCCCCTCCGATGCATCCGTTTATCTTGTTGTTATTAGGTATCGTTATTATTACTTTCAGCTGGTCGTGTGTGCTGTTGAGTAGGAAATCGTCCCCGTTTCCATCCCCATCCCCATCCCCATCCCCCCCTTGGCCCTTGGGTGGCCGTCTTCTCTCGCCCATCTGGCACCTCGCCCCAACTCTCGTCTCCAGCAACCAGCAAGAAAGAAGTTGTTCCGTGACAGTGACGATCGATCCAGACCGGGGCAGACAAGCCTGACCAGTCCCAATCTGGACCAGTGGCAGGGCTAACATGCAATCCGAACAATCCTTCTCCACACCTCGGACCCATGATCCCTGTCTCCCGCGGCGCCAATCACGACCTGGCATCGGTTCTGTTCAACCATTGAAATCGTCCTAAACAGGTAAAAGCCACACACTGAGTGCCTGCTGGGCAGTGCACTCGTTAATTACGAAGAAGAGAAGAACCACCATGGCCCTGATGGCTAGCTCTCACGCAGCCTGGCAGCCCACATCCAGTCTTATTAATGAAAATCAGTCAATAATGATTTCAGATCCAGTCTGGATTCATTCATGATGCTCCAAAGATAGGGGTAATACAGATGTACTATATATATGTATGTAGGTAATAGGTATTCTGTACGCAGTAGGGACCGATTATATAAGCAAGCAAGCTCCATGCTTCCAAGCCTGTCTCCCTCGTGGATAAAAAAACGATGCAAGCGATCGCCTGCAAGGGACGGATTGGACTGTACATAGTACGTGAGTTGGCCCCTTCGCCACCCAGCCAGCCAGGCTGCCAGGTCAGCCAGCTGTCTGCCTGTCCGGCCCCGGCTACATCTGGTAACTGCCGGGGCTGCAATGCGACCCGTGCATCATTGCGTTATTAACACCAGCCGTTCGGAATAGGTACGTAGTACAAAATGCCGTCGAATCCAACAGCATAATTCGAAACAGGCGAACTTGTCTACAAATGAAAAGGGATGCATTTATAAATAGAGCCACTTGGTAGCATGTCACCCCCGAACTCATAATAATTATCAAGCACGAGGCAATAGGTATTCGAGTCATACTAAGCAAGCAGGTTCTTGGGGGTGGACGGCAACAGAAGTCGGCAGGCTTTTCTGTTGCTCGTTATCTATCTCTTTTATCCCTTTTACATCACCGTCCACCACGATAGGTACGACCAATTGCCGACAAGATAAATTTTTATGGTCAGCTGCCCAGTCTGAGGCCAATCCACAATTTCAGAGTTGTCACTCGGTAGAAGCGACAGTTATGAATCCATTCACCGGAACTTGTAGCGAGCCTTATCACTGGAATAGCTACCCAATAGATACACTTGAATGATGGAATAAGAGATCAATTGCGAGCACGCTGGTATCCACTATCTTCTGTAGTTCGATTACCTATTCGCAGCCAACAAATACCTGTCATAGCCTTCGAAGCAGCCTGCCATTCATGTACGTGTAGAGAAATCGGCCACAGAGCATAGGATAGCAAAGCCACGCTCAAGAGCACAGTCAAACCAAGGCAAGGAAATACCAAATGTCATGTATTCACTGTTCATCAATTCTATCTCATAACCCCAAGCTTGCCACATTCTATGAAACTATCTCGCCAAAAAATGTGTATTTCGTAAAAGAAGCGAAAAACAATCCAGCAAGGGAACGACAAGAATCGCATTGCGCGCGCGTGTGTGTGTACTTCCATTGCTTACTTGCTTGCTCACGGTGACCCATCCCCCTTTTGTACGGTCCGCCCGCCTCTCCCTCCAAACCTCCCGTCACATACCTCCACACTATTACGCACGCACACACGTACCGTCCTCATGCCTTAACCCATCCCCCTCCCCACAAACCAACCAACCAAGCCATAACCACACGAGGCCGGTTTAGCTATCTAGTAGCCCGCACGCCCGAGACGCTTCACCGGCGTCGGAACCCCCGAGGTCACGAACGTGGTCGGCGTGGCCGCTCCGCGCGGCAGCAGCGTGAAGCACAGGGACTCCCCGCCGTAGCCGCCCTGGATGCAGGTCGTGGACGGGTAGGGGCCGGTCACGGCGTCCGTGTCCGAGGTCGAGTAGCCCGTCGTGGTGATCGTGCTGCTGCTGTAGACGGTCGTTGGCGGCGGGCCCCGCGTCGTCAACGTGCTGGTGCTGGTGCTGGATAGGGGCGGAGGGAGACTGGTGGTGGTGGTGGTTGTGGTGCTGTGGGTGGAGGATGAGGATGAGGTGGTGGTAGTGGTGGTGGTGTAGGGGGATGTGTCCACGGTCTGTGTGGTGTATATGCTGCTCGTTGAGTAGATAGAGCTGGAGCTTGGGGGACTAGGGAGTGTGATGGTGGACGTGCTTGTGCTCGAGCTCGGGGGCGGCACGCCTGTCGAGTAGTCGCTGGTTGGGACAGTACGCGTGGAGGTGATAGGAGGTATTGGGGTGTCCACGGTGCTGGTTGAGTAGATGGAGCTGGAGCTTGGGGGGCTGGGCAATGTTATGGTGGACGTAGAGCTGGAGCTTGGGGGACTAGGGAGCGTTATGGTGGACGTTGTTCTGCTACTGGTCGAGGAGATCGAGCTGGGGGGGCTGGGAAACGTTATAATGGACGTGCTTGTGCTCGAGCTCGGGGGCGGCACACCTGTGTTGTACTCGCTCGTTGGGATAGTGAGCGTGGAGGTGGTCGTGATGCCCGTGGTACTTGGCGTGGACGATCCAGGAAATGTGGTTGCGTCTGTGTCGCTGGTACTGTAGATTGTCGTCGACGAAGTCACGGGCACAGTGATGCAGTTGTACGTATATCCACCTCCGTATGTCATCTGCTGATAGCAGCTAGTGCTGACCGATATGCTTGGAACTGTCGTAGGGACTGTCCTAGTGGACGTGGTGCTGATTGATGAATCCGGATACGACGATGTGCCAGTGACTGGGGAAGTATCAGACGTTGCAATCACATAGGAAGAAGTGGTGGCGGAAGTCAATGGTGTCACCGTCAAAGTCGAAGTCAGCGGAGATGAATCGTATGTCGACGTAGAAATTGACACAGAAATAGTAGGCAAAGTAACGGAAGATCTTGTGCTACTCGAGCCCCCGATAGTAATAGTCGTGGACCATGAAATTGATGTAAGGGTACTAGACGGGATTGTCAGTGGTGTTGCCGGTTCTGAAGTCTCAGAAGATGAGCCAGGCGAAGTGAGAGTAGTCGTTGAAAACGGCGTAGGTACAAAAGTGGTGAGCGAAGAAGTATCGGAATAAGAGCTACTAGAATGAATGCTTATTGTGGTGGAAATAGTCGTAGACGGGGAAGTCAAAGATCCATATGAAGACGTCGAATAAGTGTTGGTCCAAGTCCAAGGCTGAGTAGTGGTATTCACACCGGGTATCAATGATACTGTGCCGGTGCCATACGAAGTGGTTGTAATAGAGCCAGTCCAACTTGAGACGGGACCTGTGTTTGAAGTGCCAAAAGATGAAGAGCTGATGGACACCGTACTGTACTGGCTCGAGGGGATTGTGATAGTGCTGGTTGAGTCATAGGTAGACGATGGTATAGTTAACGTGATAGTTGACGACGATCCATAGTCAGATGAACTTGTGCTTCTAGTTGTACTTGATGTCGTCACAAAAGGCGTTGTCTCGTAGCTGCTAGTAACACTAGGGGTACCGGGGATAGGGACACCAACAGTGCTGGTCCCTGAATAAGTCGTAAATGATATACTTCCACTGCTGTATGGGGTTTCCTCAGTGCTAGCAATGGTTAATATTGGTTTTCATAGGCTAGACCGAGGTGAGCACTACATACCATGTGCTAGAGCCAACAATGGTCGAATTAGTCCATGTGACAGAACTTGCGGTATATTCCGATGCAGTGGAAGAGATAGACTCCGTGACATGAGCGGTGGCAGTAGAGCTTGATGTGACGATAACGATAGTATCCGTTGAGGTTGTGGAGTTTGGTGCAAACCCAGGGACAGGTACACTAGTCAAGGATGAATGTCCAGTAGAAAGAGTAGAGCTTCCAAAGGTAGGAGTGAAAGACTCGGAACATCCTTCTACTACTGTGACAGTAGAGGCGCAATTGCTGCCACACACAGTGACAGTGGTGGTCACGGTGCTGGCCTGAGGCTGCTGGGGGCGAGCAATGGCAAGGGGAGGGCTGGGAATTCTGTTAGTACATGACTTGAAGTAAGACTGCTACTCGACCTCATACCACAAGCCCAGGAGGGCCAAGCGAGTGAAGATATGCATTACGATGGGCTCAAGATCTATGGAGGGTCAAACGAGTGTAGATGCCTCGAGCTGGTTGATGGCCTTGGAAATTCAAGAACGGTATCTGACTTAACTAGGCCCCGTCTATTTATATAAATATTTCTCCTCACACTTCAGCTTTAGTGACAGCGATTACATCGGCACGTAGCCGATAGTCCTCTGATGACAACATGAAGAAGCTGCTTCTTCATTTGCAAGGGGCCCGGGACTTGGGTTCGTATACATCAGGTCAACCCTGGAACCATGCCACCGCCCGGCGGAAGCAAGCTTATTTGCATGGTAGCGCAAGATTATCGACGATTCAAATTGAGTGAAGCAGCAAGGGGAGTACGATATTAGCTTAGTAGCTCTAGTTGTGCAAGGCTCAGCGAATCCCGCCAGAGTCGTCATCTACTCTAAGACAGAAGCTTGAAGACCACATCATTCTAATTATACATCCAGACGACTTTAGGAACTATCTGTTTCATTCTAATGCTTTCTATGAAGCTATTGTAAGATTCCCTCATCCTTTATATTACTGGAGATCAGAATTTGAAGTATGACATACTTGAAGTTGCTTGTTGCTCTATAATCCTCGTGACTAATTATTGACGACATCCATTACTGAAGAGTACGTTGGCAAACGAATCACCACTATTTTATTGGTAATTCTTTTTGTCCAAGCTTGAAAGAGATCGATTCGATTACATATACTGGACGCGGGAAGCAACCGGTGGGCGAAACTATCGGCCACAACAAGCAGATCTGTTCGTTTGATACGAGGCTATCCATACCCTTACCTCCCGGCATATTTCCAACTACAAGATTCGGAGCGGAGCGGACTGCGGCGATCCGTTACACTACCGGGATTTATGGAAATCACAACATAAAGTTCAGCTTCGTAAAAAGACCCTGTTCAGTATTTTGTGTTCCAGGTGTTCGGAGCCACCAAGATTATCATTTGGTAGATATACTTTGATCCTTGCACTCTAACTATGACTGTTCATGATGTTGTTCTATAATTATGGGGATAGTATCAATCCGACTGAAAGTAAAGGGGTAATACCCAGGTACCTATGTGTACCTTGCAGCTGCTGAATATGCCGCCTCCCGCTGTTGTCAGACAAATCACCGCGTAGGTGATACGCACTAGGCTACCATTATAAAGTACTATTCTAGGGTAGGAGGGGGTTTCCATCTGTAGGAAGTGGAATGGAAACCGGAAGACATGTTAGAATGGACTATCGTTGTATGCATGGCAGGTTGACAGGCAATTTGGCACAGAGCAGTTATAGGCGTTATCAGAGCATGCTACTTGGGGTCGCGGGAGCCATGGATGTTACCAGCCGTTGATCTAACTAGAAATATAGAAATACGAGTGGCGATGATGAGCCTAAGTAACTGTGACTGGCTGGTTCTGCGGATCAGCAAGCGGGTATAGTTGCGTGGAGCCATTTCAGAGCCTGCTACAAACAGTGTTGATGGGAACTGTGCACACTACTTATCAGCTGGATTGAGAGTTTAGGTCCGATCGGGCCTGGAAATGTCTTGCACTCTTCATCACCGTACATGACTACGCGGGCGAAAAAGAGTGAGACATGGGATGACAACGGAAGAGACCCTGCGAATCACTCGCTAGAATCGTCTGACTCTGGTTCAACTGCAGATGCCGGGTCTTCAATTGTATTCCCAAGATTAGTTTATCTTGGGTTACCTCTTTCGAGCTTACTGGACTCCCTAGTGTCGGGTTTCCGAGAGGTTACCTAGAGCCTCGTGGTCAGCCCAGTTCCGGAAACTCACTCTCGGGAAAGGCATCGTTTGAATCGAAATACCAAGCAATCCGTCACGTATTATCGGTAAATTGAGTAAGGCTAGATGCACAAACCATCATGCATGCCACGAGGTCATTACCTAATGGGGCGGCCTTAGAAGACCCAGGTGCACTCGCGCCGCTCCAGTGGTGGTAGATGCACAACGTCACGGACATCGAAGCTGCATCGGCTGGATGCCTGGTCAGATGTAGAGTAACAGAGTGATTTGAGAAATGATAGACGACATTGTACTAATGCAGGGCGTCATCTATCACAAACAAATAGTTGTTGAAGAACCTAGGGAAGTGAAGCGTCATTGGGTAGCGTAGAGGCTGGCCTTGGAAATTGGCGACGTGGTTAAGCGATAAGAGGACGTCTCGTGTCACACGAATCTCGCGATCCTAAGCGCTTCAAACATACGTTGTTCGTAGCTCCGGACGGCAACAGCATGGCAATTAACGACTAGAACCAGCATAAGGGAGAACGGCTACAATATATCCGTACCTAACCAATTGTATCTGAACGAGGGGATCTCGCTCGTCTTTGGGAAGGCGCTCCAACGAATGCGAGTGCGGTGAATATATAGTTCTTTGATCACCCCTTGTAATAATCTGACTCGATTTAAGCGTTAAAATACTCTTTTATGAGGGCTGGAAGGTTGGTGGAAATATCTAAGTGAGCTAGATATTGCTGAGTTGGCTCAGGCGCAGACCACTGAGAAAGGGTTATCAGGAAGTGTAGATACTGCTTGAAAGAGATGAACGTTAATGACTTGCTTTAAGAGGAGAAGTTGAAAGTCTCAAGAAGAGGTGTTCAGAGTAAGACGTCTTATTTCCGATTTCCGAAAGTCATTTGACTCACGAGATGCGTATATCCCTTTGAAAGTGAGAGGATGGCGGGCCTGATTTGGAACATTTGTCATTGGTTTGACTCTTGATGCTAGGGACAATCCAAATGAACATGTCCTAACTTGTTGTATCGTGAAGATGAGAAGCAAAGGAGACCGGAAGGCTGAACCCCGAGACTCTGGTAACTGTATTGGCATGAAAAAAAGGTCACCGCGCTAGGTTATGTTGAAGATGCGGCGGCACCATCTCGGTAATGACTCGACCTTTATCATTCCCAAATTTGACCCAACTATCAATTATGTATCAATAATTTCTTGCGGCTCAGTGAGATCATAGCTCTAAATGCAAGACATACCTCAGATCCGCCAATGGTGCAATCTCCGGGGCGGTGCGGATGGCGCTGGGGTATGAGACAGTGCATTCTCGAGGGCAACGAGGGGCTGCCGATCAGCATTCAAGGGCCATTCCACGATGAAAATGTCAGGCTCAACATATGACGATGACTTCAAAGGGCGAAGAAAAGAATAAGGAATTATACAGTCGAACTCGAGTATATAAGTCAGGACGATGACCGCTCATCCAACGATTCTTTCCTCACCATCATCAGCATCATCTTCAGAGCACTCTCTCATTCAACAAACACACTCTCTCACAATCTCAACAACACTCTTTTCGAGCTCCAAAAACTTTTAATCTTCGATAATCTTCGATTACCAACAACCAATCAATCAAAATGCAGTTCTCCGTTGCCGCCCTTCTCACTCTCGCTACCAGCGCCATCGCTGCTCCTCAGCTCGGCGGCCTCACTGGCGGCCTCACCGGTGGCCTCACCGGAAGCAACGCCGGCAAGAGCGGTGGCAGCGACAGTGCCGCCAAGACCATCCCTCAGCCTGGCAGCGACGTCACCGTCGGACAGGCTGGTGACACTTGCGGTTCCAACTTCGACCTCAGCTGCTGCAACAAGGTCGACCAGTCTGGCGACTCCGTCAACGAGGCCAGCGGTCTCTTGGCTGGTGCCCTGGGTGGTGCCCTCGAGAACGGTGACCTTGGTCTCTTCTCTGGCTGCTCCAAGCTCGATGTCGCTGCTGGTAAGATTCCATCACTTCACATGTTTTACTACAGTCACTAACAGGTTAGCAGTCATCGGCATTGACGACCTCCTTAACAGCCAGTGCAAGCAGACTGCTGCCTGCTGCCAGGGCTCTGGTACCTCCCAGGTAAGCATCTATCACTCCTGGATTTCAGCAACAGATCTTCTCTAACATCATTCTCAGGATGGCCTTGTCAACGTCGGTCTTCCTTGCGTCGCCCTTGGTGGCCTTCTATAGATGCTCCCTTAGCATCAATACGACCTTGCATAGCCGGTGTTCATATCAGGGGGATATGGGATCTGTGGAGATGTAATGTTTGGAGAGAGTGCCTCAAATTGTCAATGTAGCATGAGCATGATTAGCCTACGATAAAATCCAACTTTAGTCATTCGTTTAAACCTTACTCTTTACTGCTTTGTCCAATGAATTGGTGAACTTCATGGTTATTCTATGTATCTTTGTGATATCTGAAACTTATACTGCAAACACCTTTCCATCTTGGTCCCCCCTTCTACCAACTCGACATGACTACCGACGGTCTTCTCCCAGAAAGCTCAACCCATTGTTCGTTCTTTTGCCATGTGACACTTTGTAGAATGGTAAGCATAGCACTGCACGTAATATCAAGCCACTTTAAGATATTTTTCCGCACTAACATTCTCACCTGCCGAAGCTGCCACTCTCTTCCTAGTGTAATAATTATAGATAAACTTCTATGCCATATATATATATATTATTTGCATGTGTGTGTGTGCGTGTATCCGTCCACCCAAGTCGGACCTTGGGCTAGTCCACATCGCTTCACAAGAAAGTGTAGTACTCTTTATGTTTAAGGTTTTCGTATTTTGGAGGTATTTGATGTATAGAACTATCAGCATCACGGTGTTCGCCTCTATCCTCGCCTTGGTAACATCTTGGTCTGCGATATTACCTTGTGCTTTGTGTATAAGAGGTCCACTGTAATACTTAGTCTACTTATTTCCATAATCATGGTAGCGTCAACTGACAATAGTCCGCTGTTCCTCTATGCAGCTGGGGTAGCAATGCAACAAGACCAAATATGTTATCTCACCAATGCGTGATAGTCGAGATTATGACACTAAACTTGTAGAGTTGATGGAAAGCGGCAATGGGTGAATTCATATGAAGTATGTCTTTCGCGTCAGGCATGGATATGATCATCTGAAAATTGCGAGCATTTGTGAATGAACCTTATAATAATAATGCACTGCGGAAGTGTCTTCTATCAGACCCTTCACGATATCCATCTAATCGAGCGTGTCACGCACGCTGTGAGTTATTTTATCGAAACCTGTATGTCCTTGGGTAGGTTCTAATTGGCTTTATGTGAGTAAGAGGTAAAGGGGCTGTTGTCGTATATATTATTTTACAGCCCCTGACGAAGTAGACGTATCAGACTTGTGTATTCTGATCAATATCGTAGAATCCAGTATTATCTCGAGTCTCACAGGCTTGGGCACCGAGTATAATACCATGTGTACTTATGTATCTCCCAGACTTACCTACTTGTATTAGATGTATAACCGTATAGAACCAAGATACACGCGCAGACGACAACCTACTATTTAGCTATACCACTTAGTCGACTGCACGAATTAAACAGTGACACATACATTAACTACATCTAATGGCCCTATCAAGGATCATCATCGACTTCATAGTCAACCCTCGCTTCGCATGTGAATGGCATTACCTACCTCAAAGCTACTCAATCATTACGTACATATTCGCAGGACCCGCCGGCCATGTGTTAATATGGATTTCTAATGGGCTATTGTAGATGGTGTAGATTGAGGTCGTGGGGATAACGTCTTTAATAGGTTCGTAGGCACCGTTGCAAGACACTGTGTAGGATCTCGGATTATCAATATGAACATTAGAGCCACATATAAGTCGAAATTCTAGTCTTAGAACCCATCACAAACTTATTCGAGTTGAAAAATGAAACCGCATCATGTAATACGTCAATTAAAGCAAATTAGAGACTGCTCTACTCTAGCTGCTTTGAGTGCGCATCCATACTGCTCACGTTGTCACGTATACATCTGGTACGCCGTTGTTGGTTGAAAAAGGGGGTTTCAAACTCAAATTGTACGTGATACCATATCATCCACAATCACGCCCCTAGAGCCTGATAGCCTTCAAAGATTACAACCCCTGGTCGTAAAATTTCGTATCCCCTATTTCAATGTCGCGTTTCCCGACCTAGGCCTAAACGCAGCGCAGCCGTTCTCTCCAAAATTGGTATCATACCCCAACGCCCAAGCAAGAAAACAATGCCGTGTACCGCCTTGTGCCGCCTCATAAGGTCATGCCCAACCATCGTACCTATGTATTCCAGATGAACAGTCCAACCACTCCCTTCCTCCAATCATCCCCCCCCAAAGCCATCACCCAACCAACCAATCCCCCATCACCGCCCCTTCCCCGTAACCGCCTCGACCGCCAAGACCTCGATGCGCCCGGCATACAGCTTCATGACATGACACACGGGATCCCCCCAGACCAAGCCGCGCAGCTGCTCATCGCTCGCGACCTGCGCCACGACGCCCTCGCGCAGGCGCTCCTCGACCGTCTTCGCGCGCCGGTACGGCTCCCGCTCTTTCCCGCTGCTGCTGCCCGCCCGCAGCACCACGATCTGCCCCGCGTTGCTGAGCAGCTGCGGCGGCACCTTCCACACCGGCCCGGCGGGCTGGGGGCTCGTCTTGGAGAAGGAAGAGGAGGAGGAGGAGGAGGAGGAGGAGGAGGAGTGGTGCGAGCGCATGGAGATCTTCGACGTCTTGGAGGCGAGGGGGGATTTCGACTTCTTCTCCCGGGGCGGCTTGCTGCTGCTATGCTTCGAGGGCGGACTGCTGGGTGGGGGCGGGGAGAGAAGCTTGTTGTGGCCCGCCTCCTTGTCCTTAGCTCCTCCCGATGGCGTGGGCGCGGGTGCAGCGAAGAGCTCAAGCAGGCTCTTGACGTAGGCCTTATCGGCGCGCGCGACGGGGTCGCCCTCGTTGATGAAACTGAGGAACAGGAACTTCTTAAACTCCGGCCTCTTGGGTTTCTGCAGGGGGAACAGCGAGACCGGCGGGGTCCCGAACGTTATGCAGTGTACGCGCTTAAAGCACCCCGTGAGGTTGTTGAGTTCCGAGGCCGCGGCCTTGGACGTCGCGAGCATGTGCGAGAAGAGCAGGGAGGCTATTGCACCGCCGGCTGAGTGGCCGGTTATGAGGAGCGAGTATGAACACCGCCCCGGGTCTTCCTCTAGCAGTTGGCGTAACCTCGCGGCTACCGGGGCGATCATCTTGCGGGCGACTGATAGAAAGCCTGCATGGCAGAAATTACTGGCGTCACTAGATTCAATCCGAAATTAGTGAAACTCTCATCTGGGTAATAATAGAAATGAGGTGTTATAGATGATGTCTCGGCATATTTAACAAGACATGTTTAAAATGGATTGTTTCTTAAGATAGGTCGAAGTAAGGGATGAAGAGTTTCGCAATACGTACTCCTATACCCAGTCAGAGAAAACGAACTTAAGACAGCTAAATATCTGAGGCTTACAAGGAAGTTGGTAGGTGCTGTCGGCGCGGTGTTTAAATTGACAGCCCAATCCATAAAAGTTGCAGTTCCCCTAATGGCAAATACGATCGTATTCATATGATCCATAGGGACGGATTTGATGCGCATGGCTTTCGTTCCCGCCTTCCAGTCGGCATCGACATGCGCGTCCCGCTCCGCGCCTCTCGGCCTCTCATATACTCGCTCTGAATACTGCGCTGCTAGACATAGAAGAGGATATTGTGGGATAT
Source organism: Whalleya microplaca (assembly GCA_022497155.1). Taxonomy (NCBI): domain Eukaryota; kingdom Fungi; phylum Ascomycota; class Sordariomycetes; order Xylariales; family Xylariaceae; genus Whalleya; species Whalleya microplaca. Next base: position 614,478 of record MU385725.1, read on the forward strand.
GCCTGACAAGCGTCAGTATGATGCCGAGTTGGGAAAACTACAGAACTACCTACAAGTGGAGAGGAGTTAGGTGGGGCGGCAACCTCGAATTCGCATACAGTTCTACTTTGGAGAAATACCCTCCGGAAATGAGGGACGAAGCTACTGCAGTCGTTTGGCCTTTCGAGTGATCCTTCTTATTCTTCTTCGAAGACCCCTTAGCCTGCGGTTGCGGCGGCCGCGGATCGCTCGGCGGAGACGGCATTGAACTAGGCTGGTACATAAACAAGGCATTTTCATTCCCGACGAACCTTTCGCCGTCGATTAAAGTCATCACATCATTGAATCTGTTCCAAATCTGGTCGTACATCGCGGCGCTCTGGTTAAGCAGCTGGGTGCCATAAGCGTGCCATCTTGGAAGGCCATCGTCAAATACTTGGTGGACCACATTTCCCGGTATCATTTCATTTGCCAGGTCCACGGCGGAGCCAAGCTTGAACTTGCTAAGGGCACCAGAGCCATTGCTGTTGTTAGCATACGGGTTTGCTGGCGGCGGGCTTAGGTAGTAGTGCTGATTCACGACAATGGGTGGGTATGGCCGTTGTTCGTGGTACTGAGGCGGCGATGTTCCAGGTGGTGGCGCACTGTTCCAGACGGGCGGCGGTGGGGGCGGCCGTTGTAAATAACCAGCTGGCTGTGCTGAAGCCAGAGCCCGGGACGTATTATTATTGTGATGATTGCATTGCTGTTGAGGTGGCCTGAACTGGTCAACTTTGGATGGAGGAGCCTGTTGACAGTGCTTCTTCTTGGACCGATCGAAGAACCCCATCGTGCGGTGATCTACTTAGTCCCTGCATGCATATGTTGCGATCCTTTATTACGTGTAAGAGGCCGATGACGAAAGTGATTGGTCATATCCAAGGACCTGTCAAAACCTGGGAATGGGAAACGAATCTGAATAGTTCAAAAACACGTAACTAGGCACTAGGTAAGAGGGATGACAACTTGGATGGATTGAAGTGGCAGAGAGGCCACAGGCACAAGAGAATGGAGAAGTAAGTAGCACCAGGGGTTGTCATACGGATGTTAAATGGGATCGATGTAGCGATTCACAGCCCCAAGCCGGTTAGCATCGAAGCATCAGCGTCGGTGCCGGCTCACATGTAGCGGGTGTGCCTTGCCGTTTACGGAGGTGCCTTTCAAAAGAAATGACCATACCGAAACCCCTGCCGGCTGTGTGGCACGTGGGGATCCGATTGCAACAGCTGCAGCTATAGGTCCCTATCACAGTATATCTTATTTAATATAGACGGTATCTTATAGTAGCTATTATTCGCTAAACTACTTGTTGTATAGCGCGTGTCCCACTGTAATCTAGCGTCCGATCGCTATAATTATAAGAGGCAGATACCGTGCGCAGCTTTTCTGTCGCACCAGATCGGCATTTCTGGAGCCAGCTGCAGCAGAGATCTGACAGGTGGATAACAGCCAGCAGGGGTTGTGGTATGGTCATTTCTTTTGAAAGGCACCTCCGTACAGAAGGGCACCCCTGAGAACGCGGTCACTCAGGGCCGTGATTCGCTGAAGCGCACCGGCTTAGCCCCAATCCACTGCACCCGAGCAACCCCACCGAAGCGAGCACCGTGGAACGGCAGACGAACCACGAGCTTCAGATAAAATAGAGATGCAGCCTCATGCAAGTGACCGACATTGTTTGCTCTATGACTGGTCCCCGCGAACCGCAGCTCATGCTGTTTAGCAGACAGTCTAGGCCGTCTTCGGGCGTTCTCGAGAGCTTGAATCTAAGGTTTGTTTACCTACGTGTGTATGGTTGGTTTAGGGGTTTCTTGCATATGCATGCTGCGATTAGCCGCCACTAATAGAGAGGTTCATGTCTATCTTTGAATGACACCCACCTGAAGTTGTCTAAGGAAGCTGGCTGGCAAAGAAAGCCTGTCGGTCGGATAAGAAAGCCTAGGCGATGCAATTGGAAAAACACATATACTTAATATATAGTACTTATGTGTTTACCATGCAGTGATACCTTCCTTGGCTCTGCTCATATATCACTAATGCCGACAGAAGACGTGAACAATCTTGCGATTGAGTACGGATATCAAGGTAGTGTTATGGCCATGCAAGTATACCTGAATTTGTCAGATATATGATATTAGAGAGTACTCGTTTAACCTGGCATTTGCACATGTCAGAACTGTACCTATTTCAGACAATGGCAATTCTCCAAGTAAGGATATCCGACGAATTGGATGTCAGCCTTAACATTCCGGAGCCTTGATCGGACCATTTTGGGGACAGCGGGGGGCTCGGCAGGCTCGGTCAAGCCCCGAAGATCCCTGATGCCGGGACCTACACCGTAAACTCTGTTGCTGTCAAGGTCAGGAGGCCCGTCAACTTCAGGATGACCATGCCTGCGATGATGCGTGATCGAAGTAGCAAACTTAAGATCAACTGTTAATCCACTAATAAAGGCCCTTTTGCTGTGCGACCATTGCCTCGCTTTTCTAGGTATCCTGGCGTTAGACTGCGTCATCTTGAGGCTCCATACAATCACATGTTGCTGGGTTTGAACCGAGTCACAAACTACAGAGGGATCCGACTCGTCTCAAGAAATACAAGCGAGGATAATTGAGAGATTTGGGATGAAATCTAGTGCGATTTAGCAAGGTGAGTCAGGCAGGTGGAAGTTTCATTTCACATGCCAGATATCGCACCACGAATACTGTTTGATAAGATGTCCAATTGAGGTCTGCCTCCGTAGCTTATTATCTACTTGCTTGGCGGTAGTCATAGCTATACTAACTGACATCCTTCTCCTAACCTCATAAGGCACACCCAAGTCCGAAACCCCATCGTGTGTTATATCGCCGGCGTCGTTTGGCCCATACAGCCTTGGTCGCGCGACCTCTGTCCGATCAAGCAGAGGTCGTCCAACCAAGGCTGTAAGGGCCGAAAGTTGGCCAAAACCATTTGGCCCTTCCGTAATCCGAGGAAACCCAAGGGTTTGGCGGTCGTTCGGTGTGACCGTAATTTCCGTTGCGGATTCTGTTCCGATTATGGTATGGCTGAACCTTCGTGAACTCAGCCTGAAGCGCTTTGGCTTCGTGAATCGGTGTTGTGGAAGGAAGCCCTTTGGTAGTTCGAGGTAGTCTGGTGTGGGGGTTGGCCGGTCGCGCAATACGACCGGTACGTACCAATCCATTGCGGTCTCTGCTCCGACTACGAGATGGTTGAGACTATGTGAAGGAAGACTGGTGCCGGAAGCACCATGGCTTCATTCAGACTACCTTGTCCGAACATATTCACGCAGACGTTGTATGGAAATTGGTACATGCGCATCAAATAGTGATCGGTTTGATGGGAGCATTGGTATAGAAATAATGCTCTAGGGAAACTGGTGGTGGTAGAATGCACCGCGGGTTGCGTCGGCTCCAACTCACCGAGCATTCCGTACTCGAGGAAGCTCTGGCAAACATATATGCCGTACTTGATTGTGAGAGTTACATGGGATTCCTGAGGGGGCCTGATGTGGGTTTGTTCATTGTATACTCGAGGTATACATTAATCCCGGGCTGTTTTTCGGCCATTGTCAGTAAATGACGACTATAGCTTCGAGATGGGTAGTGTCGTCTTACGGATTCTTAGCAGCAAATGTCGTGGGATTGGTGATGTTCCCACCATGCTTCGTGATGTTGTAGAAGCGGGAATCCGCGGCCTTATGGTTACTATGTGGAATATCATGTGTTGGATATTTCCACTTGATCAAGCAGCCAGGTCGGGTTGCTTTCGAGGTGAGTGCCTGCAATATCGAGACCGGCGAGGCCTAGGCCGGGGTGCAGCCAACCCCCCCCCCCCCCCCCCCCCGAAGTTGTATGAGTGCCACGAAAGCCAGAGAATGTAAACGTCGGATAAGTTGTGACGTTTCGAGGCTCTTTAGCTCTGGAAAACACAGAGGCACTAGAAGTGGTCGAGCCTATGAACTGTTCTCCCTAGATAGATGGGAGAGAAGCTTGGTCCGAGGTAGGGATGGTCGAACTGGGTGGAGGGTTTGAAGACTGATTATTGACAGTCTCTCCCTTCATGGGTAATTAGCATTCGATTTGTTTTTGATGACTATGATAAAGGCCTTTCAAAGGGGCTTGGTGAGGGTCTTTGCAATTGACTCACCAAGAGACGCAGAAGCGTCGACACTGGGGTTAGGGAAGACAGCTTTCATACCTGCAAGATTCTCCTAAGCGAACAGAGGATGAATGAAGTGATGGCTGAAATATTCAAATTGACAACATGGTCAATTGCGTTCCTCAGTGCAAGATATATGTCACTGGGTTGTGTGTTCCATGCGACTTGGGTCGTCGCATTCAGTTGGTGGATAATTCCACCGCTTCGGGTTCCTTGTCAACTATGGTGGACATACGTGCGACGCCATGATTAACTGCCGCAACAAGCAGGCAGTTGTAAAGTCTGCTCCAAGCGATGTTCTTGAATGCAGATATAGCTGTTCCTCCAGCCTTATATGGCCGGAGGAAGTCGACGTGGCAATCATATTGCTAGTCTAATAGGTTGGAAATAGATAGAACGACACAGCATCTCGAAACCCACCAGAACTTACTAGTTAGCTTCACGTTCCTCCCAGAGCAGTGCAATAGGTAGTGATGAATGATCGGCGGAATGTTGATGAGATGAAGCTAACTTACTTGAGGGCGCCCTCGCTAGTCTCGTATCCGAGCTTGGTTATCATAACTGTAACCTTGTCCCATGGGGGCGTCTTCGGCTTTCCGTTCTCTCTGTTGTGAGAGAGAAGCTGCCTTGACGTAATGTGTCAAGTAAATTGTTGACAAAGGATCTAGAGTTTGCCGCATTTTGAGTGGCAATCGTCGACTAGTAGTGATAGTTACTGTCGACTGCCTCAGTGGCGTCTAGGTTATTTGCCATCGGAGGCTTTGACAAGACGGTTGGCACGCCTGTTGATGGAATGCATGGCAGCGTGACAAGTTGGTGAGGAAGGTTGAATGAATTAGATGATAATGATCATCTATAGAAAAGGACCTTGTGCATTTAGGTCGATAAATGTTGAATAGTCTTGTGTAGGAAATTGTATGTGAATGGATTGAGATTGAAAGGAAGGTCGGCGACATAGGGTAGGTATATATACGAAAAAGTTGGACCTAACAATGCGAAAATGTAGATGCCAAGATGGGACAAAATTGACCAATGACTCATTTACTTCTTTCCTTTCCTTCAATGTTTGTCTCATCCACCCCATCTAGGTAGTCGCCAAGTCACTTGTACTATTCCCTTTGTCTGCCTGTAATAGCAGCCTGTCGTCGCACAGTGCTGTAGGGAACTTCATGGCCTACACAGCGTGTCGTCAGATAGCCAGGAAAACCACTCGAGAGCAATCAAAAAAGTGGGATAGTCACTGCGTACATGATTCGGCGTGGACGATTGAACAAAAAAGCTGTTGTGGAGTGGTAGCATCTTCTATTGTTTTCCTTCAAGCCTCACTAACGTATTCCAAATTGAGGCTCTAAGATTGCCATCCCAGCCCAAGTTTTCTAACACCTTAACGCTCAGCCTTTCTTCCCAATACCATTCCCACCCAATACCACACCTCACAATTCTCATTATCCATAAGTCATATCCTTCCATCTCAAGTTCGTTAAAATGAACATGATGCCGCCAGGGAATAAAGCGCCCTGGGCCCTGTATCATGCAATGTTAGGCAACTGCATAAGATACTTAAGAGTACACCACAGTGGCCTTGTCCAAGGACGAATCGAGGTCGTTCTTGCACTTGGTCGCAGCAGGAGCACAGGTGGGCACAAGGTCGATGATGCCAAAGGCAAGGGTATCGACGCCTGCCTCGATGGTGCGGAGAACAGCAGCGATAGGGGCGGTGAAAGGGGTCGCAGCAAGAATGCTGTGCTTGCCGATGATGGTGTCGAGGAGCTGTTGGTGAACGACAACGAACTGGGACGATTAGTATGTAGCTATGGAGTAGAGATAGGAACTGCGTACTTGGCGGAAGGCTTCGCAGATGTCCAGCTGTTCCTTCGGCTGGAAGACAGTGTTCTTGCCGTTGACGCCTTTCATGCTCACAATATCCGCCTGAACCAATGTCACAATCTGATTGAAATTGGCGATAATTTGCTGCGTGCGTGTTAGCGAACCTGTGGAATACTCTAGACAACAAGCAATTGAATATATGCCTACCGGTCCAACTGTGAAGAAGTTACCAATGTTGATGCTCCCAGCAAGGGTGTTAGTGCTAGAAGACACTACGGTGACTTGATGAACATTGGAGACGACATCATCGCAGGTAAGCGAAGCCTGGACCTGAGAGACCGATAGGGCTGCGGTCGCGAGAGTGAGAAACTTGAACTGCATTTTGACGAATTGGTCTTCTGCAAACAGCTTATAAGGCTAGATAGTAGGAGTTGATATTGAGATTGGAGTAGTAGATGTTGGTGATGAACCATTTGTAGAATTCGGCTGCCATCGAGGCCTCTTATATACTTGATCCTACCTAGATGATATTGTTAAGGATCCATGTTCATTCTCACCTTCATGGTAGAATCACATTCCCTCTGATACCTATTGTGCGTTCCAAGGGCTGCTGATCATTGTCCAATCAAGGCAGTCACGGTACGTTTCGAAGGGATGCCACTTTTACATTTGAGAAATGGACTCTGCCGGGTCGTCCCGCCCGGCCGTTATTGAGGCTGAACATTCCAATGGTGTCTCAAATCTCACGGCCTGAATCATCCCAACTTTTGAATTGGCTTTATATCTACATATCTAAGCTCCACGTGCATCGAAACGTAGAACATGATTGAGTTACAGGACGGCTGTCGCAGATATTCAACTTGAAGAAGAGAGTATCGAAGGCATTTACCTGTGTTTTAGAAGCTTAGCATATCCTGGAGCTTGTCTAGCTTTCGAGTCTAGCCCTTTCATGTTTCGTCAACCATATGCTGTCTCTTATTAACACACAAAAAAGTAAATGCATCATGCCTCTTGTCTGACATGCCAACGTAACATTGGATAGATATGGTATCTAGAGAACAAATGTGAAGTGTACGCAGTAAGTGATCAGGGTTGGCCAACATGGACAGAACCTCTTTCCCTCAGACAGCAATTATTTCTCAGTCATATCTTCAAGACTGATACAATATTAACTTAACACATCTAAGTTCTTCAGCCAACTAATGTCGTCTTGATTATAATGATATCACTGCTTTCCACAATCAGAAAAAGCGTAGGCTTAGTGAGGTACTAAGATCTATCCTTCGAGATCTTTATACAGATACACCAAAAAAGTTCTGATAGCTGCCTCTAGAGAGACAATCCCTAGCCCATCAAGGTGCCAACTAATACGGTCATCCCTATGGCCCACATACTATGTTACGTTTCAAGAGAAAGCCTCCTTCGTGAAAGATAGATTCAAAAAAAGGAATGATATGCAACCTTAAAGTTAATTAGCGAGGTTGCTGGCATGGGGAATATGAGACATGGATCGCCTTCCGTCAATGCATATGCAAGTCATCTTCAAGCAAGCTGATAGGTAGCAGTATGTCTTGCATGCTTACTCGAGGGATACAATACAATCTTAGTCAATGTGGAGTAGGCTAAGAGAGACAACATCCTTCATCAGCCCGCCACTATCTAACCTCTAAGTCGACTTCTGCTACAATATTACGAGAACTTGTCCCAACAAAACAGCGATATTTGCCCTTGTCCACTCTCCATTTGCCATTCGAATCTTTCCCCCCTTCTGCATCCACGTCGAACCAAGAGGTGCAGTCTGGACGGAGCTTTACCTCGACAGACCTAGTCTCGCCCTTGGGCACTGCAACTTTTCCAAATCCAACGAGAGACTTCGGAGCACTTACACGGCCCAGCTGTTCAATTGCCTGTGACGGGGAGACGTAGACTTGGACGACTTCGGCACCGTCGAAGTCACCCTTATTGGACACTTCGGCAATGACCGAGGCCGTAGACGAACCGTCTACAGTGATATGACCCTTGATGTGGGCGGTAATAGCAAATGTAGTGTAGGTCAACCCATACCCGAATTCCCAGAGTGGCTGAATGTTCTTGGCATCAAACCAACGATAGCCGACGAGGAGGCCTTCACCGTACTCAGAATAATCCCTCTCGGCATTGCCAGGAAACCACTTATGAGACCCATGATCCTCAAGCCGCACTGGGAAAGTAATCGGTAGCCTGCCAGAAGGACTAACGTGACCAAGAAGCACATCTGCGAGAGCGTTGCCATTCTCTTGGCCCTGATACCAAGCATGGACAATCGCTGGGGCTTCATCAACCCAAGGCATGGCGATAGCGCTGGCGGACTGGGTCACCACGACAGTTTGCCGATTGGCGGCACATATCGCCGAAACAAGTTCATCGGTCCGCCGCGGTAATACTAAGCTTGTACGGTCAATTCCCTCCTTCTCGGTGTCATTGTTATGGCCGACGACAAGCACCACTGCATCTGCATCTTTTGCGACTGCAATTGCTTCCTCAAATATTGCCTGCTCATCCTCACGCAACTGCATCCCCACTCGCACCCCAGAGATTGTGTGGAAGAGCGTGTTGTCGTGTGGTGGAACTGGCGGGGGAACCACGATGTTGTTGATCGTAAAGCTATATTTACGCCCAGCTTCTAGTTCCAAGCTCTGGAGTCGGTTGACACTGCCACAGTTCATAAAGGTGCCACCGGTCTGGGTCCATTCGGTATTATCGATGAGGAGTTTATCCTCAATGAAAAGCTGCGCTTTTCCTGTACACGACAGACTGAAGTCATACATTCCAGAAGTAAGGGGCTGTAAGACTCCTCTAACGCGGTAACAATGAGGCTTTCCCCGAAGACTTTCGGGAGTGTCACCGTCACTCATCATGAAGACCATGGAGTTTTGCCAATGTGATGAGCCTATCACATCCCCTTCAAAAGTATGACCAGCATAGAAGTCGACTTGGACTCCTACCTTCTCCCCATTTGGAGTTCTTAGAATGTTCCCTGGTAATGGAGGCTGGAGATTTGTGTATATGCCACGAGAATATGTGATCTCAACTTTCTCATTCACAGACTGCGCCGCTGCTGAGACTGATTCAAAGGGAGTGGTGATATAGTAGGGGTTCACAGCCGCGCTTCCAGTTCCGCCTGTAGTGGGCTTTTTAGCATTAGGTCCGATGATGGCGAGCTTATTGATCTTGGAGAGCTGTAATGGAAGTAAGCCCTTATTTTTGAGCAGCACGATTGAGCTAGCTGCTGCCTCCCGGGTCGTTTGACGAAACTCGGGTAGATCCGAATTCTTCTCTTTATTCGATTCCACCGACAGGTCACTTTTGCCGAGAAGCTTTGCTCGGTCGAGTAGTTCCAAGACCCTCCGAACGGAAACATCGATATGCTCCTTCTCCGATACATGACCTGCTTTGATTGCTGACAATAATGCTGACCCATAGCGTATGGGCGGTCCTGGCATTTCTAGATCGGAGCCGGCTCGAATACTCCCCACTGTATCATTCATACCTCCCCAGTCACTCACTGTCATGCCCGTGTATTTCCATTCGTCTCTAAGGATGGTGCGCATGAGATGCTTGTTGACATCTGCGTGCTCGCCATTAATCTTCGGATATGCCGTCATCAATGTCCATGGGTCAGCGTCAAGGGACATATGAAAGGGCCTCAGATAGATTTCCCGTAAGGTGCGCTCGTCAATCTGCTCATCCATATTGAACCGGCGCGTTTCTTGGTCATTGGCAACGTAATGTTTTACACATGCACCGACCCCTTGGCTCTGCACTCCTTTCACATAGCTCGTAGCCATAACGCCTGTGAGATACGGGTCTTCGCCGAAATTTTCGAAGTTCCTGCCGCCAAGTGGCGAACGAGAAATATTCATCGTCGGAGCCAACAGGACGTTGGCATTTTTGCTGCGTGCTTCTGCGCCCAGCACTCCGCCGACACGCTCAATCAACGCCGGATCAAACGTAGCAGCTAGGGAGATTCCACAGGGGATCATCGTCGTATGAGTTCCATCAGTCCAGGTTGCGCCTCTGACACCAGCTGGTCCGTCTGTCATCTTAAGACTGGGGATTCCCAAGCGGTCGACGTTCAACGTCTCCCACATATTCTTCCCTGCCAGCAGCATGCATTTTTCTTCGAGCGTCAACGCCGACAACAACCCGTCAATTGATGTTTTCGGGTTACCCATATTGCCTTGTGTTGAAGACCGGTAAATGTGATGTCGCTAAAAATAAAAAGGGTTCATTGTCATGATGCTGCGAGCAGCCACTGAACTATTCACAACCCATCGTGGGGAAGCATGAAGATGCTAGCCTACCATGGCTCCACCATTTTCGGACAACACCCGATCTTGCCAAGCCGGTTGCCATCTAATGGAATCACTACGACGAGCTTTACGTAACGAGAGGCGCGTGAGTCCTAGTTCGGAGACGTGTATGCGAGGTTGGAGTTTCGGTTGGGTTTGTTTAGCTCCTGTGCCTGGAGGTACGCGGCGGCGTCAGGGGTCGGAGGTGGATCGCTTCGTCAGCGCTCAAGTCCGAGCTACGTCTGCAAATGCAATAACAAGGGTATGCACAAAATGGTGATAAAACAAGCCAAGGCGCGTTCTGCTCTGAGGGGTCACAAGCCCAGATTGCTATCGACCGTAGTTCCACTTCATATCTCGATGTGCCATACTATCTATCTGGTGGAGACTATCCAAGTAAATCCTCCGCGATGCTAGATGCGCCAACCAGGTCATCCGCAATGAGGATTAGACACAGAATTGGCCGAGCGGCTTTATCCGGCCACTCACCTCTCGGGATTACATACCATCGCTCGAGGTCGTGATATTCAAGACATCATGTCGCACTTGACATGAAGCACCTCTTGTCCGCTCAAAGCTCGTAATCGAATTTTCTCATCAAGATGGGTTTTGCGAACAGGCGTATCGCCGTCGTTGGCGGTGGCCTCGGCGGGATGGCCTTTATGAACTCCGCTCTTCACTCCGGTTTGACTAACATCCACCTGTACGAGGCGGCGCCTCAATTTACGGAGGTTGGCGCAGGCGTGAATATCAGCGCGAACGGGAACCGCCTGATTGACGCGTTCGGTCTAGGCGACGATATGCTCTGGAAATCATCGCGCAACCCTCCATCGTATATGGAGTACTTCCACTACCGGACAGGCGATTTCCTTGGCCAGATTGACGAGTTCGGCGAACCACGCTCACGACAGATTCATCGAGCGCATCTTCTTGAAGTTTTCAAGAAGAATATTCCGGATTCGTACATCTCACTGAACAAGAGACTTGTTAGCTTAGACTGGAACGTGACTAAGAACTGTTATCAGCTCTCCTTCCAGGACGGTACTGTAACCGAAGCAGACATTGTGGTTGGTTGTGATGGAATTAAGTCAGTTGTGAGGCAGCAGCACTTAGGTCTGACCGACAATCCCGTGTACTCTGGTCAGATGGTATACCGTGGTTACGTTTCGTATGACGATTTGACTCCGGATACCGCAGCTTTGCTGAAACGAACTGTCAATTTTCGCGGCCCTAAACGCCATGTCTTAACATTACCTATCGGCAATGACGAGTCTAAAACAGCACGTGTCGGAATTATTGGGTTTATGACGGAGCCTCTTGAAGGTTGGAAGTCAGAAAGCTGGTTAGGAACCGCTCCAGTCGATGACCTGTATGAACACGTCAAGGGCTGGACTGGGGCTGTCCAGGAGATCATTGAAGGATTACGAAAGGGGTCAGAGGATGGCCGCATATTGAAACAAACTCTGTATGTGCGAGAACCGACTGCGCAATGGTACGATGTTCGACCGGAACAAGTCGAATCTGGTGTTGTCCTGGTCGGAGACTCTGTCCACTCTACGCTCCCTCATCAAGGTAAGGAGTCTGTTGTTCTACCCCCCCTATTGTCACAACTTCTCACAAGAACTATCTCTATAGGACAAGGTACTTGCCAGGCGATAGAGTCAGGCTTTGCGCTTGCACAGATCCTCAAGCACTGGAGGAATGATGACTTGGCATCGGCCTTCAAGTTCTATCAAGACTTCCGAAAGCCGCGCACCGATCGCATCACCCAGTCCAGCTATGAGACAGGCAAGATGGCCAGTGCTGATATTCCCGAAGAAACGTGGGCTACGGCTTTTAACCCCTCCGCCGTTCGTGAGCGTATGAAGTGGGTTATGGAATACGATTTGCTTGCGGACCTAGTAGAGAAGATGGAGAAGGTTCAGTCGGCTTCTTCAGATACCCAACCTCCAGACCAAGCTGTTCCAGTGGTAGTCTCTAGTTAGCTGTATTTATAGAGTCTATAAAATGCCACTTTCCTCTTCCCGTTATTAAATTGGCTTTTTAATAATCGTAGCTGATGTACTACCTGCGCTATGCGATAAATAGCTTCTGGCCGGGACTTACTAACACACAGAGCGTCTTCAAATTACTTGCAACCTACATCAATACACTCTGTGAAGATTTAGATTTACACCCATACCTAATCTTGAAGCCATATCGCTTTGATACTCGTATCGGCGTCTCCCCTTTACTAGGGACGGAGGCCGAATTTTACCCTCCCTATTCTGGTATCTTTTCACCCACCATACCAGATCCGGAAAAGCCGTAGAATGATACCTGAACTATGCATGTATGAAGAAACTTCCCCGCTAGCTTCTCCGTCTAGCGCGCATAGCAACCAGAGGAAAGAGATACCTCTGTCAATACCATTGTTAGGTCGAGCGAGCGGAGCTAGCCCCCATACAACACAGACAACACTACGATCTGGATCTCCATCGCGAATGTCACGGGTCCCGCTAAGCGTCGCCGTATCGGTAACTCATCCAATGGATCAGCTCCCGTTGTAATCTCCCCCTGTCATCCCAGATAGAAGTCTGGGGTAGTGCCGTGCGCTCTTCTCCTTTGACAGGGGTCCTTGTTGATACGCGCAACGCACCCCCAGAGGGACACGCAAGTTGATGATATATGCTGCATGTTCTTGTCGCAAAATGTTAATAACAATGATACACTTAATAATATGATGTGTCATTATTTATTGTAGTAGTCCGTTCAACAGCTTCTTCGTATCTAAGTTCACAGGCGAGTTGTCACATGCAGTCAGCTCCACGAGCTATCTTGTTATCATGGCCAATAGCATCTTCGCGCCTTTGCGCTCTATGAGCCTGACAACGGCGCTTGTCATCTCAGTGTGTGTTGTCGACTCTGTCACCATTGCCTACGATGGCTCTCTTATGGGGTCTCTCAATGTCCTGGCCTCGTACAACAGCTATTTCGCGATATCGACGACGACGAAGGCTGTCAATTCGGCTGCTACTTATATTGGTGCCGTCTTGATCGCCCCCTTTTCTGGTCGACTAATCGACTGGAAAGGCAGAAAGCTAGGAATATTGATCAGCGCTCTATTGAACATACTGGGTGCTGTCATTGGATGCGCCTCGCAGAATATCGCGATGTTCATAGCGGGACGAGTGATTGTCGGGATGGGAGCTGGGCTTGCCCAAACTTCCGCAGGAACTTATGTCGGAGAGACAACGAACCCTATCGTCCGTCCCTTTGCCTTGGGTCTCTACTTCACCTGCTGGGCATTGGGTTCATTTCTTGCTGCCGGCATAACCTATGGTGTAGGTGTTGCATCTTTATATCGTACGGTTTTCCACTAACAGGAAATAGGCTGCAAAACTGGAGCCTTCTACATGGGCATGGAGATGCCCTACTCTCTTGCAAGGCTTGTGTCCGCTTCTTATACTTGGAGTTCTCTACTTCATCCCTGAATCGCCGCGCTGGCTAGCCTACAACGATAGGCGAGAGGAAACCCTTGAAGTACTGGCGACGATTAATAATTCTACTAAGGAGGATGTAAGAGTTCAAGTCCAATACAAGGAAATCGTTGATACAATGGACTATGAAAAGTCTGAGGGCCGCGGCATGGGCTTCAAGGAAATTGTCCGTACTGCACCCAACCGCAAACGTCTCATACTGGCTCTATCAATCGCGCCATTGACGATGTTGACTGGGTCGAACATCATCACCTACTATTTCGGCGATATTCTCAGTCAGGCAGGCATTACTAACTCAACCACGCAACTTGAGATCAACCTTATCCTGTCGGCCTGGCAGTTCGTTGTGGCTTTGATTGGGTCTCTGCTAGCAGAACGGATTGGTCGTCGATACCTCTGCCTACTGTCTCTGGGTACATGCACGGTATTCTTTTATCTTCTTGGGGGGCTTACCGCCCGATATGGTACCTCGACAGACACATCAGGGATCTATGGCACTGTTGCCTGCATCTTCCTCTTCTTGGGCGCGTACGCCTTTGGTCTTACCCCATTAACCAATATGTACGGCCCAGAGGTGCTGTCCTACAACATTAGAGGAACGGGAATGGCAATGTTCACGCTTGTGGCTAAGGTATGTGGTGTGTTCGTAACCATGGTGTTTCCTTATTTGTTCGACAGCATCGGCTGGAAAACTTATATGGTAAATGCATCATGGAACATTCTGTTTTGGCTGTTTGTGTATTTCTACTGGGTCGAGACGAAGGGAAAGACACTCGAGGAGATTGATGAGCTATTCGATGGCCAGAAACACTCCGACGTACCAGATCTGGATGTAGTCAACGACAAAGGTGATCTAGAGTTGAATGTCGAGGAAGTGACTATTGGCAAGTGATGTTGCTAAGCAGGTGTCAGGTGCCATGGGATCGGGGAACATAGGTAACAATCGCAGTTGTTAGATTTACCAGCTTTAGTTTTATCTATTCATTGTGACATTATCGACTGATAGATAATTCTATATTAACTGACAAATGCAAAAGGTGTTGAGTATCGAGTGATTGGGAAGCACATTGCTCAATTGTCATGCATCCCACGCTGCTAGCGACTCTTAAATATGCCTGGTAGCCGTCCTGGCAAAGCATCACATACCAACCTACTAATATATTGGTAACTCGCGTAGATTGGTATTTGAGATCGGCCGTCAAACTCGCCACCGAGCTGCTCCTTGGTAAAGACGAAATCTTGATTCACCAACAAAGGGCAAGGTGAAAGGTGGGATCGCATATCCCCGCGTCCCACCCCTTTCGATAACACATGCGCATATCAGATAAGCTGTTACATGGATTCGAAGGAACCTAGACCTGCTACAGTTACGAAAGAATAGTCAGAATGATATCGATACAATCGAGAATTCCTGTATATGAGTTTATGTCTTTCAACTCTACTACTAGACTAGAAGTAATTCCTGACCACTATATTCGTCAGACTTCGAGTAAGGAGCTGTGATTGATGATGTCGTCCGAAGCCAAACCCCAACTAGAAGGACTTTCTTCTTCTCAACCAAGTGTTGTTGAGCTCCCAATAGAGACATCACCCACTGGGAACAAATTGCAACAATGGTTCAATCGCCTTGACGAAAAGACTGGACTTGAAGCTCGCGGCATTGAGCGAGTCCCAGAAAGCTTAAGACACCCGAGAGTTACGAGCGGCAGCTATGTCCAGATGTTCCTCATCTGGTTTTCCATCAACTGTACGGCGAATAATATGACCGTTGGTATTCTTGGCCCAGTAGCATACGGATTGGGCCTGACTGATGCAATTGTGTGCGTCTAATTAGCATTGATTCAAGTCCATAGCTAAACCAGAACTTAGGTGTTGCCTATTTGGTACAATACTCGGAGCTATCTGCACTGGCTATATATCATCATTCGGGCCCAAGTCCGGTCTTCGAACTTTAGTCATCGCTCGCTATACTATGGGTTACTGGCCATCGAAGCTCTGCGTACTCCTTAATCTTGTAATCGAGATTGGCTACGGACTCATTGATTGTTTAGTGGCTGGACTTATACTATCAGCGGTTAACGGTGCCGGATTGTCAGTTGTTGTTGGAATTATCATCACTGCGATAATTACCTGGGTAGTCGCAACTTTCGGCATCAGGTGGTTTCACACCTTTGAAAGGTAAGTAAATGGGAACCGTATGGTGACTTAAATCGACATTAAAATTTCGGCAGATACGTGTGGATTCCTACGGTTCTAATATTATTCATCCTCATTGGAAGTGCTGGCCCCAAGTTTGATCCTAAGACGCCAAGTTCAAGTACTGGTGCAGCTCTACATGGCGCGAGAGTCAGCTATCTCTTCCTTTGCGCGTCCGGACCTCTTGGGTGGTCTCCAGCCGCCGCAGACTTCTATTCGTATTATCCTGTCAAGACGAGCCGGGGTATGGTGGTTGCTATGACAGCATTTGGCATCACGAGCGGAAAATTGCTGATAGAGTTCCTGGGGATTGGCCTTGGGAGCGGGTTAACACTGAACGCAGACTGGGCCACGGCTTTTGGACACTCTCCAGGTCACTTGATAGCTGAGGGTTTCGCACCGCTTGGTACCTTTGGCAAGTTTTGCGCGACTATTCTTGCTCTCTGTGTCGCAGCCAACAACATACCTGGCGTCTGTAAGTGGACCCTAGGGTTTTTTATTACCTTCCCTATCGTTATCTCATCAATGGAAATTTCCTACGTGGGAATTCATGTGAGCATATCGCTCCTAAGCAAGACATGTTTCGGAGCATCCACACATATCAAATAGGAGCAATTATTGACTCTGGATCTTATAGATGCAGCGGCTCTGAACTGGCAGATGCTCGGCCGGTACACAGCGCTGGTTCCTCGTCCTGTCTGGAGCACAGTCACCTGTATCATTTTTACGGTATGTGCTGTTGCTGGCCGAGAGTACTTGTTCTCAATCTTCCTGAACTTCTTGGCATTGATTGGATACTGGACTATCATATGGGTTGCGATGATGTTTGAAGATGAATTCATATTTCGACGTAAGACAGGTTATGACTGGAGTGGCTGGGACGATAAGAATAGTCTGCCTGTTGGATATGCTGCACTCGTGGCTTTCATTATGGGATGGGTGGGCGCAATTTTATGCATGTATCAGACCTACTTTACGGGCCCTATAGCTGCGATGGCTGCGGGTGGAACTGATGTAGGTTGACATTCAAGACTTTCAATCAAAGGCCTCGCTAATCATAATCCTTCCAGCTTGGATTGCCAGTTGGTATGGCTTGGGCGGCAATCGTCTACTTCCCACTAAGGCACCTCGAATTGAAATTTGTTGGGCGTTAACTGTCAATGCTAATACAAAGATTCAACTGAGAACTTGTTGAAGCATGCATTTTTGACGTCTTACTGATGGTTATGATGGATGAAATTAGAGAGGGTATTAGCTATGCCGAATTTATGACCAGAACTGGAAAGCCGGAATAGGTTATCAGCTGAATGGAAGTATATTGAGATCTATATCTAGTTCTATATGTTTTGGAGGCAGTGAGTCTCTCATGTCAAGTAATTTGATGTGCTCAAGTTTTACTTTGACCAACGCTATCGTGCACCGTTTACGTGCTGATCCAGGCTTTGACACCAAGTTAGATATTGATCAAAGTGTTTTTATTATGATATGTCTTGATAGGAACGCTGCTGGGAGGCGCTAATGTTTAATGTTATGCAAATGGCCAATTGGTCAAGTATCTAAAGGGGGGGGCCTTGGCTTTAAGGGGTCAGCTCTCCTTTGAAGCCTGTGGCCTACATCTTCGCGGATGATCTTCTAGTGTAGTCGTCGTACCGCAAGTATGCACCTAGCAGCGTCTGGGCTCCGGCAACACAGCTGCAAATAGGGTCAGCATCTCTTTATTTCCCTCCAGGCGGCTTCAGTTGGGTTACTTACTCCTGTGGTCGAGTATATTCAGCTGGATGATGACTGACACCGTCTTGACATCGAACAAATATCATCGCAGTTGGAACCTTGTAAGAAGTGTAGACAGAGTCATGGCCTGCCCCACTGACGAGTTCCATTCCACATCCGATGGATTTTGCAGACTCGCGTACACAGTTGACCATTGTCTGATCGAAGTGTAAAGCTGGCGACGTCCAGAAGCGATCGACATCTACCGTCAGTCCTGCTTCATCAGCAATCTCCTTAAATCGCTGTCTGCACAATTCTTCAACCTGCGCAACGTCCTCGTCGGCGGGAGCTCGAATATCTAAGCCCATTCGCACCTTTCCTGCAATAGTATTGATGCTTTGTGGACCAGAGTTTATGACAGCGATTGTGGCGCGAGCACCACGAGCTGCAAGCTCACCAGTGGTTACAAATTTATTGGTTTCGACAATCATTTTCGCAGCACCTAGAAGTGCATCACTTCTGCGGTCCATTGGTGTGGTTCCGGTGTGAGCTTCGCGACCAACCACGTCAATATGATACCATCGGATTGATTGAACCCCTTTGACGATCCCGACTGGCGACTCCGCAGCATCAAGCATCGGTCCTTGCTCTATGTGAAGCTCAAAATGCGCAAGTATCGGATTGGCATCAAACGAGCAGGGCACATTTCCTAGAAAGCCTATTCTTTCTAGCTCCTCCTTTAAAGTCTTCCCATCTGGGTCAGTACGCGAGTGTCCGTACTCAGTAGTAAAAGCGCCACCATATACCCCTGAGCAGAGCATTGCAGGGGGAAACCGAGCGCCCTCTTCATTCGTCCAATTGATGATAGCTAGCGGGGCATAAGTCGTGATGTTGTTCGCGTGGATAGTCTGAAGCACCTCGAGTGCTGAAATTATTCCAAGAATACCATCATATTTCCCGCCCGTGGGCTGTGTGTCTAAATGCGAGCCGAGCGCGATTGGCGGTAGGTCATTGTTCTGACCTGGACGGATCGCAAAGATATTTCCCATTTGGTCTACCTGAGATATGATATCTCATGTTATCAATCGCCCCCATGATCCAATTTGGAAGCTTGGCTAACCTTGATAGAGCACCCGCATTTCTTGGTTTCGGATATAAACCATTCGCGAACCTTCTTGTCATCATCGTTACAAGCCAGACGATCTACGTACAATATCAGCACCGTGTATCTAGATTCTCATGCGGTGACATACTCATTCCGCCATCAGGTGTGCTCCATAAACGTTAGCTATGATCGGGGCCATAAAATTAGGAGGTCGCATACTTTCCCCATGAACAGGAGTCTTCTAACATAGTCATCGTTCGGTTCGCATCCACGCTGAGTTGCGCATACTTCTTAGACGTGGCCAGCGCTGGGCCGACCGTAGGCAGGATTTCCGAAGGCATTGTATTGGGTCCTAAGAGCACGCTCACGGGGAAATAAGGAATACACCCACGAATTCGAGGAAACACGAAAGTGTGCGAGCTGTCCAACCCAGCACAAAAAGCCTTGCGTATAGAATCTAACCTGGTGTAGCTCAGACACATCGACTATCTTTCTTGCTTGCGGAGAAGTGCGAGACCTGCGGCCCATTGGCCGGTGTAGATAGCCAGGCACCATGCATACGTACTGTTACGCTTGCGAATTGCCATATTGTCAGTAAAGACGTGTCCCGTCACGTAACTACCATCAATCCATTCCCTTGATAGTCCTTTTTGACATTCATGCATCTAACGGGCCGGGCCCCAAATCGTGACAAATACAAACATGTCTTGTGCAAAGCCGTGTGCTTTAGCTAGCCCCTGCTCGCGGGGTCATGTTATCAGGAAGTCTTCGATCGACCGCGACTCAGGGACACACTACCAATGTCTCCACTACACTAACCTAGTCAATGGAATTTGTCTACAGATTACCACTGCGCAGTAAGTATTACATATCATATCGTTTTCGTCGCACATGTCCGAAAGAGTCCAACTGCCTTCTCCGCTCTTGGTTGCAGAATGTCGTGACTTATTTCTGTCGGATTTGTCCTATAAGAAACCGTCTTTTGGCGATTGAGAACAGTGTTCCACTTGCCGAGTGCACAACTCCGACCAATAAATGGCTTCAAGATGTCAGCGGAGTATTCTTTCCTGCTCACGATGCAGACGGCGAAAGATGAGAGTAGGCATTCTGCTTGCCCCGCGCGGTTACATACCTTGGAGGTAGATTACTTACTGGTAGTTGGAACGTAGTGCGATCGACAACTCCCATCTTGTACCCAATGCGTCAATGCCGGGGCCGAATGTGCTGGCATCTCTGCTGCAGCAGAGGGCGACATTCCAAGAAGCATCGTATTGAATCTCGAGTCCGAGATTGCCCGGCTGGAGAGCGAGTTGGCCAAAAATGGCCAGCTTGACGCTCTGAATGCTACCGATATCCTCCTACAAATGCCAACATCTCACGGTCCTGGTCGTGATTCCTCGGGTCTAGACCACGAGGATATTCAATTGGACCTAGAAGAGTCCATAGATCAATCTCCTGTAGGCGCTCGAAATGATGGCGATGATATTAAAGCGTCTATTTTGTCCAGCAAACCGGTCCGGACAATGGTCTCTGCTACACTCCCGTGTGGTTCAGAGGCGACTGATCTACTATCCCGAGTCAGGATGGGGCTAACACCGTCGTCTGCTCGAGTTGGCGAACGACAGGCGATGAATATGGCGACCTCCAAAGCGAGTAAAGGCAGTAGTCTCCTAAGCGTTCAGGCCCTCAGAAATGTCCCCGTTGACATTGTTCAAAGGCTCATGAGTAAGTACATGGGAACGATCCACCCAGATAATCCTTTCCTAGATAGCGGGGCATTATGGGAGCAATTCAATCACGTATCTTCAGTACTTGCGTCTCAGGTCCCATGTCAGGGGGATTCATTTACTGTTCCGCCAGATTATGATTTCCTTGTCATTTACCTAGTGCTGGCAATATCCATTACTCTTGGCTGTTCAAGAGGGGGCCACGAAGCCAGGTGTATGGCTTTGTCAGCGTCACTCTTCGAAGAGGGAATCCAGCACCTCTATAGCTTGACCACATTCCCGTCTGATATTTCGTGGCTTCAGACTGTTCTGCTGGTTCTCCTTTACGCCACAGTTCTTCCGCGCTCGGCCAATGTATGGGTCCTGTCAGGAGCAGCCATGAGAGCCTGTCTAGAGTTAGGCCTACACCGAGAGCCGCCGGAATTGATCTCTTTGGGCCAAAAGGACCTTGAATTACGAAGGCGGGTATTCTGGTCAGCATATACTATGGACCGGGGTATTTGTTCAGCACTGCAGAGGCCTCTTTCGACTCCCGATGCTGCGATAAACACTAGACTGCCACACGGCCCCGACAACGGTTCGTTTCTCAGCTACATTCATTACCATCAACTATTGTCGGAGATGATACATGTCCATTTCCAGGGTGAAGATCTTCCAGAAGGATCAGAGTGGGAGCAATGGCTCATAAGCATGGAGCAGAGACTGAGAACTTGGTATACCACATACCCGCGAGACTCAAGTCATCATGATTTGATCGAGTTCTCTCTTGCCCGAGGCTTGATGATCCTTCATAGGCCAAGTCCTCGGACTCCAATGCCGTCAAGTCGCAGCTTATTGAGAGCCTTTGAAGCAGCGTCTTCTTCAGCAAAAACTTACCGAGAACACATTCAATCTGGATTTTTTCGACGCCCTTGGCTCTCTGCTCACCACACACTCGAGGCTGCCATGATCGTACTGTTTTGTCTGCGGCATGGCTGCTCTGAAATCAGCGAGAAGTTTACTGCTTCGCAGATCTTTGAGATGACAAAGCTTTTCACTTCAAACTTATTGTCAATATCCTCGCAGGGCTGGCCGGAGGTCTCGAATTATGCTGGCGTATATGAGCGACTTCTTGGTCCTCTCCTGGAAGCTGTCTTCTCGAGCTCGCGAAATATATCAGAGAGGTTCGGCCCTTTGCAAGATGCCGAGTTGATGAGAATGCTTTATCCAGGACCAGCTCATCTTGAGAAGCTTCGCTTCGGCTTGCGACAGCAAGAACAGTTCTCACCTTTTGATTTCAGTTTATTAAATGCAGACGATGACGATTTTACTGCTACTGTATTCAGCCAAGTTTCTCTGAATGGTATTAGC
Organism: Whalleya microplaca; assembly: GCA_022497155.1. Taxonomy (NCBI): domain Eukaryota; kingdom Fungi; phylum Ascomycota; class Sordariomycetes; order Xylariales; family Xylariaceae; genus Whalleya; species Whalleya microplaca. The sequence goes on from MU385725.1 coordinate 636,379, forward strand.
ACCCCTAATTGGAACTTCATGGACAATCCGATGGCCCCTGAAGTTGATTTAGGGTCATTCTTCACACCTGGAGCATGAATTTACATGCCATATCGGTAGCTCCTGTGGCAACATAAAGGGCTGATGGTTGAACCAATACTGCTAGATCCTGTTCAACTAGAATGCTGAATAGCCTGGTGGAATATGTCTCGCCTAATACTAATATTTATTCAAATTATGTAAATGGATAGCTATTGTAAAAGTGCTGCTTAAATTCTGAGTTTACTGCAGTCTCCCTTACTCGAACCTTGTAGTTGATGCACTCATCCACTCGGGATACTCAAATAATAGTTATAAATGTTTGCCTTCAATGTGGCCTTTGTAACCTTCATAAGGGCTCTACTCCTCTGCCTAGAAAAGTCGATTCGCCAAACTGTTGCTCTGCGACTTGGAATAGAGGTAGACCCATGACTTTGATATCGCATTAGCTTGTTAAAATCAATATTTGATGGCTCTCACTTACAGTAACCACCAGACTCCTTGCCGAGGGCGGCCCAAGTCGCCTCAGCTTCTTCCTCGCCAATCACCACAAGGGGTTTCCCAGTTCCGTTTGCGCTGGCATCAGCAGCCAGCTGAACTTGACAGCACTTATCGAGAAGTACGAACCATGCGACAGCGGCTTCGATAGATGCAGCAGCTGTAAGTAGGCCATGATTTCCGAGAAGGGCGGCCTTCTTTCTTCCTAGGTACTGGGCAATATGCCTCCCCTCCTCTGCTGCCAGTACAACTCCTGCAAAGTTCCTGAATCGTGCCCCATTAGTATTCGTTATCTTCAACGGCTGGCTGGTCTGGTGGGATGTGTACTTACGGATACAAGACATGGTCATTGTAGAAAGTGCAGGCATCCTGTGTTAGCACTGGAACATCGGAAGTTAGTATTCTCTCTTTCTACAATCTGCGAATTGTCGGGAGTGTCTTTCAGGTTTGATTCCAGAATGTATCCCAAGGAATTCTTGCCCTGGAACTGCTCCAAACAAAACGAAAATTGTAATAAATCATCCTAGATGCTACTTACTATCGAGAGTTCTACCGGTGGCGCACATAGCGCGGCCATAAACACTGTGAGAATGGGCTGCACAGAGTACCTGCGATATTCAGACCCATCAGCATGCACTATTGCGGGAAACATAGCACCTTCGTAAGGAAAGGAGAGAGCCTAAAGCGAACATATATTCTGGTTTCCGCAATTTACTTACATCTGGCCTGGCCTTGTGAATCTCAGCATGAATTGCGTAAGCAGCTGGAAGGAATTAGCCCAAAGTCTAGACACTTTCAGAGTGTTGAATCAAGTGCGATTTACCGTAGTTCAGTCTTCTGTTTTTGCCGCCGTCAACAACATTACCGTCATGGTCAACCCTGATCAAATCTTCATCTCGGATGAGGGAAAAGTGCATTCCTAACCAATTAGTACATATCTACTAGCTCCACCATTCTTGCCAAGCAGTGATTGACCTACCAAATGGATTCACCCAGAAGCTTGTTGGCTCAACAGGATCTCTCATCGTAATATGGCCGGCAACCCCCTCGGCGAACCCGAATTGTGCAAAGATTCGGAATGCAATAGCAAGCCGATGCTTTAAGTATGTCCGTTCTTCATATTTATCTTTGAATATTGGCGGGCTTGATGTCTCATCCGGAATGAAGGCAAGGTCTGGATCGCCACTTCGATTCTTGACAGGCTCTGACGCTGAAGCTGGGGTTGATTCAATCGCTGAAGGGGCCATAATTGGAGTATGCTAGTTTGCTGGTTTGGTGATGTGTGTTCTATGATTTGAAGCTGGTCTTTTCCCGCTTCTGAATACTGTCAACTAATAAAAGGCTAACGTTGTCGTAGTGGGGACATTGCTTTGCCGTAAGATAAGGCATAAAAGGGCCTTGGGAATACGCCCTGTACGCCTTCGGAATAGAATAAGACGTTGATCTCCGATGCTGAGAGGAGAAAGCCGCACGGCTTTGTCATTGCTGTTGATATTTCACACGTCTCAGAATAGCTGAATCTTCTGTGGACAAGGCATTTAGGGGGGTTAAAACACCACTCTAGATACTAATTCAATTGATTGTCTGAACCACGCAAAATGACGCAGCCAAACAAGCATCATATTATTGTCGCATTAGAGACGTTCTTCTGTCCGTTGCCAGATCTAAACCTTCCAGCGCCACACACATGCGAAGTTCGAGAGTATGAAAGGACAAAACCAGATCAGATTGCCGAACGAATACGAGATGCCGATATCGTCATCATTACTACCATTCCGCTTAGAGCTGAGGTTTTGAGAGCGGAGATATCACCGCAGCTGAAAGTAATTGGTGTAGTTGCATCTGGTACAGACTCAGTGGATCTAGCGGCTTGCCGGGCCCGTGGGATTCGAGTTGCCAATACACCTCATTGCAACACGGTCGCTGTAGCGGAGCATGCAATCGCGTCGTATTTCGCAATACGGCGGTCGATAGCCCTTACACATACCTTGATTCGATCTGGAGAGTGGCCAAAAAAGGAAACGCTTTTGAAGACACTCAACGGACCTGACGGCAAACCGCCGAAGACATGTCAAGACGAGGTTCTTGGAATAGTCGGCTACGGCGCAGTAGGAAAGAAGATCGAGGTGACAGCCAGGGCTTTAGGCATGAAGGTACTTATATCAGGGCGGAAAGGGGCGCCAGCGCCACTGCCGGACGGTCGTACTTCATTCGAGACCCTCATCCGCGACTGCTCGGTCATAATATTATGTCTGCCTCGATCTTCGGAGACACTGAATCTGATATCCGAAACAGAATTCAACACCATGAAACCTTACGCAGTCTTGGTTAATGTGTCTCGAGGAGGGATTGTTGATGAGAAAGCGTTGGTGACGGCTCTCAAGGAAAAAAAGATTGCTGGTGCTGCTACTGATGTATATCTTCAAGAGCCTGCTAGCCCTGGCACTAGCCCCTTATTGACATCTAATACGGCTGATCTTAACTTAGTCACAACACCACATGTGGCCTGGTGCGCAGAAAACACTAATACCAATTATAAAATGGCCTTGATGGACAACTTAATAGGTTGGCTTACCACGGGAGAGCCTAGATATCCCATCGTTTAAAGCATACTTAACATATGGACGCTTCATTCAAAGCATAGCGACATTGTTATCATATATACTAATAGAAGAAAGAAGAAGTTAAATTTCTGTCTCAGTGTTCCTCTGTCGCTGTTTTTTTACTCCTACAATTTTCCGCTCTGGAACCCAGCCGTTGGCTTCCAAATCGCCTCCTGAACAGACATCTCTAGAGTATCCATCTTGTTCATTCCCAGCGCCGCGTTATCGGTCCGATCATATAATGTTTTACCCTCCGACCATATTCTTCTGAGCGTGTAGACGGTAGCTATAGGATTACCTTCCTGCCACGCAGCCTCCTCATAAGCCTTCAGGTCCGTTAAGGAAGTGTACGATGTATCCCACTTCAATTCGGTCTGACGTTCGAACTCGGCGAGAATTTCATTTGGTGTTGTAGTGAATGAATTCACCTTGATTGCACGGTTGTCACTCGCTTCCGGATGTAACAATACTGCCACAAGAAGCCGGCCCACACTAACTATAGTTAACATTGGCCTGTTCATGCTCATGCTTAAATATGCTTACTCTGCCATAGTCGTCAAGCTGATCTGCCCCTTTCCATCTCCCAAAATCTGAGCTCTCTTATTCTCAACGTCAAAACTTCCAACCCGGGGCTCGTTTGCCATATTACCCATGTAGAGGTCTGCAAAGGGACCCGTCACCAGATATGTGTAACGGAGCTCAGACACAGAAGATTTGATATATGCTCTCACTTTTAACTTCTTCTGGTGTGGTTTCTCATTTGACGATGAACCATCGTATTCGATATCGGTGCCATATTCGGATGGGATGAAACGCGTGATAGTGTTGCAAGACTCGGCGAGTTGAATGAGGTCGATTTGCTTCTCAATGGCATTGCGTCCGACTGCGCTCACTACTGTATCGAAACCTGGAGTTTACTTAGCTTCTGTTCAGATTGACATCCTTCACTAGTCGTGTTATACCTTCATAAGCTTTCAATACCAGGCTATGGTCGTTGATGTCACCAACAATCACATCAGCACCTCTGTCTCTAAAGGAATCCAGGAGCTGGGTCTTATGTGCTGCGGTTTCCTCCGACGTGAAGATTCCAATGCGCTCGAAGTGTGATTTCGCATTAAGGAGAGCCGATGTGACGACTTTGCCAATCACACCTGTCGCTCCCAACACCAAGATCTTCTTGGCTGGGGCGATAGATTCCGAACTTTGTGTTGACATATTGCATGCAGCAAAGTTCTAGACTCAAAGCAGGTATGAATTTCAAAGAGCAGCTGGCACGCCGAACTTACGATTCTAATTAGTGCAAGAGTCTAGAAAGTCGATTGAGGAGCGGAGAAAAGCGTGTCGCGGGGTATTACGTCGCGCTCAATGCCGGCGCGCAAGTCCGACCGGCATGAGACGATGCTAGTTGTATTTTATTTTATATGTAGGAACGATACTCTCTGTCTTATTGTACTTCTAAACTTCTATTATCCATTGTTCACTTTTACGAGAATTTAACCATCATACAGAGTATCATCATGGGCAAAGTCGTCGCAGCCGTTGGCATTTCGCATGCGCCAGGCAAGTTCACATTGACTACCTATATCCAGTGCATGTGCAGTCATTAACATGATGCAATAGGCGCTATTGGTTTCCCCGAAACCGCACAGCCCGATGCTCGTGAGAGGACAGAGACGGCAACTCGGAAACTGGGCAAGACACTACATGATGCAAAGCCCGATGTCAGTAAGTCACATCCGGATTTGTTTATTGCTCTTCCAGGCATGTCCTGGGGTCATTTCCTTTGGCCCACGGAAGTTCTTATTCCTAAAACATGAGGTTGAAGCTGCGACCATCCGTTGAATTTGCAGAAAGAGAAAATGCTAACTCCCGATATTGTAGTATTTGCTTTTCTCGATGACCACTTTGAAAACTTCTACAGAAACCACATGCCTACTATTGCTGTTAGTATCGCCGATAAGCATGTCGGCCCCGCAGACCAATGGATGGAGCCCCTTCATATCGACAAGAAATACTACTTCCCTGGCAACCCAGAGGTCGCCGAGAAGCTCATCACGTCGCTGGTCGATCAGGGGTTCGATGTCTCGAGGACTGGCCCTGTGGAATACGGGAACAATTTGCTGATGCCGTGGCTTCTGATGGAGCCCGACTTACCAAATGTGTCCATCATCCCCATCTTCCTCAATGTTTTCACACCCCCTTTAATGAAGTACAGCCGAGCCTATGCACTCGGTGAAGCTTGCCGCGTAGCAGCCGAGTCGATGCCGGATGACCTTCGCATTGCGTTCATGTGCACTGGTGGTCTCTCACACTGGCCACCGTACTGGAATCCGCACCAGGCTGGTGACCCACCCTCCGATCCATTTTTGAAGATCATGAAGGAATATCAGACTGAGGGAAAGAGCGTGCTAAAACGTCATCCTGACCTCTTTGTGAAATTTGACGAGTATGAAGTTGAGATGGCGGCCAAGAACGAGTATCCCCTAAACAGCAAGCACCCGCTTGTCAATGACAAATGGGATCAACTATTCATGGATAAGTTCTGTGCCGGTGACAAAGAGTGGCTGAAAGCTCTAACGTATGAGGAGGTCGAGGAAGAAGCCGGCCATGGTGGGCATGAGGTTCTGAATTGGGTCGCGCTCTCTGGTGCTATGAAGGCTAGCCCGGCAAAACTGCTTCTCTATGAGCCTGTTATCGAATGGATCTGTGGAATGACATACGTAGACTTTGAGGTTGCGAAGAAGGGCGAGCAGCTAAACGGTACCCACTTGACCAATGGGAATTAGAAATACTTCTAGTAGATACTAGAGTTGTTCGGGCGAACTAGATGGCGTACTAGTCTTAAGCCACGACTGAAAATAGTGTACACAAGGAAAATATCCAATCAAAGGACTTTAATATGAAACACAAGGCGACTGCATTAGGGTTTTTGCTTAAGCCAAATGAACTTGCCCCGGACATGAAAATTCATCGGTATATGATGCTCGTGACGTACAGATATCTAACCACTTGAATGTAACGCTGAAGGGAAAACCATTCGATTTGGAACTTTCGGCCTATTCTTTGAGCCCAAGTGAATGTCTCACATGGATCCCTTGCCCCAAAAGGGACCATAGATCTAACAGGTTTACGAACTAGAATCTTGGAGGTAAGCTATCACTACTTCCTAGGTACCTACCACTTGAGTAATGAAAAACAGGATTCTTTAGACTAGCTTAGGTCCAGTGTAGCGTATGTCCCATAGAACTAGATATCATATGCCCATTGTATACCTATCGAATAACTGAAGTTCGCACATACTGTTATCAACGAGTGTACATTACTTTCCTCGTTAGCCGCAGCAGCCCACCCAGTTAACTGCATATCTGATACCAGCCCACTTCCGTGCCTTTTACACGACCCCCTTTTATCTGACGATACTACCTCCAGGGTCGCTTTCCCCGCTTCCCCACACCCCTTATCGAACCAATACTCTCCCGGACAAGACCGCTCAAATACCCCCAGCGCCACCGCGTTAAACCCCCGAGTTGCTGGCATTGCGAGACCAACGCCTATCTCTATGTCTTTACAGGCGGAGACTGCAGCACCGCCATCGCTGACAACACGCGAAAGCATACGACCGCTGCTACCAACCTGTCGAAGATGTAGACGGCTGCGGCGGAAATGCGATACACAATTACCGAATTGTCGGTTGTGTGAGAAGGCTGGGGTTGAATGTGCATATCAAGATCACGCACTTCAGCAAGCTTTACCGAGGGCGTAAGTTATCAGTCTGGAGACATTTTTTTTCAATGAAGAGTGAATAAAGCTTCTGTGTTTTCAATTAAGACTGACTTCTCGTCGTAGATATGTGGATTCATTGCTTGTGCGTCTTGAGCATCTAAGGGCCGTCAAGGAGGGCATCACTACTACACCTTCGAAGCCGAGGTCTGTCAGCACTGTACGAGCGTCTGATTCTAGCCCCGCTCCACTATTATCACCACATAATGCAGCAACGGGCCCTCAGAAGCTGCCTGTATCCTTCGATGTGGTAGTTCCGTCAAGCTCGACAGCGGGAAAATCGCGGTACTGGGGCTCGAGCTCCGTGTTCGCGCTCGCGGTTGAGATTATTCATCATGCTTACACAAAAGATCTCATTTCTCAAGAGGATTCTTTAATATCAGATTTAGATGAAGAGACAGTGGTCGAAAATGCTCCATTTCACCGCGAGATCTCTCACGCTTCAGCTGCTGACACCCAGATGCTGGTCGCTCTGTACATGGTTTCTATGAAGTGAGTAGCATTCAAAGTCATTTATTGCCCTTTATAGAATGTTTCAGGTGCGCTTTGTTTCTTTTAGGGGTATTTACTCCTGAATTATACGATCAAACTCCAGATAAATTCGCCAAGCACTCCGAACATATAAATCACTAACCCCCGATTCTGTAGTACCTTGTATGGCTTTGTGGATGAGACTGTTGCTCCACTAGACACCCAGGCTTACTTAACGATGCGTGAACGGCCAGGGTTCTCACCACATACCTTGCATGGAGATGATGCACATCAATATTTTCGTGTAACGATGATGTGTGCTATAGCCTGTGCCAACCAGGCACGTTACCGTCCATCTCGCGCAGCCGAGAGCTTAGCATACTACTCTGACGCAGTCACTTGCGTCGAAGAAGTTACGTCAGAAGTGTCACCAGCATCATTACAAGCTCTTCTGCTACTGATCGTATTCTGTCTCTTCTACCCGCGGAAGGGCGATATCTGGAAGCTCTTGGACTATGCCTGTCGGTTGACAGTTGAGCTAGGATATCATACCGAACAGGAGCAGGAGTCGGAGCCTTCCAATATCGAGTCACTAGATGACTTCCAGGACCAGAGACGAAAGAAACTTCGGCGCTCTACTTTTTGGGGTCTCTACGCCATTGAACGGATTGTAGGGCAGCTATTTGGACGAGGGACTGACCTCCCTGAAACTATCATCACGACTGAGTACCCAAGCGCACTGGCAGAGTCGTCCACTGTAGATCAGGTTAGCCTACAACCGATGTCCATCGCACACCACTATCGCCTAGTCTACTTGCGCTCTGAGCTCTTCCGCACGATGTACCTCCCAGCATCATCGCCAGATCTGGGTCTGGATTGGCTGCGCGACAAGCACGCGGCTCTGTATGCCTGGCGTAACGAGCTTGCAGTATCAGATGAATTGACTGGTGTCGCGACTATCACATGTGATGTTGGATACGATGCGACTATATGTTTCTTATTTCAGCCAATGATGCTCAAAGCATTGCGAACAACACAGGGCTCAATACCGGAGCAAGGAACTTCTCCTCAGTCGGCTTCAGATGCTACCAGCAAGTGCTTTGTTGCGGCAGATAGCTTCTGGTCTTCGTGCAACCTCATCAGAACATACGAAAAATTAATCAGAGCACCAGAAGACTCAGTCTTGGGCACGTACCCAATGACTTTCATGTCGGCGCATTACATTTGGATCGCGAGTAGCACACTTCTAGCACATACGCTTCTGGCGATTGATGGCCGTACCAAGGTAGTGCCTCGGGATGGTGTAGATATTGACAACCGATGGGACCCTGATGCCAGTAATGAGTCTATTGATTATGGTGTCTTTATCGATATCTCTGGATCTTGTCTCATATTACTGTCATGGTGTGTTGAGCGATGGCCTGGTATGGCCGGCATGCTAGACGTGTACAAGAGGTTATTTAAGAGGTTAACAAGGGAACTCATCAGGAAAGGTCTGGTCTCATGAAATATTACGTAGGAGTTTTGGTTTAACTTCAGGACTTTCGAAATTTCTTGTTAATACTTTTAACGTAAAGCTAGTCTATCTTATATATGCGGTATATGATTGAGTGGAAAGAGATGTGCACCCTGTCCACGTTTCATATTTTTGGGTTACTTAGACTAGGTCTGTGCCTTAAGGCCAAGTCCCCAGTACAACTTCTTCGTTACCTAGTTGTTGAAGCTGCAAAGATGCAGTGGTAATCAACTCTAGATGAGCGTATTATTCATATTCCTTTTTCTTGCAAAGGCAGATTCCGGTTCCAACAAGTATGAAAGGAGTGTGATACGTATACATGCGGCATAGGTAAAGTAGCGGCCGAAAAGGCTGAACGATACGTACGTTATGGGTCGGATATTCTAAAAACATATCAATATATCTCTCACTAGATAATAGGCGACAGCTTGTCTCCGAATGATGACGCAGTGAGGGAGTGCAAGCAAAGGTATTTTGTACCTAACTGTTACATAGCTTTTGTGTGTTTGAAGATGTATATACTGTACGAGTTTGGGGATAGTCAGGCAGAATGAACGCTTAAGGTCAGATCGTTGGTCAGGGTCCAAGTTGAAAGTTCACATCCTCATGACGCCGTAATATGAAGTGCCACCGGTGAAGATTCGACAAGGTGTGATAAGGGTCGGCGTACGTCGTTTGCGGTATCCCCGTATTATGCAAGCCACCGTTACGAGCAGCTTTCAACAACAAGCCTATCTCGACTGGTCTTTCCCGAAGCGTCTCAAATTTGCATACATGAGTCTTTAGAGATTCGCGTATATCACCATAGATAAGCCCTGACAACTAGTTTACAGCCATGAAGTGAACGCATGAGGTAGCAACGCATCGTAGTTGTTGCACAAGAAACTTACTAAAAGGTTATCCTCCGAATAATCTTTACGTGTATAAAAGGAAGAATACTGGCACTATGGCTGTTCCTTTCAAATATATTTACTCCACTGCGATCACTTGATCATAAGACCGTAAAACCAAAGTCCTCACACACGCCATTGGTAGCGTAGCCTGATTCAACGTAAAGATGGTCGATACAGTTAACTACGCTAGCCAGGGAACTAGCCCATCCCTGAAAAGCAACCCGAAGGAAAAGCAGATCTATATACCGGATCTGTTCTCATCTATCATGTCCGTGAAGCCGACTGTGAACCCAAACTACTTCCACGTTAAGTCCAAGGGTGATGCGTGGATTACAAGGTATGTCTGCAGCCACTAATCTCCATTTTTAGATGAGCAATAAAACCACCTCGGATGGGGTAGATGCTAAATTCCAACACAGAGTCATCCAAGCAGATGAGAAATGGGCTCAGAAGAACTCGAAAGCTGACATGGCTTATATGGCCTCCATATGGGCTCCAACTTGCGACGAGGAGGCCCTTCGAGTGATGGTGGACTGGAACCATTAGGTTTGTTAGCCATATATACAGTTTAAAAACGGAGCCCAAGTGTCTGACATGAATTACTCAGCTAATCCTCTTCGACGACCGTACGTGTGGCAACTACCATACCACGAAGGGTACCGTATCCCTATATCAAATTGCTGACTCTTTGTTTGCTTCTGTAGAGTTCGACGAAGGCCATCTCAGCAATGACCTTTCCGCCGCTCAAGAAGAGCTTGACGTCCACTTGGGAATAATGGAGAATACACAGCCACGTTTCAAGCCTGAGGAAAGTCCAATTAGATACTGTCGCAAAAACGACGCCGTTATTGCTAGCACAGCAATAACGCCTGATATATTCCCGCGACAGATACGTTTTCCAGACGATATAGGACCGAGTGAACAAGGTGTGATTCGCGTTTTCCATGTTCCAGAAGCCAGTCTAGCCACTAATTAATATGGCCGCGACAGAATTTATCGAAAGGTACGCCTGTAATAGAAAGAAAGCACAAAAAGACGACAGCTGCAATTGTGGTCGACTTCTAAGGAGAGCTGCTGACATCGCTGCAGATCTGCAGCATCATTGGAAGGAGATGCACCGAAGGTTCTTCGACGGACTACTTGTACAGATCAAAGTCACGCAGGATAAACGCACCCTCACCCGCGATGTGCAAGAGTTCTTGGATATGCGGAGGGGGACTATCGCTGTATATCCTGTCATCGCGCTGACAGGGTATGACACCGTAGCTTGATAGGTCTTCGGGTCAACCGCAGACCTCCATCATAATGGACTGAAATTACTAACATCATGGTTTAGATATGCTCAAGGCATTGAACTCTCGCCAAAAATCCTCGAGCATGCTTCCCTTCAGGAATGCATGTGTGTCTCAGCGGATCTGGCTCTCTTGTGAGTTCCTAGTCTTTCTCTTCTTCACGATTAATAGCCTGACGACCTACCAGAGTCAACGATATCTTGTCGTACAAGAAAGACCTCGTAAGTCACTATATAAGGCTCTACATGTCCGCGTGTATATGAGCTGATAGTTCTCGCATGTAGGCATTAGGGGTTGATCAGAATCTGATCATGCTGCTGAAGGCCAAGGGGCTATCGACGCAACAGGCCGTAGACAGGATGGGTACCATGCTTGACGATTGTTACAAGCGGTGGTACACAGCGCTGGCTAACATGCCGGCCTGGGGCGAGAAAATTGATCACAAGGTCCTCCAGTTTGTAGATGTCTGCCGCAACGTGGCCCTGGGAAACCTGTATTGGAGGTGAGTTGAGCCAACCTCAGGCCTTGGATTAGTAGAAGTGTTGACCGTGACATCCGATAGCTTTAAAACGGGACGCTACCTTGGCGCCGATGGGGATAAGGTGCATGAGACAAGGGTGATGAACCTCTCCTATTAATGGGGATGAGGGGTGGCTTCTGGAGGTCTAAGCCATCGTCCTCAGCTCAATGAAATGGCTATTCTCTAGTCCATTAAATATTTGACCTATATCACGCGGCGCCTTATTACTAAATGGATGTAACTTTCCTTTCGAAAAGGTTCTTAATAACAACACTCATTCTTGAAGCTATTAACGTAGCTATATGTACTAATTACGGCCTGTTTCAGAATCATGACTTTGTATGGATCTCTTGAAACTACTCGTATTGCTGAGCTAGGTACTTTAACAACAGGGGGTGACTCCTTGTAGAACCTTTAATTCGAATCTCTGGCCTGACTTCAAAGAGGCTGAACCTGCTCTCTAAAAACTCGTAAGTTAGCTGGCTTTGCTGCTGTACACCTCTGTAGGAATACCGCGCTAGCACTATTTGGAAGGCTCGGAACATAGGAGGTGTACATCCATTTACCAGTAGACAGATTCGGCGGCGTATGGATATCGAATTTTTGGTGGACTACAGTGAAGATGGCCACTTTGACAGTTTCAAGATCTAGTACATACAATCGAGCAGGCAGAATGGACTGCGGGCCGGGAATAAGTGAGCGTCCGAAAGGCACGGGCCCTATCACGCCCATGAATAAAATTATCATCGCTCGCATACTATGGCACAGCAAAGTATGCAAAGTGCCGTGTGGTAACTTACAAGGTGCGAATTCCTACGACAGCCCCAGTGTATCACATATGCGTGTAACCCTCAACATCACCGGCCGAACGGATCGGACCAAGACAAATCTAGTAATACAAATCTACTTTCATACTCATGCCCGGGACGAGCTCGCGGATCGATGCCGCCCTCAGCTGTGCAATGTATTCCACCGCTCTACCGCCCAATGGGATCCTGCAAGATGCTACCTAGGTAGTTAGGGACTAATATAAGCTTTGGGGTGGCATAATCTAGTTAGAGGCTCGTCCTTACTAAGTAGAACCGTAATTCTCATATTTAAGTTTGATTGGTCTAAGCTGCGTCTTCCATGCCACCTGCGCCCTTGGATTCGGAATATTGACTAAACTGGTCGAGACCGAAGCCAGCTTTACTAGCTGCATGACTGACAACCAGCCCCTTACTACGTAGTTAAAGATACAGATTCAAGGAGGATAATCTTGGTCCCTTGCGGATCTCGTTTCGGGCCTGAGGTCCTCAACGAGTCGGATTATACCTAGGGTGGCTGGCATACGCTCCACATCCTATGACTACGTGCAGGGCATTCGCCCTGCACACTGAGGCTCACTCTAGTGATGATATTCCCCTAAGAATAACTAATTAGATACTATGCGTATATCTAAACATTATTTGCCGGGCTGAGTTACTTGATTGAATTCTTTAGTAGCGCACTTGACAAGTATTCAATGTCAGTATAAAAAGGTTTCAAAAAAGAGTGACTGAATACCGTGGCTTGAGACAGCTCGATAGGAAAACAGAGGAATTTATACTTTCAATTGAAAGGGCGATAGTTCTTTGCTGTAAGTTTAATAAACAAAAGCGACATATGTAAATTTACACTGTATTTTTTGTGGTTTCTTGTCATGACATCGCGGTGACGAAGGCAAGTTCTGCTTGAGAGGGAGGATGTTAGGATTGTTTTAGACTACAACTGTGTCTATAATGTAAGTCTGCTCAGCTAGAGATTCCGATGCAGTACCATTCGTTTGCATAAAATAGAGTACCACAATTTTCCCCATTAGGTCCCAAGACGGTATTCCACTGATACAACTGCACAAGCGTGATGCTGTATTGAGCCGCAAAGTCGTAGCAACCGATTCCACTAGTGGCCTCGGCAAATTTATTGCACTGACTTACGATCCCTGACTGCGTCGGCCCTGGTGCGGTCACCTTCGTTGGCGTGCTAGATGACGTTGTAGTCGAGCCAGTCGATACACCAACGCAATACCACTCGCTTCCCCAAAACTCACTATTACAATTCTCGCCATTAGCTCCCAATACACTATTCCATGCATATAACTGTGCTGGAGAGATATTGTTCTGTGTGGCAAAATCTACACAACCGATTCCGCCTGTTGCCTCGGCATACTGACTGCATGTATTGATGATACCTGTTTGCGTAGGTCCAGGGACTGAGGTTGCCGGCGTGGGGCTCTTGGTTGTGGCTATTTCACCGCTGTCTTGAACAACGCCTACGCAGTAGTACTCTTGAAAGAAGAATTGTGTCAGGCAGTTCTCACCGGTGGGTCCCAGAATAGGATTCCAGTTATATAGCTGCGATGAACTGATGCCATTCAGGACGGCGCAGTCGACGCAGCCAAGTCCCTTAGCGGGTGTCTGCCACGTATTGCATAGGGGCGAAACACCTGTTTGTACCGCTCCTGGTGCGGGAACTGGTGTGCTAGGACCAGGACTGATCGTGACGGTTGGGGTCACGACTCCACCTGTAGAGATCATGAGACTCTAAATGACAAGAGTAATGGTGCTCTACTTGCCTTGTCCTTCACGCTGCTGATTTCCAGCATCCGCATCATATCCAAAAGGCGGAGGCGCGAGTGAGAACGTTCCATTCACACCTGGTGCCCTAAAGCACATAACTATTAGCGAATTATAGGAGCGGCTTTTATGATATTTCAGTCCTCACGCTACGCAGACATACTGTCCTACAGTAGGGCTATCACATAAACCCAGAATGTTCGGATTCCAGTTTTAAAATTGGATAATGGTAACGTTCCCTTGAATTCCGCTCGCAATCGAGTCACTTAATTTCATCAGCAGATATCTTCAAGCGTACACAATGCTTTTTTACCAGGTAGAGCCATTTGATACACGCAAAAGTTGACAAGGTGCAGGAAAACACAATGGTTGCGAAATGGTGCAGGTCAAGCTGTCGGTGATGCCTTGCAAGTCGCCTGTGGTCAAGCCAAAAGTCTCAGATATTTCGTCACAGCCAGATCCAGAGCTGATTGTTTACCCAAAACAAGCGGATGGAATGGGTGACGGTATAGTAGTGGTAGTCGAAAAGGCAATAGAAGTTACTAGTGGTGCTGCAGGGTATGTCTGAGGTGCACGTAAAGTGATATCCGGAATGGACGTGTTGCAGATATCAACAATGTCCTGGAGTTGATCAACTAGATAGTCAGAATGATCAAAGTCGATCAGGAACGGAGATGTAACTCGTTGGTAAAGCATTTGGACGAAACAGTCATTACAGAGCTAACCGGCCGTTAGGAATATACAAAACACTTGTTTGAAGATCTCGGTGGCAACTTACGAAGTCATCGCTGTAGAGGTTTGCCATTCGCTGGCTGGCACTATCTATACCCGTCCCGCCATTTACACAAGATAGGTCTAACGGATTGGCATCGCAGTCAACCTGATAGACATCGGAACCCGTCCAATTCTGTGACTCGGGGAGGCACCAACTATCGCCAGAGCTGCGGAGCTTGTTAGCACCCTGCGAAGGGAAATGGTGGCCATAAGAGTCACTCGCTAGGAGTATAGACAGGCCACATTGACACCATCTATATATCGGGCTGCCACCGAATCCGAAGGTATGAGCTTTCCATATGAGGATATGTATTCCCCATAGCATGCGTCCTGTACACGGGAGAGCCATTGGTTTGCTGCAACAGAACAGTTGCCTAAGCAGAGATCAGTGACATTGTCAACTTTCCACCAGTATATGTCCCAATTCACTGCCATTGTGAATAAGTCCTGGTCGCATTCTGGAAGTGTTTCGTTTCTTAGAAATATCAGTCATAAAGCTCCTAGTTCATTTTGCCAACGCTTACAGGGCTTCGACACAACTGGTAGTAATATTGTATGCTGCAGCAAGTTTCACTGGGTCAAGTCCAGTTGGATAAAGATTGAATTGTGCTGCGGCGTGACAGGCCCAAAGGCAAAAGCATATCACAAAACGAGCGAGTTTCTCAGCCATGTCGCTAGAATAAAAATATAGAGTTTTCATTCAATATCGGTAAGAAGACGACATACCGGTGCGTAAGGTCTCATGGTTCGAAGGAGGCATCGACACTTCTTGAACAAGACATATCGACGTAGAACCCTCGTGGTACGATTGGGACACATGACTTCAACATCGTTCTTAGCCACTAACTACACTGATGAGTTGCAGAAAAAGGTACGATTTTCTAAAACATGCACCGTCTAACTTGGACTTAGGAATATAGTACTACACTAGTACCGGAGATGTGTCACTTGATCTCACATGTTCAATCAAACTTTGAGATTTACTAGGATATCACGAATTGTTCCCGGGTCTTTCCGAATGAAGCCTCAAAATGACAATGTGCGTAAGACATACCTTGTAATCTCTAGTTCCTGAGGCACATATCATGAGATCATGAACACTTAACACTGAATGTCTTAGAGTTAAATCAATGGCGTTTATGTAGTATCTCCCTAACGTCCACCTAACACGAGCTCGCGAGGGAGAGCCAATGGCAATGATTGAATCATTGTCATGTGTGCCAACGTCTAGGTTATAGAACATTATCTGATGAACTAGATTCGTTTCCTATGTTACGCAGAACGCTGGCTCTGCTTTCTTACTCCAGACCGTCCCTGTACGCCACGGGGCGTTGACTAAGAATAATCTCTTTTGTTCGCTGGCAGGTAGACTAGAGTAGATAGATCTTTGGCCTCACCGACGGAAACAAATTCATGATATTGAACTAGATAGTTTTTCATATGAAACATATCCTATAAGCCTGAAATAGAGTGTTCGGCACTAGCCCCCTTCCCCTAGCGTGAAATATACTGCGGACTGACTAACCAAATAATGTGATGCACACGCGACGCCAATGATATAATCGTGGCTTATTTGCATGATTTATTTATCTTGAGTGTAACTAGAGATACCGTCAACATCCTGACTTACCTATTTTCTCTGAGGTTTTGGTATCATGGTAGCCAACAGTGTGATACGCAGCTGACGCTGAGCTGCATAATGGCCACAGGAGTCTGATGGGGCTTTGCCGAGATGAACTCTGCTCATATAGTAACACCAACGTATAGTCTTCGTGTTATGTAACACATGCATGCAGGTAGGTAAGGTATCGTTTATGTAGCCCGACAGTCAGACTTATAGACGAGAGTGCCGTCGTTTGTAGGGGATATCTCACACTAGAACAGAAAGAAAGGTTATTAAGGCGAGTGGTGGCTCCTTGGATCCTCCTTTTCACTCTGGTACGGAATTCTTTCACGTCAGTGTTCTCGCGAAATTCAGGATGAAGCATCGCTTGCTGGAATTCTTTGCTTTAGGGCTTGCAACGCTTTGGACACGAGCCGCTGGGGCACCGGCGCAGAAATATTTGCTCGATACCTTCGCTCCTACCAAGGACACCCTTCCCTTATTGCAAAGTCGAGAGATTCTACGGCCTCGTGCTGAGTTGCCCACGGGAACTTGTAATGAGAAAACTCCATGCCCAATTACAGCCCGCTGTGGTACTAACCGTCTTTGTGGATGTAAGTGGAGCCCGAGCTTCGAAATATCCCCTTACTTATAATTACTTCGTCAATTGTATTCTCTAAGATATATCTATATTATAAGTTGAGGTTTAAACTAACAGTGGCTAACCTTGAATTTGACAGACTCTCCTTCCGAATGTGGTGCCGGGAATTGCACCTCCAAATGCGACTCCAAAGCTGAATGCGGACAGTATGGCGTTCCAGGTAAACAGAACTGTCCGCTCAATGTTTGCTGTTCTCAGTTTGGGTATATGATACAGTCTATTCTAGCCCCTTCTGTATCTAAGTTAATTCCTGTGATAGGTTTTGCGGTTCGACAGATGATTTCTGCGAAGCAGGCTGTCAACATGGCTTTGGAGGATGTGGAAAACCAAATCGGCCTTCATGCGGAGGAGGTTCAAGTGCAAATAAACGTACCGTTGGCTACTATGAGTCGTGGTCTAATACACGTAAATGCCAAGCGATTGCCCCCGAGGACCTCAACCTGAACGGCTTTACTCATATCAATTTTGCCTTTGCATTCTTTGACCCTTCAACCTTCAAGATAGCTCCAATGGATGGCAAATCTGGTGGTCTTTATAACAGATTTACCGCGCTGAAAGATACTCATTCAGGACTTCAGACCTGGATCTCCGTGGGTGGTTGGTCGTTCACTGATCCTGGACCTACCAGGGTTGCCTTTAGCGATATGTCTAACTCGGCTCGTAATCGTGGCAACTTCATCAATGGACTGAAAAATTTTATGGATACA
The DNA here is from genome assembly GCA_022497155.1 of Whalleya microplaca. Lineage (NCBI taxonomy): Eukaryota > Fungi > Ascomycota > Sordariomycetes > Xylariales > Xylariaceae > Whalleya > Whalleya microplaca. The sequence continues at coordinate 654,309 of MU385725.1, forward strand.
TACGGGTTTGATGGAGTGGACATCGACTGGGAGTACCCTCAAGCCGATGACCGTGGGGGAGCTCAGAGCGACACGGCCAACTTTGTGACCTTGGTTAAGGAAATGCGCGCGACCTTGGGAAATAAATATGGTACCACAATTACCCTTCCTACCTCATACTGGTATTTACAACACTTCGACCTCGCAGGTTTACAGCCAAATATTGACTGGTTCAATCTCATGAGTTACGACTGTCAGTAGATTTGCAAACCAACTAGCTACACTACAGTACTTTACTGACAACTGAGCTCAGTGCACGGAGTGTGGGATGCACAGTCAAAAAGTCTAGGACCATACATCGCTCCACATACAAACATTACAGAGATAGACCTCGGTCTTGACCTCCTTTGGCGGGCTGGTGTTGATTCTTCTAAAGTGGTACTGGGGCAGGGCTGGGTAAGAACTTTACTCCCGACGAGCAAGAACACAACTAACGGTTAAAAGTACGGCCGCAGCTTTACTCTAAAAGATCCATCGTGTAATGTACCAAATGGGCTTTGCCAGTTCAGCGGCGGTGCCAATGCCGGTCCGTGTTCCAATGCTGAGGGGATTCTTGAGTAAGCCTCGCCTCCTATCTCCCAGCTTAAAGCCTAGCGAGCTAACGTGGATTTTTAGTTTGCAAGAGATTAAAGACATAATCTCTCAAAATAATCCCCAGCCTTCCTGGGATAAAAACGCTGGAGTCAAATGGATTACCTGGGACAGTAATCAGTGGGTCAGTTACGACGATGATGACACATTCCGGCAAAAGCGAGATTTTGCCAATGACAGATGTCTAGGTGGCACAATGGTACGAAATTGTTTTACTATGATAACGGACCGACTTGGTAATTCGCTGACTTGTGACAGGTCTGGGCGATGGATCAAGTCGACCAAAAAGCTGACAATGGCCTTGCCCCAGCCCCTGGCGTCACAATTGCGGGCCAAGAGGATGCTAAGTCTAAAATGAACGACTTGGGGGCAGGGATATCTTGTTATACTACCGATTGTAATATGAACTGTATGAAGGGCACAAATCAAGTTGCCCAAATGAATGGCCAGCCTGGTCAACTCTCGACGAATGGGCGCTGCCCCAAGGGCCAATATCGAAACCTCTGCTGTGCCGATGGGACCAACATGGAGAAATGCCAATGGTAAGTTCATTCAAACCTTAGACGCCTATGAGTCTCACATATTTACAGGAGAGGCTTTCGGGGTGTTGGTCTTTCATGCATTGGCGGATGCGATGACGGTGAAACTGAGGTTGTCAAGGACACGAACAATCATGTCAAGAAGAAAGATCAAGACTGTACTGGCGGTCTCCAGAGCTTCTGCTGTAAGAACTTCAAGCCGGCGCCAAATTCCGGTGACCTGGCTAAGGAGGCTGCAACTGCAGCTAAAGCAGCTCTCGAAGCTGCCGCAGAACAGGCCGCATTAGACATCGCGGCTAAGGTTTTTTGCCGCGTAGCAGTCCCTGCCCTTCTAGCTCCACTCGAAGCTGTCGAGGCTCTGATTCCTATTGTCGGAGAGATCGCTGATGTTATTGAGATTGCAGCTACGCCTTTACTGATTGAAGGGTGCATCAAAGGGATTGAAAAAACAGGAAAAGCAGAATTCAAGGTATTTGGCAAAAAGCACACTCTCTCGGTAGGTACAGATTCATCATATGACGCACACTTCCTCTTCTGTTTACCGGTTGACTGGTACTCCTGACAATCTAACATCTTGTAGATCGATAAACCTTCCGGGACACCCACTATTAGGAGGCCACCAGAGTCGTCCCATCCACCAGCCAAGACTAGTTCGGATGCGTGTCCCCAAGTACCCAATAAGCGCGATCTAGACGCTCGAGCAGGACGTTGTCGCGAAACACATGTCACGAGGACCATTGCTATCGAAGATAGTCAAGGAACTATTAAGGTGGTCAATATCGATTGTGCAGCCAACCCTCAACCTTGCTTGCACTACAATTCAATTATTCGAAACCACCCAAATATCAACTACCGCAAAACCCCGTGTCCTTACAAGAGACAAGATGCTAGAATGCAGGCTGATCTTGTAGCGAAGGCGGATTAGGACAGACAGCATCCGAATAACGGATGGCGGCCTAAGATTCCACCCATTGCAGGGGCGAAAGGGTGTGAGGCGGATGAATGGCCGCCGGCTGCACTGTACTTTGCTCGCGATGGCTATGATCAACTGGAGGGGCATGGCCCTCCTAGAGTTATCGACAAGCCCCAGTACATCCGCTACCTTGACGGTAACCAGAACGGAAGAGTAGGAGGCGCGTGGCGATGCCCGGCTATAGCGCAGAGAGAGTTAATCAACCCATCTACGCATGAAAAAACGGAGGGTAGAACCACGACCTTCTTTACAGACTATACAGATAGATTTACTAGGACTACTTACCGGGTCGAATTCGCGGGACTAGTACAACTTGATAACGACGACGGACTCGAAGTCAACTCTTGCTATCCGCGGGGGGATCCAGGCCATGATTATAGGGGTTACGCTTTACTGAATTATGATCCTTGGTATGGCCACAACGCGCATGCGCCGGACCCAGCCAGTTACATGGGCAAGCCACCTTTCAAGCGCGATTTGGTGGATCCTGATCTGCTCATTGTAGTGGAGGCCAATACGAGCAGGAAGGCGACTGACGAAGAGCTACGTGATAGGCTTGGCCTCAGAAGGTGCCAAGATAAAGGATGCGAGTCTGAGCTCAATAAGTTTATGAACGATGTAGTCACTGTTCATAAGCGGTCTCTTGAAGAGCTGCCAAATGCACCAGTGGTAGAAGCAACAGCGCCGCCGAGTTTTGGTATGGCTGCGCTAGACAAGGCTACTATGCCTAGGAAAGGTGTTCGGCCCGTCCAGCTTCCCTCCCAAACCCAAGCGTAGCGAGGTTAATAAGAGCATAATATTTATCAAATACAACATGCTTATTATTCATTTCCCTCCTATTTTGATAGATCCTTACTTTCGTCTAAGCCACTGGCGCTCCCACTCGGCTAACGCTCTTTTGCATTCATCTCTCTTGAAACCATCCGGCCAACCGTGACTCTGAATAATTTCTTGTAGTTCCTGTTAATGAATCAGCATAGCCCTTCATGCACCATACAATAAATGTTGCGCAGCCGAATGAACTAGAGACTGAGCACTTACTGCCAATTCTTCATCTCCATCATCCCAGATATGCGGCCAGCCTGCCCGGGTGAATCCGATCCATTCTAAACTCTCATGCTTCGCTTTCCATTTGGATAAGAGCTCTGCCAGCGGCTCACTTCCCGGTTCACATTCGTTGCGCCAGCTTCGGGGGTCGTCGGCCGCGTACTCGGGCGGGTAACCACCGCCCGTGACCTGGTAGCGGGTCACGGTACCTGTAGAAACCATATCAGCTATTTGTGAACTTTTACCTCATTTATATGCTCAAGAATTACCATCAGTGGTGTCAAACATGAGGTAATCGCCATGGTTCTTCCCGTACGCGAGAGGAACGACCCAGGGCGGGAATCCATCCCGGTCTCCGGTTTCGGGTACGTCCCAGGGCGTGAGATTTCCAAACGAGGGGTTCCGAAAGTAGTCGCGCCTATAATCACAGGGAAAGGTGTTGTGCGCTATCACGTACTGTTCGCCTTTTCCTTGGCCGTCCTGCCTGATGTAAGGTAAGTGACGCAGGAGAGAAATCACATCTTCGTTCTTCGCGAGGAAGCCAAATGTTTCATTCGTAATGTTTGGCCATCCTTCCTCTGGGGGATACAGAATGTCGTCGAGCTCAACCCATGGAAGTTTTGAGAGACATTGATAGAAATCTGTGAGTGTCGCAACAGTTTCTGCTTGGCTGTAGGGCGGCAGGCGATATGCCGTGGGATTTTCTGAACGTGCCGGCATCGTTATAACGAGATCATCTAGAGGCTGTGATAAGTTGCTAAGGGGTTGAGAGGTGTGATCACATTATCAATTATTCCCAGAACATGTACTACCTCAAATTGTGATGTTTGTTGCATGTCTCACATATTGATCAGCTAAGTACATAACTAACGAATTCAATTACCATACTTTCATATTATTTTATAAGCCAAATCAGTGCACATATTCTTTGGTTGACATAGATTACCACTCAAGATATCATGGAAACGAAGCGATCTCTTGAGGGCTCTCGATGCGTTGTTGTGAATTGACATAGATTCAGCCAGAAGTCCGAATACCTAGTAATACATACAATAATAGGTCTACGTCTACGGTCTCAGTCCATACGGCGTGGCGTTCTAATGTGGCTAGTGTGAGCCTAGGAGGAACCTTCCAAATAAATGTGGTTTCTCAAGATTTTAGGTACCTAGGTACATACCTTCCTCCATCCGGCAAATCAAAGCAGTGACGGGAAACCCCGACCGCTGCCCAGGTCAGCACTGCCGCCAGGTGTCATTTGATTCGCTTAGTACCTACCTAGTAACATCGGGCTGAGCGAAATACGACGACCATCTATCTCATTTGCTGATTTCATGTGCTGCTCCGACATTGATGCAGGAAACAACCAGCCCCCAGTAGTGCTATTCTTGGTAGCTCACAGCTCATACTTGTTACTGTGTTTACTATCCGTGTAGATTATTCGTATACTTGGACACTGTCTGATCACGGCATCATATCATCACTTTTTTAGATACAAGCAAGGCAAACACTGATGCCTCGTGGCATCTTTCGATATGACGGCTTCAATGGATTCACTGCCCCAAGAGCTACTGACTCAGATACTCGGTTGGGTCAAGGCAGATTCTGCTACTAATTCCGTTCTCTTGCCATGCTTGACGGTCTGCAAACGATGGCACAAAATGGTGCTTTTGTCTCTATATCGTCATGTAGTTCTGACCAACGACAACCTTGAACTCTTCGTGACGACCTTCAATGTACGGGAGGATATCTACATTCGCTCCTTGACATTGCAGCTCACCCCGATCATCCTGCCGAGGTACGACTCTGAATCGATTACTACTGCCCTTACACATCTAGGCCGAAGCTTCTTACGCCTAAACTCCATCCTGGAGCGTCTGGACAATTTACAGTCTTTCGCTCTTTGCGTATCGGATCAAATAGATAAGTTTCATCTATCCCTACCTCTGGGCTGTATAGGAGAGTTGCTCGAGGCGCTGCCTCGCAGCTGTGTCAACTTAGAGCTTGACACGTGCAATTATGAACTCGATTGTCCCATAATCCGTTACGACGGAGAAACACACTTCTGCGAGCATTTGCGCCGCGTGCTACCACGTATGCATCACGTGCGCCTTCACCTCTCATCTGTATGCCATGCACTCCTAGGCACTCTTCCAGAGTCTACTGCCTATGAACCGGACCTGTTTTCACCAATAGAGACACCACACCTGCGATCATTCCTGATCAACTGCCCGTGGGACCAAATCACGGTTAGTTTTTGCAGAGTACCGAACCCCATAATGGACTTCAGTTTAATCCGTCTTCCCCCGTCACGATGGGACATATTCACTTCTGCTCTGGAGAAGTTCGCAGCCGTCCCAAATTCGTGTTCTCCATCTACCATGCTTCGCATTATTGCCATCACCCCCGACGACCACATTGACAAGACTATACACAGCACATTATCCGTCTGCGACATCCTTTCTCGCACCACCTATGCATATCCACTCCTCAGAATCACTGCGAAGAGAAGCGACTGGAGCATGCGAATCGGCAACGGAAAGGGATTCATCTCCTCTCTTTGGGACCTGGAGACCTTTGCTGAGGGCGACGTGTGGAAGACGCTCCAAAACGGCGCCAGGATCCCCTTTGATATGGCAGAGAGGGAGGTGATCAAAGAATCATCGCTCATCGAGGAGAGCCGCTGGAGGGCTGTTAACCCGGTGGTTTTCTGTAAGGTCTGGAGAAATGAGGAATGCGCGGGTACCACGGTGTTAGACGCGGAGATTAGAAAAAATCCCGCAACCTATACTGATTTGAAGAAACGGATTGTCGAGTCGACTCCCCCAGGATGCTATCGGCCAGATAGATTTCTGGGATCCATATTGGTGAGGGAGGGAGAAGAACCCTCCTTTTGATATCAGTCGTCACAATGGAGTACCGGCCCTCTGTTCCGTACATGTTCATGTACATATATAGGGTCCACTAGGAACGGTCTTAGCTGGCCTAGGTATGTGATAGGGGGCTAGCGGACTCGAATCTGGGGTTGAGGGCGGAACCCCACGTATTCCTTCAGTTATGGAACATTCCTTTAGCTTTGGAAGGTAAGACTCGGTACTCGGTTTACGGGATGGATCGCGTTTTCGATCTCAATGTTTATGAACATTCCTTCAATCCTCTACAGTTGACATCTGGAAGGACACATAACAGTGAATGGCCCACTCGGGCGACTCAAGCCCTATCATGCTGACCTTGTTATCTCGAAACACTGCCTTGTAGCGGACCCTTTCCGCCATATGACTCTACCGTGGGACTGAACGTTATTTCCGGGGTCGATCTGTAGATTGATATGCAAACTCGGTAGCGGTGGAGCCATCACAGGTCAGCACGCGACTTGACTAGGATAGTCATCTGGTTCGAACTACGTTCGAAACCTGCTTCCGCGGAATCCTCCGGAGAAACGTTCGGAGTATCATAGCTTCAGCGAATTTCGCACGATCGTATAGGACTATAGATCAGTAATCTTGATGATAACACCTCTGTTCATGAACAAGGTCATGAACTATGCCTACGAGTTTCACGTTCGAACAGAAACGTTTGATCTAGAGGCCAGAATACCGTGAGCGAAGTCCCAACAGATAGTAAATTTTTGATGCATATTTCGGTGTGAGTAATCTCACTCTTAATCAGCTACATGCCTATTTATATGTACCATATCACGTCCCTTGCTTTAAAAACAGGTATGTAGTTGGGAAAGGTATTGTGAGCTGACATAAGACGTGGCGTGGGCCTGGACTCAGCTGAAAAAGATAAGAAAAAGTGTGAAAAATGACAGTTCTCACCGCTTGCTGCGTGGCTGCGTGAACGGTAATCCTTGTGGGGTTGACACTACAGTTCCCACGTGGAAAAACACAGCATTTTCGTCATTATTATTACTAGCGAGGTTAACGGCTAGGGATTGTAGGGATAGGGCGACCACTAGGACAAGAGACGTTGATGACCATGCACCGGATTTGACCGCGCTCTCTGTTCACCTGCATTGCGATCAATGCCTAGAAAGGGCAGGTGGTATCGTAGGCACCAGGGCCATGGTCCTGGCACCCAAGGATGGCGGAGTAACGTAAAACCGGCATTTCTTCTAGAAAACGCTATACTATTCGTCGTTAACAAGTACATACAAGGCAGGCATAGAAATTGGAATAGAGATGATATGACATTAATCAGTGCGGCTGTAACAATTAATCTATATGAGGCGGCTTGGATCTATCAGCGGCATATGAACTGAGGCCGACATTCTCAGCCGGCATAAGCTGAGCTAAAATTATCAGCTCTGTCCCCTACGGTATATGCCTATCTTAGATAGAGAATACAGAACGTCAAGGCTATGTTGTATAACAGCATGAGCACACAACCAACAACAAATATCACACTCGTGGTGGGGTTCCCCTTTTGCGTATGTGATAGCTTACTATCCGTATATGTAAGCTCGCTTGGCATCCTTGGACAGTGAGGCTTACGCGGGATCAGAATCCCTGTGAGTCAAAGACCGCTGGAAGGCCTTGCTTACAAAGTATATAGTCGCACCAGTTCCCGCCTGGGAGGAAAGGAAGGGAAAGACAATCTAACCTATACCCGTAAGTCGAGAGAGCAACGAAACCGACAAGATGATTGCAGCATACGACGTTCAGACCTACCTGCTGGACAGGGCCAACATCCACGACACGATATTCCGGATGGTGAGTGATCCCCTCTCTCTCTACCTCCCATGACCTAACATCGAGGACCATACACTAACCAGCCCGTCCTCATAGATCATCAGTTTCGACACGAGACAAACCTCGGCGCTGGTCAAGTCCGTGTACACGCCGAGGCCATATATCGACTACTCTGAAGTGCTGGGCGGGTCCCCCTCAGAGATGTCCAGCGAGGTCTGGGCCAAGAGCCTGGAGCCCATCCTCGGCGCGTTCGACTCAACGCAGCACACCGTCCAGTGAGTCTCCTTCGCCCCCGCGTTGCTGTCACTGGTGCTCTGGTGCTCTGCATTCCTCATCCGTCAGCCCCCATCTTAATTATGACGGTGGGGGGTGATGTAACGTCGTTGAGACTGGCATGCATGTGTAACTGACGTCTTATCTTCACCATAGGGATCTCCTGATCGAGCTGCCGCAACCCACATCTAAGAAGGCTATTAAGCTGCCGCAAACTGCCACGGTCATCGCGTACGCGGTCGCGTGGCTGTATCGTCGGGATTCTGAGGGTCAGCCTCGCGTCATGGTTCGACGCAATGGGGTGAGTTGAACTTTTATCTTCCCTTATCGAGACACTCACTGTCTCTCCCCCTCTCCGCATGATGTGGTTTCATGAACACGGTCTAACTGTGGCTTCACATGTAGGCCCGGTATGAATTAGAGCTCGTCCGAGTGAAGGAGCTGGAGGAGAAGGGTGAGAATCCTTGGAGGATCAGCAAGCATAAGTGTATCTTCACCTTCCAGGATCGTAATCTTAATGAGGCGGCCCCTGCTTAGAGGTCCAGAGCGCTGCTACAGTACGTACGTAATAGAAGACGCGAAATACCTAGATTGGCTCAAATAGATCGGCTCGATTTGAATACAATTTACCATACATGCATAGTCTTCTGTGCGTATGCTTCTATGAGGCTAGATACTACCTCTGTCGCCATTAGTCTATCTAGGCCAATGAGTGAGCGGTGAGATCTTGGAAGGGGGCGTACCAATGATGCTACTAGGTTACTATTCACTGGCAGCATCAACATACTATAGGAGTACTCGTATTTTATACACACTAGTATGCTAATATATCGCTACCAATCATCATATTGATTGGCCCAAGCTAGTTGGGTTCAACGTTGTCTCTAGCAGTTTTGGAAATGAAGACATGATTAACTTTGGTATCACTTACTCTTTTGAGAGCTTTTGGAAGAGGAAAAGGAGGTCGGATTGAACTACATAATCTTGGGGGCGGGGCGGAATGAGGTAACATCCAGATAAGCATGGGCCGCATGGGTCCACTGCCACGAGCCACATTATGTATGTATGCATGTACCTAACACTGCCAGAATTGTTCTGTGCAGTAGCCTATCTGCGTATCTGCATAACCTGCAAGCCACACCCACCTAGGTACATATGTACAACCCTACAGAAATAGATAGTGTAGGTACATGCATACCTACACACCGGCAGCTCGGGCCAAGCTTTAGCAGGTGCTACCCACTAGTCATCAGTGCCACAGTGGAAGGCAGTCGCGTTTAGGCAGGGGTCCCCTCCCCCCCCCTGGCCAATAGGGAATTATTATGCTTTAGGAGAATAATAGCTGGACACCTCAGACGCCTCAGACATTCGCATTACATACCGAATACATCGTCGTCAATGCGACGCAGCATTGCCAAACACAGCTTCCTACTCAACACACATACCGAGAAATGCCTCCAAAGACGCCATGGACTTTGTTAGTACTGACAGTTCTTGTCCTGTACCATGTCTGGATAATCGTACTAACAGCAACAACACAACTGCAGTGGTCGCGCCTCTTAGCACACACGCCGTTGTCCTCGGGCAGCTCCAGCAAGGATGCTGCCCGGGATCCCATCAGGCGGCGGCAGCGCTTCGAGAAGGAATACGGCCAGCTTCTCGTGAGTTTCTGTCTCTTTGTCCTTATATCCCTTTGTCCATTCATCCCTTTATCCCTCCCTCTATCCGTTGACCACTTATATCACCACCGCGCTTCGTATAGCTAGCTAGCTAACCCAGATACCACGTACAGCACATATGGAGGAACTCGGCCAACCTCTCTCGCGACGAGGACGCCGCTGAGAACCTCGAGATCCGGCTCCAGCAGCTGACCAACATCCTCGCCGACGAATCCCGCCGTCCCCTCCCGCATCCGTGCATCTCCTTCTCTGCCACCAAGCAGATCTATGTCCCTATCGCTAAGATAGCCACCACCTCCTACAACCAATGGATCATCAAGCAGGCTGTCCTCTTCTTCGCCGCCCTGATCGAGAGCGAGGAGGAAGCCTTCGTGGAGAAGGATGCCTTTTCCGCGAGCTTGACTAATCTTCTCGTTCGCATCACCGGCGCCAACAGCATCCGCCTAGGACCCGATACTGAGCTTCGCGTCGTCGAGTTGGCCTTTAACATCACCACCAAGATCAGACTCGAACCCCATATCCTCCCGGCCTGGTTCAAATCCCACCCTGAGCCCCCTGCGAACGATGAGAAGCTCAAAGATCAGAGGGAGAAGTTCGCAGGAAGAACACAGAAGCAGGACTTCCCGCTCTTCTATCTGTTGATGGACTACATCCACAACGAGGGCAAGATAGGAGACTTCGCCAGGACGGGTCTCCTATACATCATCGAAGCTGCCTCCTCGTCGGTGCCCCTTGAGCAATGGATAGTGGAAAGCGATCTTTCTACTCTGATGGCAACCGGCCTAGGCGCCCTGTATAGTCAACTCAGCCGAAAACTGGTCATTGACCACCCTCCCCAGGATCTCCCCCCTGTCCTCGCCTTCTCCGACTATCAGCATCCCACATCCAGCTTCGAGATTCTCAGCTCTTGCAGCCCTGATTTTCAGCTTCACCTAGACACATTCCTTTCCCATCTGCTGTTTTGGCAGGACGTCCTGAACCATTGCCGATCTGTTGAGGTTAAATCAACTCTTCTTGAGCATTTCCAAGTCATTTTTTTGCAGCAATTATTGTAAGTGCCACGACGCGCTCAAAACAGACGCGAGCTGACTAGTGAAAGATACCCTTCTCTTTTAGAGTCTTCCGACGTTGATGGAGGATCATCAGTCGCTGTTTTGACCTACCTGCGACGTATCCTAGAGTCTTTGGACCATCCCGACATGATCAACCTAATTCTTCACTATCTTCTTGCCCTCCCTGACACGGAGTCTATTGACCCGTCCTTTGCTGTTCCGGCCGTGAGTGCAGCACGAAAGCGTAAATCAATGGACCTTGCGACCATGATGGCGACTAGAGTTGAATCCACGTACACGCCCTTGCTTTTTAACCTGGTTGATCTAATTCATTCGTGTCTTAAGTCTCAGAATCAGCAGACTGTGTGTGTGACGCTCCAGCTTGTAGCGGCGATCCTTAAGCGGCATCACCGTTACGCCACGTCGACACTGCTCCACACTGAAAGTGTTGATGGGGATACTTCACGTAGAACTATAGGTGCCCACCAGCAAGAGGTCGACTTTCTCATGACCCTGGCTGGATCTATTGGCGGACAAGATAATTTTGATGAAGTATATGACACCACCTTGAAGGATAGCATGATGCGTGTGGAGGGCCATCCGTGCTCGCTCAAGCTTGTGGCGCCCAAAGTCTCAACAAGTAATCACAAGCTCCCAGTTATTCCCGATAGCCTGCCCGGTGCTCCTCGGGATGTTTCGCATCATACTCTGCGCCCTGATGATCCTCTCTTGAACACTGTCCTAGATATTTTCGAAACCTTCTTCATCAACCCCGTCGAGACGAATCTGTCCATCACAGAGACTTTCATAGATCTAGCCGTGTGCGGGTACATATCATTGGAAGGATGGCTCCTACGTCATCCAAAGAAATATTCCTATGACGAGGATACCAATGAGTCGTCGGCGCCCCCACTGGATCCTACGTCTCCTTTGTCCGCCGAGATGGAGAAATTGCAGGCGATCAACAAATGCTATCGCCGTCCAGTATGGGAGGCATCGTCTTTACCCCGCGTCCTGAACGTTTTCGAAGCCCTTGCCGATCAGGCCGACTTTTTCCGGAGTTCTATCCCTAGGTTTGATGATCTTCTGCAGCAACGTCGTGAGGCTTTCCAGACCGCCGACGCGATCATACCCAACCCGCAGTTCACAGGCGGCTCCGACACGCGGACGCCAGGCCAGGATCCAACGAGCAATGAGGGCTCGCGGTCGGATTCGCCGGCGAGACCGAGTGCGCTGGAGGGCTTTGCGCAGAGGATTCTGTCCGAACTGGGCACCCCTAGCCGGACGGGAAGTCCGCGTGGGCGGAAGGAGAGAAGTCAAAGCTCGGGAGTCGGGCCGGGGACATCGGGGAATGCCACACCGACCAAGAATCTCCCTGTCCCACCAAGTGATAGCCCAACCAAAGGCGGATTGGCACGGTCATTCTCTCCATCAAGCGTCCAGGAGACTCCCAGCATTGGCGCGACAGACAACCCCGTCCCAAGCCAAGCCGCGGCCTTCGCAGCAGTGGACCAGGGGATCCTCGCCAGGAAGATCAATCTGCCCACGAAGAAGGTATCCCCGATCCCGCTGAACTTCGACCAGAAGCCCGCTGGCCAGTCCGCCGACAACACCGAGGATGGCCAGAACAAGGGAAGCGAGGAACTGGAAGAGCAGGAGCAAGAGCCGGAGCCTGAGGAAGCGGACGACAGCAGCGAGATGGAGGGGCAATCGCTGATGGCCACGCCGCCCGAGGCTGCGCCGCCGGAGCAGAAGACGGTCTCGGTGTCCCATGTCCTCACTAATGTCATCATTTACCAGTCCTTCCTACTCGAGCTAGCGAGCTTGGTGCAGGTTCGCGCTGGTTTGTTTAATGAGGTTAGGTTTGCTTAGAGTGGTTGTTTGAGCTGGGTGGGGCTCGAGAGGTAGCATTCGATCCAAGTGTACCTATCTACCTTCCTGCCTACCTGCGTCCATGGTTCCACCGCCCCCTTTTTTTCTCGCGATACATCGAACCAAACCACACGCATGAGCGATATACATATGTACACTCCACATTCATCACATGGCGCCGGAGTTGATTTTGGTAGCCGGCCTGCATGCACGGGAAATTTGTTCAGTTTATGTTATTCTTTTTTTATGGCGAAGGCATCATCGCATACATCCATACATACGTACAGATATACATGTTTTAAACCTCTTTCAGCTTCGTTTCTTGATCCTTTTGGTTTCCTTTTTCGTGCAAAGCGGGCATAGAGATAAAGAAAGACAAGAAAGCATTTGGCGGGCTGAATTGCTTTCTACCTACTTCGACGGGGAGACACAAACAGACTGGGGTGGATCATTGTGTTTGCAAGACGGGGGTTGTAGGGGATTGTCGGCTGATTGGTGGTTGGTATTGTCTTGTTAGAATGACGAGGGGTGTGACGAGGAGAAGGGGGAAGAGGAGGGATGGCTTTGGTTCATAGACATGTAGATAGATACCATGGTTATCGCATTTTGATTTTCGCTTCTGCTGAGATCGCTGTAGGGGTTGTGTAAATGCTTCCTTCGTGTAGGTGAAGGTCTAGTGGAGGTGTATGTGTAGAGGTGTACATGTAGAGGTAAATATGTAGATGTAGGCTTGTATCTGTCTGCAGTCTTGTAATCTGGCTGGTTGATGCTTTGTCACATCGAGATATGCATATAAGCAAGACAATGCCCCGGGTTACCTCGAATAGTAATACCACCCTAATGGTAATTACTATTTACACCTGTCTATATTAATAACTATCATGCGTGAAATTGTCATTTAAGTGCTGCCGATTCGCAACTAGTCAATTAAGTGTTGTAAAGTGTCCAAGTTATCTCCATCTAGAGGGTGGAAAGATCTGTCTCGAAACACTATTTCGCGGAGTTCCACAATAAAAAGGGGTAACTAACAGCTACCTACCCCTATTGTGACATAACTCCATATAGTGCTATTGAAATACAAGGTTAATGAAGCTTTATTAATATAACGCTTAGATTTGTAGAGTAGCAGATAGCCTGCCCTATATATATATATATATATAAATACCTACATATAATGTCCATGAGATGCCTTTATTGCGTCAGTCCTTGGCCGTTCCGTAAGCAGGATAAAAGTGCTGAGAAGACACTCTACTTTTCCTAGTTTGGCTTGTCGAAGGTGGTGAGTTATAATAAGCCTCCTTGTATACTTAACATGCCCTGGTCTACAGCAATCCGTTGGACATCAAAGCTTATGCCAGAGTTCTTTGTTGGTTCTGTATCCATATAAAGGCTGTACAAAGAGCAACACTTCTAGTTAGCCCTTAGTGAAATACTTGCGGTCTTTGCCTGCCTCGTATACTAACATCATGACAGCCTAGCATGTCTGCTAGGGCCGTCATATGTTTGGATCTATATCTGGAGAGCTTTTCTCCCCTACCTCCATATATATTCCACGAAAACCCTCCCTGGTGTTAAGATACCAAAGCTGGCCGTGTATTCCAGATGCTGGTACTGTAACGCATCAGGTTCTGTGCCCACATAGCGTGTGGTAGTAATCCACGGTTACAGGGCCACGGTCACAAGAGTTGGCGGATGTCAATGTGGACAGGGGTATAATAGAAGGGATACGCTGCTTAGACAATCACTGGACACTGGTAGGTGTAGAGTGGTGTTGACAGTATTGTGTAGTGCATAATAGTACGGCCTGGTAAACATAGGGGTACATTAGTAGTGAAAGAAATTGCTAGGTTCTTGGTAGTGCCTGGTGAATTTAGACACGTTTTTTATCGATTTGGCTCGGCTTGCTTCAAGGCTGGACATGGCTTAACTGGTTAGTATGGTAGATGTTGAGCCAGCTAGATATTCGATGTATTTGAACGGTGAACAACAAACGGAGTAGTGGGAAACTCGTAACTATGTTTTGTCCCTTTCAAGCTGAAGAGGAGTGACCCGTTTGTCTGTCAAGTGCCATTTACTCTAGCTATTTTTCTGTGGAAAAGGGCCTAGTCCCTATGGCTCAGATATGTTTCTGTCGACATATAGTCGATCAGGTGGTCACCCATAAGCCTCCCCCTTCTCACAGCATAGATCAGGCTTCTTCAGGGTTAGAGGGGTAACGCAGTGTGCCATGAAAGATCGTCTGAGCTAGAAATCTATGTGGTAGCCCCCTATCTTCATCCCTGGTAGTGTTCTTCAAAGGGGGGATCTGGGTTTCGTCGAATAACCTCAGGCTATTGCGGATACCTCCTGCTTCCAGCTATGTCGACTATCGACGAGATGCTGTAGCATTGTACATAAGTATTCTTGTACCTGTAAAATTTTTTCAGCACAGTTTTTATTTGATGCAATCAGAAAACCCACGAACCTGTTCAGCCAGCTGCCACACAAAACTCCCGAATCTTTCCTTACCTCTTCCTCTTCCAACCCGCAAGCACCTCAACCTCTACAACCTCTACAACCTCCGCATACCAACACTCTCCTTTACGAGCATTGACAATACTACCGTATTGGCAATCATCTCCAAAGCACGCATCCTCAGCAATTCTTCATCAATACTCTTCTGCTCCTGCCTGCAACCAAGATGAATCGCTATTGTCGCCCCAATTGCCCGGAGACTCGGCGGCGACGGCTTAGAGCGCGCCAAGAAAGAGCCAAGGAAATGGTCGATGATTTCCTTCCGCGCGCTATCTGGAACGAGATGCCAGAGGCGGATCAAGAGGCTTTGAAGGAGGAAATCTATCAGGAGCTGGACAACATGATGTAAGTACCTTCATTAGTAGTTCTCGGCATCCGTGGTGTCTTAGGGCTTATATGTGCACCCGCGGCGATGTATATCCATGCCACGAACACAGTCAACACTCTGTTGCTTATGCTAACTTTCCTGTGTTCAGGGCTCAGGTGATAGATGTCATTCCTCGCGGCGAGAGAATTAACTATGCTCCTTATGTCACTACAGCCATCCTAGCTGTATTTGACAGGCAGAATTAGGATCTCTGATTGGGGGAATCCACTCGATGATGATGATGATGATGATAAGTAGCCGGAAGCTGGGCCTATGGATCTTCATACAGTGGACGAACTCTTTCGGAAGCCTGGTGCTCCTGGTACTGCGAAGGCCTAGTCGTGGAGAGCATTCTTGCGGGATCTGGCAAGGGAGGACGAGGACGATGATAATGACGATGACGATGGACATGGATTCGTAGCATATCACATGAACCGAATGCTAGATACTCTTCCCCATCCCTCCAACTTGTGTACACCAGCCCCAGACTTCTCATGCACTCCATAATGCAGGAAAGATTCACCATTTCCCCTTAGATACTTCAGAAGAATTATTGAGTTACATTACACCAACACTATTTCTATGCTGGAACCATGTGAACCATTAACCTACATCATGTAAATTACCCACCCTGCTCAATGTACCCACTGTAGACAGCGTGGTACAGGTCTGCCAGTGATTAATTGCTTTGCCCGAGGATACCCTCTGCTAGACATATATCAGGGCCATCTTGACACAGCATCTTCATCTTTTTACTTCCCCACACTCAGTCGCCCATACAGGCTACACATGCGCGCCCCTCCATCCCTTAGTCCCGCGCTCCATTCTACCACCTCTTACTCACCTCTGATTCGTCTCAATATCGCCTACCTCTTGATCCAGCATCTCTGGCTAGCTCCCAGGTCGTTGCAATGCGCCATCTTCTAGGATGTCCTCCATTGTCTGGGGTGTTCTGAATTGACTAGCCATCGAGTCCTCCCGGGGTATAGCTGATAGGCAGCTTCAATAGATATCAATACCTGCATATCGTATAGGGAAGATCTTTGGATCCAGGGTGTTGGAATTGATCACGAGCGTCGTATATAAATGTTGACAGACATTTAACCCTTTAGGTACCAGCAGTTAGCAGACAAGGCACTAGAAATAATGATACAAGATCCTATGGCGATTCGTATCTTTCATCTAGAGTTTCGAGCAGGCAGGATAGAGAGATACACGTTCCGTCCCGGTTCGCTAGGCAGATTGATGATTTAGGTAGTTAATGATAAGTAGTTCATGAAGAAATAAGAGATGAGTAGCATTGTCCCTTCGATCCCATCCAGGTCAAGAAAACTAGTTTATAAAATTCACAGCTATAATGAAAATACATAATTCGGTCCCTAGCCAATCTTGTATTTTTCCTCTCACAAGCAAGTATTCCTTACAAATCACTAACTCACAATTCCAAGCTGCTCATTTTTGTTGATACGAATTAAAGCATTGCTCTGTTGTGATCTTCTCCTGATTCCAAGTTCTCCAGAAAATTTCTTGTGATCCTCTTATCTTTGATGTGCCCTGAGCCCGCTGGGCGCTTGCCTACTTCGATACATTGCTTGTTTCATCAAGCACAGGCCCATTAAACTCGAAGGACAACGTATCATCCGAGAATGTCCCTGAAGTATAGGACGAGTCTGATTCTGTGATAGTTTCGGGATATAAAGTGGAAAATAATCCTTCTGAGCCTGCCAGAGGTTTGAAATCTCCAAATGAAATATCTCTCCCATTCAAGCCCAAGAAATTGTATGTGTCACAATTTGCTACATCGTAGAAAGACATGTCTGGTTGTGTAGCCGCAGATGATGTTTCGACTTCAGCTCGCAGTTGCCGTTGATATGTTTTGTCACTGGGAGGAACAGAGCCGGAAGATTCAGCCTCGAACTCGTCAAAGATCTTGTCTGTGAGTGTTTCCATGAGTTTGTAAATATCATCCCGGTCCAACTTGACACGCTTATGGGTATTTAGAGTCTCAGAAATCAACTTAGAGCTCTTCTTGTCCCATAGACTCCGAATCAGTGGTATCATCTCCTCTGCGTAGTTTCCTACGTATGGTGATGTTGGCGGATTTGTATTGGGGAAGATAACGCGCCACAGATCGCACCACTGTTCCTCGGTTGTCTTCCCCCTGCTGGGATTGAAACTCAGAGTCTTTTTCTGATCCTCAGAAATCCCGTCAAATGCTGGGTCTGGTCGACTGACACATTTCCTGTCTTGTATATGCTGATCGCGAGAGATCGGCTCGTTGAAAACGTGGAAGCAGACAGGACAGTAGAACTCTGGTTGTCTATGTTTTCTGTAAACATGTTGTTTGACGTCCTTAATCCGCCGTAGGAGGTTGGTCCGGCAGTCTGCATACTTGTGATTGTCCATTTTGTAGAATGGACATGCTAGAGATCGCCTCCCAGGATCACAACCATCCTGTGGTTGTTGATCAAGTGAAGATGAATGCTGGAGTCCACCCTCAAATCCACAATTAGCCGCTGGTCTTTTACAGCCTCTCTTAGCTAGCGATCTCGATGGTAATGATTTTAGAGGATGGCTACGGTCCTCGAACTCGGCTATATTCGGGCATTGTTGAGGCTCAGAGTTCACAGACACGGGATCCTCCCGCAAATCATTTCGCGCACTATATAATATAGAAGCGCTTCTCGGGTCTAAGTCGTTTGATGACCTTTCCATATATACCCAATCGTCTTGGGCGTATTCATACCGGCTGGGAGAGCTAGTTCCAGCTGGAATATTGTCCCAATCTTTATCTCCGTTGGAAGAGCCCATGCTAAAATTGTCGAAATCTGTCACATTGTCTGGTGATTCATTACCTCGTTCGGGCGATCGACTGGGCCTCTCGTTATGGCTAGGACAACTCTGGTGTTTATGGTACACTAGACTCCGTATCAGTGAACTTGTTCAATTAAGCCATGGAAAAAAAAAAGATATCCATGATTAGGTGCTTCATTATCTGCGACATACTGTGAATTCCATAGTTTGCCTCAGCGGATTCTTGGGTAGTAGCTTGAAGCATTTTCGTGACTTTGAGTGTAAGATAAAACCGTGAGAGGTATGGTGAAGATACGAAGGTGAAGATGATGGGCGCCGTGCATGAACAGGTGCTCCGTTAACGACCCAGGAATTGGGGGTGACCGGCGTACACATAAGCTCCAGAAGCACCACTGTGCCTGTGCCAGTGCCTGTGCCAAATAGGTAGTTTTCATATTCCGATACCTGACCGAAGCGAACAAAGTCAGCTCTTGATTCATCTTGCAAAGACAATGCATACTTCATATGTCACGCAAATTTCAAAAGTTATCTACTCTCAGCACAAGAAGGAATCAGATTGAGTTTAGGGTCACTTAAGACAATCTAGCCATGGATGAGTACCCTCTTCAGAGCGCAAGCGCAGAATGGCAAGGATTTGAACTCGAATGTTCGGAGGAATTATCGCTTGTCACGCATGACGACGCAACATCGGAGTATCGGAGCTTAGATCAAGAATATACCCACGTTTTCATAGGAGGGGGGGGACAAGTTGACAGAATTGGGGCTGAGGGAATTCCTGAGGGAATTCCTGGGCTTTCAATGGAATTGGGGAACTTGTAAATTGGCAAGGAGCTGTCCCTCGTTAAGCTCGGTGAACCGGCCTACATCTCCAGACCATGAGGCTTGCTCGCCCATGACCAAACAGGAGGCCTCTGCAAATGACGAATGCGCCACATATGGAGAAAGACCTGGCATGACTGGAGAAGCGTTCGCCTGTCCATTTTACCGTCAAAACCCAGCTGGAAACTTAGCTTGCCTCCGACAGCTCAATCTCCGCAGTGTTCAGGATCTTATACAACACCTGTGGGATGTGCACCGGCAACCGCCACACTGTCCCATCTGTTATGCTACATTTAGCACAACCGAGGTGTGCGATACACACATCAGAAGCAAACTGTGCACTCTTCAGGAAACACCGCGCTCTCAAGGCCTGACCATAGAACAGATGGAAGAAATATTTGAGGAGCCCCCTACACCCATAGCACGTGCTGTGGAATGGTTCAGGATTTGGGGGATTGCCTTTCCTGGCGAGGAGCCACCACTCCGACCCTACGTTTCGGGTGGCATTGAGTCTGTACTCTGTGAAGTTCGAGAATTCTGGTCGGGCCATGGACAGAGCATCATTCTAGGTTTTTTGAAAGAGGAAGGGTTGCACAGCGGTAGTGGGATAGATGAAGGCCTTAAGTTAGAGGCATTGCAAGACGATATCTTGCATCGAATGATCAATCGGATCATTACGTGTAATAGACATGATAACAGCGAGGAGATGCAAGGGCCTAAACATACGCAAGCCGCAAAATTTATAGCTTCACTAGGCCAGCCTCCCCGGATATGTCTCAAGGACGAAGATAAAAGGTTTTGTCCATGAGACTATATGTAAACGCGGGGAGGGGGATTGAGATCGGAGGAGTCGCACTGTGTGGTTACAACATTTCTTATCAATATTGTTCAGGCGTTCATCTAATATGGGGAAGTTTATTTCATATCCTGCCGTCTCTAATTGATCACACTCGGGTTTCTTTTGTCATTCTCAGTAGTTCTCTACAATTGCTACTTGTTCACCGTGAAGAAATATTCTTTTATCATAGTATACGGTATAGCTTTTACGATAGGGGTAGTTGCTATAGACCAATTTGCCTTACGGAGCTCCGAAAAACAGTGGTCTGGAGAACTTATTACTTGGTTGAGAATTTTTAACAACTACGGGAAGACTATTTATATTAATACAACACTCATTTTATGCTGACAACTTAGTTGTGATGACGGTACCACCTAAATAGCAATTATATAATGACAGTGATAAAACTTTAATTTGTGAAGTTGTATGCTAGCTGATAGATTTGCCAAATATACCAATGGTAGTCTTGATAAAACCCAAGAGAATTGCAACTTTTAAGGTGTTATCTTTAACTATGTCATGGGAATATAAACTTCTCGGTGAACGTGGATATAAGTGAGATTAAAATAATAAATGTATATACATACATTCCAAACAATATCGAATAATAGCCAATAGTATCTAAAATATGTATTCTTGCATCTCGTGTAGCTTCTAACAGGTCTTGGCACTAATCCTCATCTCTCATGTCCTCTCAAGTTACTAACACAAGAATTGCGACAACAAACTTCAAGGCATTTTCATTTTAAATGTCGACTTTAGTGCTTTAAATGAGGGCCTCGTCCTCATAAAAAGAACTGCCGTGATAATATGTATGAAGAATAGCACCCCCAAATTTCGATGCCTATGTGTTAACATACGCCCTATAGGGCTGAGTAGAGTACGGGCCTACGTATGGCCGACCGCCTATACATGTATATATAAGGTGGCTTGCCACCTTCCTATAGCTTCACCTTGCACTAATCAAATCACTATACTCCTCATTACTTTGTCCCATATTGAAACTATGTAATCCTTTAATTACCCCTTTACGCAAGCCACCCTATATGTAGATTTGGCTTCACAACTACGTAGCCTATTAACTGTAGTTTGAATAAAAAACAGAGATCCAGTTTAAGGGTCTATAGCTATCTTTTATATACTTCACTCTATGTATAAGATTCTGGTGTCTAAGTGATTCTGAGGCGAAGCTTTAAGCACCTGAACTCTTTTACATGATCAATGCTAACAAGCTTACAAAAGCCACGACTGTTCTTTTGCCTAGTCCTATCATGTATAGGATAAGTTATTACGAGAAACCAGTTACTAAGGGTATACTTATTGGATTCGTTGCTATATATTTACCTACACTGTACACTGGTGAAGCATGCAATTACTAGCAGACGAGTTCACACTACCTGAGGTGTTCATTACATGCGAATCTCCCTGTAAGATGTGTCATAGTATATATAAGGCTTGGGAAAAGTATAATGACGTTGTATTTGGATGTGATGCCTACGTCACAAAACGACCAAGTTGTAGAGACCTCAACGATGGTATACACAAAGCTTGAGCTTTACAAGCCTATTTAAAGACTAACATTATATCTATATCTTTTATCCGTAAGCAGTTCGTACGGTATGATCTCCCATTGCCATTCCTATGCCCACGCTCAATGAACATCCGTTGGGCTTCATACTATCTATGTAGACTCTGTTTTGGCATTGGCTAGGCGTATTGCAGCCTAACAAGAATCAATATTGACGGAGTGTTGTGGCTCCTATGATTCAATATAATCCAGTTACCTTGGCACAGTAGTGGAGATCTAACTGGAAGTGGTGGAATCAACGAGGCATCATGCAGTCACCTGCGGTGAAAGGGATGATCAAAAGTTCAATGTATGCATGCAGACGTGTAGTAGATTCGTGCATAAAGCCAGTTGATAGGCATATGTTACGAGATGCAGCAAGGGACTGGAGTCCAGATTATCTAGCGCAGTGCTGCCTGCTTTCTCATGCCCCTATCCCTTGACGATGCATAGTATGCTGCAATGCTCCACCGGCGGTGATGAGTATGATTGATCTGATCTGTTTGACTTCGCTTCTAGTGCTGACAGGCTCACAACTTTAGTGCGGGGGTTACTCCAACTGATGCCTATTCAGTCCAATAGGTGCGCTTCCGATTGGCTCACGTTATCTGGGATAGGGGCGCTGCCGAATGACTCAGCCCTGTAGTCTGCGGCTCAGCAGAATTGCCAAGATGCCTACATGATCCTACGCAGATCCTATAGTTGCCTCAATAGTTGGTCATTGTAGGCAACCTAGCTGCGCTTCCGATCGTTAGAGTATATTAATCGATTGCGTTTCCGAAATGTCTATGTTTTTCCAAAGTTTAATCGTAAAGCCCCAAAGCCTTTACCTGCACCTTGGACTCCCGTCTATCACTTGCCTCCAATCTATCCCGACCTTCAACTCTTTCTCCGTTGTATAATCTAAACCATCTCTCCAAGTCAAGATGGCTAGAGGAAAGCGCGCCACCAAGCGGACTCCGCAGCCTCCTCGACACCACCACCGCGAGGATCCGTCTATGCTCGCAGCCCAGAAGGAAGCTGAGCGACGAGAGCGAATTTTAGCTGATCGCCGCCGAACTGACGCTAAATGGCGACCTAAGATTCCAGAGGTCCGCAAGGTCAATTTCGAGAACTTCAAGAATCGCTTTCATGATGTCGATGAGCCTGACTACGCTATCGAAGCTTTGATGTCAGGTCCCAATCTTCAGCCGCAAATCCGGCGCGAGCAGGCTCTCCGTCGCAAGGAGGAGCTTGCTCGAGTACGCCAGAAGTATTTAATGTCTTATGGCGGCGTTGCTGACCATACATATACTTCCTCCGGGCCTAAGCGAGACGCCCAGGACAAAGCCCGACGGGAGAGGAGAGCAGATGCTAACCAGGTGAACGACACCGAGCTCCAGCGTATTCGAATCCAGTCTCAGCCTGTTCTGGGTCATTTGACTACATTGCTGAAGGATACGGAGCAAAGGTCTGTCCCGCGGACTTTTGTCAGACCTTTCAAGGCGTTAGTTTACTTGCAGCCTAAGATGAAGGAAATCCTTGCTACGTTGGAAGAGAAGTGGTCTGATTTCGAGGAACTGGAGGAGAGTGAGTCTGACAAAGCTGGAGGGACTCCTGAAGAGATAGAAATTGTGCAAGATGATGAATCTGGAGAGAAAGACTCCGGAGATCAAGACAATAGCGATGAAGACGACACCGAGTCTCTACTTTCAGTTGACTCCAATGCCGAAGACTTGGACGGTATCATGGACAGCACCGAAGCTCTTCGAGACATGCGATGCTACGTTGAGTTTATGGATAAAGAGGTCATGCCTCTTCACAATCGCTTCGATGGCACCGACGCAGACAAAGTCAAGTTTGACGATTTATGGTCTCTATTCCGTGTAGGTGATCTGATTTACATGCCGGCTGCGGGCGAAACAGCCGGTAGATACCACGAGGTCTGGAGGGTCTACAGAGTTGAGTGTCCGGATCCAGAGACTTCCTATCCTTCAACTGGATGGGAGTTTTTCTCCGACGAACTACAGCAGGACAAAAAGGCCAAGTTTACCGTTTTTGCCTATTATATCGATCATGATGGCAATTCCTTCGGTGCTGTACGACACAAATTTGAACTGGATTCGTTCGCAGGCGAGCGACTCATCGAGTCTCTTGAAGTCTACCCAATCCGTTACCGGCATAATTACCAAGTGTTGCTCGAGTCGCTAAAGACCCAAGGCCAAAGCTTCCAGCGGTTCCTGTCTGACCGACACCAAGCATACAATGCCTGGACACTGACCCGAAACCCACCATTCGACACGAGAGAACCCGAGAATGAAATCCTGAAAGATGAGAAGGGCGAACCAATGCGCCACCCTGAATTTGTCGAAAGTGACGTTATTGTCGACCTTGCAGAGGCCTACCAGAAAAACCCTGACTGGAGACCTACCTTTCACAAAATGACAGTGAATAAGTCTATCAGATGCGAGGTCGAAGATGATGACATGAACATCCACCAATGGTTCAACGGGGCGCGACAGTCGCTCGCATTTGCGCAACGCGAAATTGTCCAAAAGTCTGATGGCGTGGAAATGTGGCAGCGGCGCGAGAATCTTAACATTGATGCGTTCATGCGCGAGCGCACCAAGGGATCTCGCACGTACGAAATGAAGCCTAAGGCATTGGAGCTGCGTGAAGAGGACTTCGTGCTGGTCCCCAAGCGCATGTTCGCGTATGCGCTGCGAGAACGCAGATTCGTCCCCGTCAACGCCAACTTCTTGAAGCCCATCCGCCGGCAGACAGGCGTGTTCGAGAACTTGAAGATCATCCGCGACTACAAGGACATCGTGCGTGGCCTTGTCGCTTCGCACTTTCAGAAGAAAGATTTCGAGCGCCGCTACGTCGATATGTCCACAGAAGGGCCCAGCCAGGATCTCATCCAAAACAAGGGTCGTGGTCTCGTGGTCTTGCTGCATGGAGTTCCGGGTGTTGGCAAGACAGCTACCGCTGAGGCTGTTGCTATGGAATACCGCAAGCCACTTTTCGTAATCACCTGCGGCGACCTTGGACTCACACCATCCGACGTCGAGTCGTCGCTCAGCAACGTTTTCCGTCTAGCCCACCTATGGGACTGCGTGCTCCTATTAGACGAGGCCGACGTGTTCCTCTCGCAGCGCTCCAAGCTCGACATGAAGCGGAACGCGCTGGTGTCCGTATTCCTCCGCGTGCTGGAGTACTACAACGGACTCCTCTTCCTGACCACAAACCGCGTGGGCACCATCGACGAGGCCTTCAAGTCGCGTATCCACATGTCGCTGTACTACCCCCCGCTGGACAAGGCGCAGACGCGCGACATCTTCCGGCTGAACATCGCCAAGCTGCGCGAGATCGAGGCCCAGCGGCACGACATGACGGGCGAGCCGACGCTCGCCATCAAGGACGCCGACATCATCGACTTCGCCGGCCGCCACTACGAAGAAAACGCGCGGTCCACCGGATGCTGGAACGGTCGGCAGATCCGCAACGCCTTCCAGATCGCGTCTAGCTTGGCCCACCACAACTACGCCCAGCAGGTCGAGCTCGCGCACAGCCGTGGCCAGCAGCCCCCTGCTGCGCCGGTGCTGGACCGTGGGCTATTTGAGAAGGTGCAGATGTCGACACAGAGCTTTGATCGCCACATGAAAGAGTCGAAGGGATTCGATGCCGATTTACCCCTGCATGATACCTTCTACAAGGAAAACCGCTTCGAATAATGGGTGCCTTATCGTAGCAATTGTGTGTAAGTGCTTAGCGGACGGTGGGTCCAGCTGAACGCCGAGGCACATTTTGATAAGTTACCGAGGTCATTCATTTTTATGTATGGAAATCTTTTGAGAGCTATCAGTCTGCATCACGGGATTTTTCTTTTTTCGGGAGGCAGATATTTTCCTTGTGATCCTTATCACCATTTATGAGTACGTTACGATACAGTCTGGAGGTCAATTTCGGCATGGATGTCACTAGTACACAAGAATTATATCATGATAATGAATATATCGTTTCTACAGCGACTCATGCAATCTATCAATATTAGTCGAACTTAGAAACCCTAACGTGATATTTGTGCTACTTTATTACAAATAGAAAATGAGAAATCGCAGCTGTAGATGACGCTTGAAGCCCTGGCAAGTATGAGGGACGAGCGATTGTGCAATAAATAGGTCAGGAGAGGTAATCCTAAACTCTTAAACAATATAAGTGGTAGCACAAGAGTATATGTAGATCAAGGTGATACGACCAGCATCATCTCTAGCTCATAAAAACGTCCTGGGAAGCTCATTAAAATAATGTGTAGAACAAATCTAAGAAATATCATCTTAGCCTTGGTTTTAGCTACTGCATTTATTGTACAACAAATTGCTCAGTGTGTGATTTATATAGCACAGAAGTATCGAGGTCCTCTCCAGTCGCAGACTTGATGAAATCGACTTGCAGATTATTAGCATTCAAGATGCTAATTTTAGCGTAGCTGAAATCATCCGCATATGCAAACGCGTTATAGGAGAGGTTACTTCCGACAGCACTAAGGCCCTCGATGTTTCCAGCACCGCCAGCCACGATGTACATAGGCGCCTTAGGGTCCTTCAAGCCATTGGGGTCTGCACTGTTGTTGTAGACGGGCTGGAACCTCTGAGAATTGTGCACGTGGCCGAAGATGGCCAGGTCAACGCCGTATTTATAAAGTAGAGGCTCGAATGCCGCTTGGCACGGGTCGCAGCCACTGCCACCGGTGGTATACCACGGCCGGTGGCCGCCAATAATTAGCCACGGAGTGACGGTGCGATCGACCGAAGCGAAATCGGCTTCGAGGAACTCTATCTGCTGATTTGGTACGCCGAACGGGCCACTGTCTAGGCCTGCAGAGCCCCCTGGTCCATCGGGTGCATCGTCAAAGTCCGTCTCCGTGTTTATCATGGTGAAATGAACCATGCCATATTCAAAAGAGTACCAGAAAGGCGGCTTTGAAAGCAACCGGGCCTTGTTGGCGTTCACCTTGGCGGCTTCCACGGGCGACGTGGACGGAAATGCAGTAGATAACGTATCGCCAAACCGTGTCATGAAATCGGTGAAGTTCTTCTGGCCGGCAGGGCACAACCCGGTGGTGTGGGGAATCTCCTGACAGGCGGCCTCATGGTTTCCGGGACTCGCCATATAGGCTTTGCGGCCAGCTATCGGGGAGAGCTGGCTGTAGAAATTCTCTAGGATAGCCTGGAAGGCATTTTCGCCGTCGAGAAGGTTCTTGGGCTTGAGATACCAGTCGTCTGCATACGCGAAGTCACCAGGGTGCACGATAAATTCGTAATCGTTAATGGTATTCGCAAGTTGATTAATGGTTGTGTGGTTAAGCGAAGGGTCAACCAAGGGGATCGTGTCCCTTTTTCTTTCATCCATCCCAATGGTGTAGCCGTCAGCTCCATATACGCCCATGTCAATCACAGCATTCATAGCGAAAGGCGTTTGGTCGCCAGCTACCCGAGGGCTGAAGAAGTGTTCAATGCTGGAATTCGTCGACACTATCTTATAATAATAAGTGGTAGCTGGAGTAAGTCCCGTGACCAGAACGGTGTTAGAGTAGGTACGAGAAGTAGCATATGTAGTTGATAACGATGAGCAGGCTTCCAAAGTGAGTGCATCACTAGAAGTCCCGTACTCTACACACGGCCGGTCCAGCTTCTGGTACGTGTTCCAACCAATGGAAACGGCTAAGTAGCAGCGTCATCGTATTAGTCTATCATTGTTATACAAACAATAGCATGAGCAGTTTATACTGCTACGGACTCACCATTGGGGCCATTTATGGCAATGCGCTGTTGAACAGGAGTGGTTAAATCAGCAGGTTTGGGTGGATAGCTAGCGGTAGCAAAAGCAGAACCAGCTAAAGCTGGCAGCAAGGCAAATATAATCTTCATTATGCTATCATCTACAAGAGCAGTAGGAAGTAAAGATTGGATACATATTCAGTCTGAAGTTTACAGGTGACAGAGTAGAGACTTGGCGTATTTATAATGTAGTTGATCTAAGTGGCTGACAAGCCCACCCACCCATTTGTCGTGCCGGATCTCTGACTAGGGTTACATTAACTGGGTGCACTTATAGCTCGTGGGGTAGATGATTGGTTGGGGAAGCTAGAAGATATTCAAAAACAAGCTCAATTGCCATGCGGCATTAGATCGGTGGGGGCCAATTTCAAGATTAGAAGGTGCATGAGAGCTCAGCTGAAGAATTTATAGCCACTTATTCCCGTCATCGAATAACGTGGGTGCTCTTCATTTCTTAGATTCAATTCTGTGTCTCTTAGACTATACAAGAAACCAACCGGTATGTATTGAAGGACTTTAACAACTATTCATGTTGGAACGTGATGTTGGATCCAGAGAGATGAATTTATAGGATCATAACTTACAGGCATCGCATGGAATCTTATTATTAAGTATCTAGTTTGCAGTAGGTAAGTCATTGCCGTATATTCGAGGCTATCTTTTCATCATCTTCTGTTTTAATGTGCTGCCGATTTTGATGTTTTCTACTTGGCAATACCTTCCCCTTATTGTACATAGGTCAACCACACCTTGTGTCCTAAGAAGTAAATGCCCTCGGTAGAAGTGATTAAGCTTCTCTAATAGTGGCTAAGACTTCCTTTGCTTTTCTTCCCTATAAGTACCTCCCTGTGCAATATCGTTCTATTCGTTCAGCACCTTACTTCTAGTAACCTACCTCTGCTGAGATTTGAAGTATTAGCGTCGCTTGAGCAAATGTCAATTATATGACTGGATCCTAGTTAAAAGAGTTATCTCGAGCTAAAAAGTCATCCATGTGCCATCTGTGGTAGTGGAGACAGAAGTACCTTAAAACTCAATGCCAAAGGACTAGAGCTAAACCTTGTGAGCAGACCAGCAGGAGGAAAATAACCCTGCCAATCTTACCGATTTTTGAAACACAACACCTACACAGCGTCCCCAAATATTTTTCTGTCAATTGTTCAGATCAGCTTTCTAATGCATCTTAATTCCAAGCTACGGGCCACTTCCCCTAGGTACCTGAAAGCAAAAGCTGCCGAATCGGGACCCATGCTAGGGCCTACTGAAAGAGCAGTCAACTGACATGTACTCCCACCATATATACGAGGCAGCCATGTTTGCCTTCATTGTTATCTTCTTGTCTTTTCAGATACCATCTTAGGAGGAAACATGAAACTTGTTGCTTAAATTAGAAAAATGGGCGGTTTATAGGTTGATGGGAGTAATAATGGCTATGATAGCTACTATAGTACAATAGGTAACATGTTAGCATCTGGGTGATTTGTCATCACGCGCCAGACTATGATCGGAGGCACTGGAAACTGCGGGAGGAATGATATATCGCCATTTGTTCCTATGGTATCTGTGTATATCGTCTGTTGTATCTCGGAGAGCTGTGAAGCGGCGCACACGAGCTTTAAATCGAAATTAGTGTTTCTATCCCTGATGGAATGCCCTCTTTTCAAGTTAATCCTAGTGGTGGGAAGGTTGAGTGATGAGGTAGGAGCTATATGAATAGGTGTTAGGTGCAGGAGACTACCTATGAAGTCGAATCTAGGAAGATCCCAAACAGGGGCACGACCAGAAAATATGCCGTGAAGGTGCGGATACGGATGATTACGCCACAGCCTTAGACAAGCTCCAAGATGGGTTACCAGTCCCGGAAGGACGAGCTCTAACAGCTTACTTACATACCCGCGCGACGGCGCTAATTTATGCGTAGCTAGCTCTACTTTGATAGTTCCTACATAGGCTTCTTCAAAACCCTTTAAAGATGATATTGTATATTTCGGTCTCACTCTTTAGGACAGTAAAGCCATGAAAATCGAAAACAGTATCGTCTTAAAACAGATGCTAAACCTTATAAACATTATCAATATAAATATATCTATGAGTAGATTTCTCCCCTGAGAGAACATTTAAGGAAATGCGAAGCGCATTAAACATCCCATGGGTTATCCCCTCCTTTCTGACCAAAAAGGCAAGAAACGCCATGGTCTCTCCCAGAACAGCGAATTGCTTGACCAATAGTGTTTTTTGTGACCTTCTGCTTGTCATTATATGTGATCTCCCATCCTTGGCCAAAAGTCTCTTCTAAACCGTGCGCTGAACCTTTCTTGCATCCATTACCATTCTTAATTTTCAGAGCTTTGTCTAGATGTGTAACATCTGGCTGGAAGCTCAACGCCAAATCATTATCATTGCTGCATGCCACTTGGATAGGGTTGCCACCGTTGGCAGCTGCTGTGAGTGTTTGCCCACTCGGCCCTTTCTTCTCGGTGCTCCATTTGCCATGATGTTCTATGCCGACGCCTTCGGGGAGGTAAGTGAGTTGAGGGTAGCATATGTAGGCCTATGATTGATCTTTTAGTTCAATTGAATGAATGGGCAAAATGTGACCATGCCTAGAACATACCAGTGGGACATAGTTTCCATTCCCATCCACCACGGTCGAGTCGCGTATAGATTGATAATGGACCAGAAAGGCCTGCTTCAACGAATTCTGGCTCTCACTTCCCGAGCTGTCCTTGAACCATTCTGAACCTCCAGGAAACTCCATGTCTTCATCGGCGCATGAATAGGTTGTTCCTTTGTGCTCTCGTTGGTGCAAGGATGCAGCCTGGGGCATAGCTGCGCACACTGCCAGGAGGCCGGAGACGAAAAATAAATAGAGCATCTTGACATATAAAGTTGATGATCG
The DNA here is from genome assembly GCA_022497155.1 of Whalleya microplaca. Classification (NCBI taxonomy): domain Eukaryota; kingdom Fungi; phylum Ascomycota; class Sordariomycetes; order Xylariales; family Xylariaceae; genus Whalleya; species Whalleya microplaca. The sequence continues at coordinate 684,702 of MU385725.1, forward strand.
ATTCTAAGAGTTGGTTGTCACCTACAATTTTGTTTCCAGGAATTTGTTGTCCAGACCGCGACCTTTATTAAATAAATACAGTACTACCCATCCCCATATATGAAAATTACTCTAATAAAAGGAGAAGTCCAGAAATAAACTATACAAAGGAAAATGCCGTTGACATTTCTTAGCTGATATTTTTAGCCGCCTGAATTGTCTATGATCTGCTGTATTTTGTAAGTAGAGTGGGGTGAACTGCATCTTTTATTGGTCAACCTTGTGGGTCAGATGGCTATGTAGACATAGTATTAAAACAAGTGGACAGATCCAAGACTCAGTTATGGGTATCATTACAGACTGTACTTGTTCCTCAGTCTAAAATAGGTAACAATATGGATCTCGGACTAACTACGATGTAGAAAATGGGCTCGCATTCGTAATGCAAATCTACAACTATATCTCTGACTTTATGCATCCTTCGAAATTGAAATGACGGTATTTAAAATCCTTGATATATTGCTTGCCTGTTAGCCGAATACTAGCGTCATACCTAGGACCTATCGTGTCTGTGTTCACATGGCAAGTTAGAAGGTATGCAACTGGGTATAAAGCTATTTAGGCATTAGAATTAAACACAGAGCACTTGAATATTAGACTTGTAAACTCGTTATATTGAGATAGGGTTATGGTTATAAAGCTGAGGTCCCACGACTATACGAGCTGGCAGGCTTACAGACATATACATACCGGCTACCTGTACAAGTATATATAATGGGGCTCTGTTCCCAGTGGCTACCTCACTTTACACTTAATTAGGTAAACCATTGTGCTCCACATTACTTTATCTTGTACTAACATATTAAGACATCTTGGTTAATTTCAGCCAATCAGGTCTAACTTTTAGCATAACATGCATTCCATTTAAACGTCGGATAGGAAAGTCTTAAATGCAAGTTTAATATTGATTGGTTTTTTCTAAACTCGGGAGGAAAGTATATAACTACTTAACGAATGACATATTATAGTGTCATTTAATTTAACGATTATTTAGTTCTCAATTTACAATAGAACTATTATTAAGTGACATATTAGAATTTAGAAAGCGAGGCCCAAATACAAGAAGCAATCATCATGCCATGCAAATATCTATGTCCCAGCTTGGTGTTGTGTTTCTTCAAGTGGTGAGTAAGCTGGATCTGCAAACTTGGTATCGAAGGCACATATTAAAAGGTATTTATATTATACTTAGCAGCTAGCTTCATACGCGAGGTTTATGCCGGTTTAGCCTATGATTTATGACATCGGTATCAATTTCTCAATCTCGTCATTGTAAAGAATCCTTCGCTCTATAGTCATGTAGCATATATAAGCTTAGCATGTACCCGATTAAGAATAGACATAGACATTACTAAGTACATATATTATCTCTCTAGCAAAGATTTTGCCTTCATATTACAACTGTAATAATAATACTCGATTTGTAAAATTATCAGCATTAAAAAAGCCATTGTGATACAATCTGAAGATCGCAAATTTAGACAAAGACCTGAAGATACTAGTACAGCTTCTTAGTAATGTGAATGATGATTCCGACCTCCATTTTCCAACGTCATCATGTCGTATTCTTGCGTGAACGCGAATTCTACCTTGAAGAGAACCCGAACAACTGATATGACCAAAATGGCCTGGAGATGTAGACGTTAGGAACACAAGGATCACTTATGGACAGTTACTCTGGGAGAACTACAGGGAATCAATATTCGGGGAGACGAGCCATATTTTCGATTCAACAATGCAACTTCGGTTTCCGCATACAACCAGTTCCTTGCGGTCGTCTAGAGGTCATAGGTTATAATATATATTTAAACCAAAGCAGTGGATCTGCTAGACTGTCTTTGATACCTAACATTTTTTTTCTTGCCTAGCTTGTACAATCTGTAGGCCTGAAAAAATGGAATATCAACCTGGTACCAGTTCATTTTCAATGTTCTTCTTCGTATATAGCTCCAATGAATGTGATATAGATAGAAGAACTGATGAATAAGCAATGAAAGAGAGGTTACACGGTGGCACTATAACTCATAAATCACCTTCCCGAATATTCTGACCCAAGTAAGTTATATCTTCATTAACGATAATCCATTTGTGCTTCACTTGATGGCCATCAATCATCATAACCAACTTCACACATTTGCAGGGCTCTCGCGTTGAGTCCCTCATGGACTGTGAAGAAACTGGTTAAACCAGCCAACAGCAGCATTCTTTGCTCTGGCCATTGCCTCTTGTTCTCCAGGTTTCTGCTCGCTTCCGCGGATAAAGCATCCATGGTCCACACGAGGGAAATACTGATAGTCAAACTCCACGCCAAGCTTAGGGATCGTCTGGAGTGTGTGACTCTTCAGCTCATCAGTATACATAGGGTCATGCTCCGGCGAAAGCACTTGAACAGGCACTGCGACCTCGTCAATGTCTTTGTTGGTTAAGAGGGAAGGATGTCCAGTTGAGATGCAATCGACGAGTGGGGGTTGGTGCTCCCGGGCACCCAAGCGGAAGACGGCCCAACCACCAAAGCAGTAACCGACTGCGCCAACCTTCTTGTACTTCAGTCGAAGAGCCCTAGCACAGGCGAAGACCTCGGGCTCGCGGATCTCTCGGGCATTTCTCTTCATAAAGCCTGGGAAATCCAACTTTTGTAGTTGTCCAGAGAGGACAATTTGAGCATCCACGATCTCGCCTCCGAAAAAGTCGGCAAGGTAGACTGTGGCATTGGCCTCACGGGCGTAATGGTCTGCTAGCAAACGTGCATTTGTAAAAGTCCAACCGAAAATATCGTGAACGATCAAGATAGCTACGTCCGGATTCTCGCCTGTGATGTAGGCGTCTTTGCCAGCTAGCTTTCCGACGGTGCCGGTCGGCGTACCGTTCCATTGAAAGCCTTTGATGCAGCACTCCGACAGAGACATTGTAGAAGGAATATGAAATTGATATGATACTAACTGTATATAAAGCAGAAATAGCTAATTCAGTGAGGGTTTTCTTTACAGTAGGCAATCAGGGCGGGGACGATAATGGACTTAAGAAAGCTTCCCGTTAATTCCTTTATATGCAACCATTATATGCAAACTCGGGCCTGAGATGTGCCGCTTGAATACTCCGCAAATGTCACACATAACTAGACTCTACGTTGCTTACATTCCGCAACGCATTTAAGATGCATAACTGCCGTTGCCCGGCACCTATCCAATCGTATGCTAGTTAGTAGATCACGACTGTACATCAATGCTTCTGTTACTGTAGTCCAGTTATTAGTCTATAATCCTTGCAAAAATATATATTCACCACTATATCCTTCTTTGATGGGACCACCTTGCGGAGTTGTGCGGACTTGCAACATTGAAGGCGTAATGTGACACCGCCACTTCAAGCCAGCGGTCTTACATAATACAGCTTCACGGAGTTCTCGGGCCTTCTTCAAAAGTTCTGCGCCGTATCTTCGCCTCTATTATAGAGAAAGATACCATGTCTAATGCGATTGGCGGTGCGGCAATCATCTGTACTGATGCAAAGACAACCCGCATACCCGGCGTGGGTCCCGAGGGGGGTACCATGAGCAGAAGCTCTACAATCCAGACCATCCTAGGACTCTGCACAGCCCATATATCAGATGTAGTTAGTATAAAGACTGTAAGTTCTTAATTGGTATAGTTTCATGAGAAGGTGCTGACATAGAGATTGTGCTGGAAAAGTTGAGTGGTAAAGCTTGACAGGAATATTTCATCATACTGGAGCGTGTTGGACTTGGGGCACAGGACCACTTAGACTCCTTGAAAGCTAGCATAGTCTCATGGGAACAGTAAGTTTCAAAGCTATTACGCTAAAGTCAATTAATAATCAACCCTTATCATTTCCAATATGATTGAATATCACGCAAACCTACAGGTCGTTGCAATCCTCATGTTCTTAATCCTTCTTGCCAAATTAAAAAATGCTTGACAAGAAAATCTTCACGTCACCAAATAGCCGGGGCAAATATTTCACGACCAAAGCTTCTGCGCAAATCCTGGCACCAACTATTTGCTGAGAAAAGTAACAGAGAAACATATCGCAACCTCCAGCTCCAGCACCAAGACGCCTTCACGTAAGCAATTTCCAACCCGCCTTTTCTCGCTACCTACATTGTGGTAGCCTTAGGAGAATCCAAACTGCCCACAGCAGTTGGCAGCGCAGGCCATGTACCATTCTTGAAACACGAGAACGACACAACACGTTCCATCCAGTCGGTGGTACTCAGGTCCCAGCCAACGGGGTTATTCATGCTTAGCAAGAGGGAACCAGTGCAGTCGAGGGTGTCATGGCAGACGTCTTGCGTTGCCTGTTCGCAAGTCATGCTATAATGAAGTAGAGATGTTAGTATAGGTATATTGGTACGCGTGTAGCTTGACATAGCTCTTTCCTGGTATTTATCCTCGAAGGTGGGCATGTGGCACACCGTGACAAAATGTGTATGGGAAATATCAAGGATCATAAAACAGAGGGAGGAGAGACTTACACATTCGCCAAGCACACAAAACCATCATCCAACGGCGTCAGCGTCTTCACTTTCCCGACCCAGCGAGCAGGGAGGTCGTAGCATGTCGTCAAGTTGAACAGCTTGGGAAGACATTCACCCTGGCCGTGGTCTTCGAGACAGACGTTCGCCTAATGCACGTGAAACTCTCTGTCAGTCGATATATCTGACTACTCAGCCCCTTCCATGCTAGCACACTAGGCTACACACGGGACAGCTGGAAGATATTATGCAATGTGTAGAGGACTCACATTAGCCACTGGCGTGCAGTCCGCTGACCTCGGCGTCTTCCGAGGGGCAGCTCCGGCGAGGGCTGCCAGGAAAAGGAGAGAATTAACGAATGACTTCATCTTGATCAAAATGAGGAGCCGAGGAAATCAGTGCAAATACACTAATATGGAAAGAGAGTGAATTGAAAAGAGCGGCAGCAACTATAACTATTGTTGCTAAAGGTGGTCTAAAGGTCAAGCACACCCATCATGTATGTGTCGAACGTCAACTACCTACTCCCTTTTATATACACATACGATCACCATGTCGCCAAGGAACTATTTCTAGCTACGATATGTATTCCCACTACCTACTATAGGATGTTGGCCCCTGATGAGAAAGCGTATAGGGGAGAAGGGAATACACTGCGACATGGCCATTGGATAACAGAGCAGCTCATTTCATTTCAGAGAGGTTCTTGGATGTTGGTTTGGCTGCCGGGATCGTCGATCCTGCGTGATTGGCCATCTTCGCCAACACAGCATTCCCGAGATGCTGGATAAGATAAAAGTCCCATGCCTGACCAAATTGCGCGGTCCACCTGGAAATCCTGCTGTGCCTTCAGATGCTATAACTCCACATCCACATACCTATATCACATAAAAATCACAGACTCCTATACATATACAGATTGATGAGGAAGCTGGTGCCAGTTAATATCTACCCCAGATATCGGATCTCACTTCATCTATGAGCATTGCATATACTATCACGGCTCGGCACTATTCCATATATAATCCTACTTCGAAGTCCCAATCTGTATCTTTACCCTTTACCCCCAAGCACATCAATCAGACATATGATAGAACTCATATATTGAAGCGAATTAGAAGTCCAGGATGAACTACTATGAGTACGGCTATATATAGACACTGATCTACATATCAAATATCCCATGTACATTCTAGGACCCCAGGCAAATGTCCACGCAAAGTGGAGTTCTAGCATTTCACCACAGGATTCCCAGGACCACCCACGAATGACTAAGGGGCGTGACAACTCCTCGCCCGGGCAAAACGACAACACGCGCTTCCTCGAAACATACATAATACAAGCTGTCACCTCGGGTATTTTCCTTTGTCGTCGACATCATGCAGGCCCGAGTATGTAAGGGATAAACGACAGCTGGGCTATGGTCATAGCGAAGCTGCACCTGCGAACCGGTGGTGCGGATCGGGCGAGGAGCGACAGGAGTGTGCGGAACGTTACACCCGAAGAGCCGAAGAGCGAGATCCCAGCGTATGCAGAACGAAGTGGATTTTATCGAAGCGAGAGAAGTTGAGAACTGAGGGGTGGTTGAGGAAATGGCCGACGGGCGGCCTACTCGAGAATACCTCGAATTGAAGATACACAAGACGAATGCTACGGTTTTGGAGAAGATGTTGTTGATCACGGAATAAAATACCAACCCGATATTGATTTATAAGCGCGGTATGTATATATCAACATCTACCGAACAATAGATAAGCTGCAGTTACACGTGGGTGGTAAGCAAGGGACCACCGGTATCTTCCGGGATTACCAACCCTCAATTCAGATGTACATGTATGAAGGTATCAAACGCTCGCCTCCTTTTCACAAACACCGCATATAAGTCATAGCGAGATAAACGCTTTCAAACCGGATTAAGGGGCTTCTGCCCATAGATGAACGTTCTGATGTAACAAGTATAAGCAAGCGACACAACCGGAAGCCATCGCGTAAAGCGGACAGATAAAAACTCACATATTCACATATGCATGTATGTTCGTATCCCTGAAATCGCGCTTGACGTCCTCGACGAACTCGCGCACGCGCTCGGGCGCCATGCCCAGCACGCCCAGCACCTTGAGACTCATGCCCTCGAGCCCGACCAACATGTCCTCCTGGAAGTAGGTGGCGACGGTCTTGAAGTAGCGCCCCTTGGCCCAGGGCCCCGTGGGGAAGTAGAAGCGCCGCTCGACGACGTCCTCGAACCCGGCGTCCTCGAAGTACTGCCGGTAGTGCTGCACGTTGCTCCAGGAGCGGCCCAGGCGCGACACGCCCTCCATCATCAGCTCGTTCCACCGGTACAGCGCGGACTCGGTCGGCGGCTCGCCGATGTAGCACATGGGGAAGAGCGCGTCCTGGAACTCTATGAAGCCGCCCGGCGCCATGCTCTTGTAGGCCTGGCGCACAACAGCGGCCGGGTCGTTGAAGCAGCTCAGGAGCGCGCGCCCGTGGATGAAGTCAAATGGTTCGGTGTAGGTCCATTCGTCCTCTGCATCGTCTATTTCGAACTTGCAGTTTTCGGGCAAGCTGGTACGTGTAATAAGTCAGCACGGTCTGTGCTAGTGAAGGGGAAAGACTGACGCGACGCACAATTGAGGCTGAATGGGACTCAAGTCTGTGCCGATGACTTGTGATTGAGGGTGCTGACTATGAATGAGTTGTTAGGTTTGTTAATGAATCAAAAGGTAAGTACCTATAAACAATTAAGTTTTATGATCTTTAATCATAATCGTCAACTTACTATGTTTAACTCAAATAAGATTTAAATGAGAAGAGTAAAAATTTAAACATACAGAGCTGCGCAAATGTTAGCATTTGAGATATAGCAATTGGCGATAAGTCAAACCGAAGTCTATAGCCCATATACCGGTGCCTAGATTAATTAGCGATGAATAAACTAGGCAAGCGATATGAGCCCGAACCTGTCGCAATATCTAGAACTCGGCCGGGGTTGGCTGGGAGGGGCGCTACATTGAGTCGCCCGCCAGCAGCTACTGTGAACAATTGATGCTGAAGATCTGTCTCGAGTATGAGCATCGTCGCAAATAGCGTAGATCGAACAATAAGACTCTACTCACCTAGCCGTTCTTGCTCAGCCTGCAGGAAAATTAACGTGTGCGAGATTGAAGCCATCGCATGTGATTCTCAAACATACCTCATCATTCGGTAAGAAGTATCCTGAGGAAGCGTGTCAGCAAAGCGCGTGACATTCAGGGCTTGCAGTTTGCTGCCATACTGCCTTCTTTATATCGGTGATAAGTGCGACCATTCTCCTCGACGAAATGGTACAGGCTCGAGTCTAGCGACATCGTGGAGGATCTTGAAACCAGTCAAAATCTTGCTGATGAGATCCGGGCATGAGCTGAGTGGTGGCTGCGCCGTACCTAATGCTCGCCGTGCTCGACCCAACCGCCTTTTCATAATTAGTAAACCAAATTTTGAGGAGGTCGCCCGTCGCGGTACTGACTGTAGTCGGCTCATCGTCGACTGATGGTAATGATGGAGCGCTACCGCTGCCCCATGATAAAAGCGACTCATCTTGGTCTACTGACATAGTCAGGCTTGACGCCAACGAATTCGTTCTCGTAGTCATCGTATGTTCATCGCCGTTCGTGTGAGCATCCGGGATAGTATCTGTCATTCTATTCTTTCGCCCTGGAGCGCGCGAGTTTGAATCTCAAGATGTATCGACATCAGCAGATCGGAATCGTATTCCGTGTACACAGTATGAGATCGGAATATGTAGAGTGCAGAGCCTGCCTCAAGGCAGGTGAGGGGAATGCCACACTTAAGAACGGTGGAAAATGGGAGTTGGGGTGGTCAGCAGCGAAGACTCGTTGCGGAAGGATAAGAAAACGCCAGACCCAGGCGCGGGCGAACGCCTCGATATGCACCGTTGCCCGGAGGTGGGAATTCGATACCGCCTCAGCCGTATCTAGCGTCTCGTCCAGGCAGGCTCGGCAAGCAGGCTGGCTACAACCGGATTCGACTGCGCAGAGAGACAACGTCGCATTCGTTACTTTACTCTACATGCGACGTCCCATGCAGCGCATCCAAGACACGGCGTCCCGGCCAGTAGGACGTGGTGAGATATCCTGTCCTTACATACAGTAAGACCTGATGCGCAGTGATCCTTCGACCCGTCGCGCTTATCCAACTCAGTGTATTGGACTGCGGAGAGAGAGATCCTTCTCGATCTCAACAGCTCGATCTTTCTGGGGTTGGTTGTATGTATGTATGTAATCCGGCTAATACTCAGCCCGAAGAGGTGAATTGTGCGAGAAGCTTACTGCTTACATATATAAAGTAGGTAGCCCACTCATCTCAATACCAAACGGTGAGACCCATCTGCTTCGTAAAAGTAGTACGACGAAGGATTACTTCCCTATTCGTCCCCGCGAGTTGAGGCTTGCTCCGGATTCTGCAAGGTCAGGAATGGCGTCCCATCTTCTGTAGGAGGGGAAGTCCCCCCCTTGACTCGCGCCACGGCGCTGCGGGTAGAAACGCCAACGGCTGGATAATGTCGCCGAGTGGCTTGTGATCAGCTACTAGGATCACGTCATGAAGAGCGTTTACAAGGCGAGAGGGCAGTAGTACGCGAAACTCTAATAACTTGTATGTACTGCTATTTCCAATACCTTATTAGGCATCTGTAAGGTCTGCTGGTCGGTGATCTCGGCACCCGATCTCAGAACACCACGAACATATCGGTGGGAAAATCGAGAAATCCGAGTGCCCAAGGTACCAACAACCTAAGACAGGTCAATGCGAACGCAGAACACTTTATTAAAATACTACCACACCATGGCATCAAATACCTATTACTATTGGCCGCTTTACGTTGATTTATTTTGAGACGAATTGACAGCACACCAGAACCAAGCTCTCGGGATGATGTTCTACATTTACTATCCGAGCAGCCGAGGGAGACTTTCCACGTGGGACGTGTTCATGCTATACCTATGTTACATATATAAGCCGTGAGACACGAATCAAGAATTCGTAGCATTCTAGGTACATACACACATTTTCTCCTCCATTGGCTCGGCCGGTTATGCGACATTGTACTCGTAGAACGTCGGCAGATATACCGAAAGGGATCGAAATAGTCCTTACATAGCACCAACCGTGATGTAAGGAGAGGTAGCATCACACGCAGCAGATAACCCTATTTGAATTGCCGAACTGTAACTTGCATAATTCGTGTCGCACTATAAAACATACACACCCAGCTAACCTAAGCCGCCTCCCATATGCATTTCCACCGTGCTATGCCGAATCTTTACCACCATCCAATGTCTAATGAAACGCCTTAATAAGTCTTCGTCGTGAGGTCGTGATGATCGTTACTGCTACTACATGTAATGCGTCGCTGATGTGATGCGTCCATCATTCATTCATTCATTCATTCATTCATCCATTCAGCCCCGCGCCTCATCCCAGTCCGACCACCTCCTCACAACCTCATCGATCATCGAGATGCCCGCGCGACTCGCATCGACCTCGAACCACTCGCGGTGGGCCTTCCCGCAGGCCTCGCAGGCGCCCTTATCGCTGACGCGCAGCCCCGCGCCCGCGAGCTCGATGTGGATCAGGCGCTCGACCTTATGACTATGGGGCATCTTGCGCGGCGTCGACGGCGTCGCCGACGAGATGTAGGGGTAGTAGCGGATCAGCGACAGCTCGTAGCCGCACTGGCGCGTCCACTCGTTCAGGCGGCGCTGGACGTTGGACGCGCGCCCCACCTTCAGCATCGTCTTCTTCGCCGAGCCCCCGGCATTCCTGCCGCTGTTCTTGCTCGCGAACGACTCCACGACGTCACTGGCGCGCCGCTGGCGCGCGTCCGGGCGCGTGGGCGGCGTCAGCAGCGACTTGGCGGCGTCGGTCGGCGGCGCCGTCGATTGCGACTCCGGCGTCAGCCAGAAGATGTAGATGTAGCCCGGCTCGTCCTGGGGCGAGCAGGGCTTCGCCAGCTCCGCCATGAGCTGGGATGCTGTCTGCGGCGACGCCGTCGCGGGGATCATTGAGAGATACTGCGACGTCTGCGACACATTCGATTGTGCCGAGGAGGGCTTCGGGGGCAGGGCACTGCTGGGCCTCGGGCCTCCAGACGAGGCCGTGAGGTGCTGCTGGTTTTGCGGCAGCTTCGCAGAGGCGTGTCCCGCGGGTGCACCCTGCACCGGCGTTGGTCTGGGCCGTGTTGGTCGCTCTTCTTCTTTCTCTTCCATGATGGGGATGGTGAAGCAGCAACAGAATCTCGCTCTGCTCTTCACCTGGGGTTTCTGTGCGGAAAGATCGGGGCTGTCCATGTTGCCGGACTGTCCGATCTTCTCGTTGCGCCGGTCGTCGCCATATCTCCCGGCATCATGCGCCGGTTTTCGACCTTGCTTCTGTGCCTCGGTTATACCAAGCCGGTCAATGAGGGTATCCAAGCTCTCGCGCCCCTCGAGAATGGGCGTTTGGTCCCTCCTTGGGGCTGGACTGGACTTTGCAGACTGGCTCGCCTGGTCCTTGTGCTGCCAGCAGTAGAGGTCGGGATCGCTCGGGTCGTCAACACGAAGCTTCTTCACTTTTTTGGATTTGGGGGGAAGAGGAGAAGACGACGGCGAAGCAGAGTTCAGCGGTCTTCGACAGGGACGGCCACCGGAAGTGATGCCTCGACATGTCCCATCCGGGTTCTTCGAGTCCGAACGAGCGATCATGGACTCGGGGGTGTTCGGAATGAAAGGCATTGTGGTCGAATCGAATCGAATCGAATGTAATATAATATAATATATAATATGGTATTTCGTATACTTTGTTCTTGTCTACCGTCTACCGTCTACCGTCTACTGAGTAAGAAAGGAGCGTATAGCAGGAGACTGCAAGGTGACATTTTTCTATTCTAGAAGACGGCAGGAAAAACGACCAGATAAATGTCAATGGAAAAGGGTCATTTCCACATGGCGCCAACATGCACAAGACACGACAATACACGCATAGTGAATGCGTTAAGAACGGTCGTGGCAGGCGTGGCTCGACCCGACTCGGCGTCACCCATATTTATTCGTGGACTGGGGGAGGTTGGGAATGTCTTGGGATGTCCGGGTTGGTTGGCGGCCGAGTCACCAGCCCTTGGACCCCCTCTGACCCTCCACTGAAAACCCTGTGGAGGACTCCAGCTGGCGCCCTGCAAGCCCTGTAACAGCCCCTGCAACAGCCCCTCTGCCCCTGCATGAGCCCTGCCGGCCAGCGACTGCGACTCCAGTCAGAGTGGCAGAGTGGCTCAATTGTGGCTGAGTGGACGAGTGCCCTCCAACACAGCCATTCCCTCCCGTCTTATTCACATGTCTGGTGCACTCTGACACTCTAGCAATCCACGCAGTCATCACCTTATCCCGTTCCAATGCAGTCGATGACGATGCGGTCATGCCACAAGGTGTGTTGGCCCTGAAAATCAAGGGTCCCGATAAAAAAACGAGTTCATCAGTACATACATATGTACGCTCTCGTGGTCTTATGAAGGCTGAATGTATAACAATACGCGCCCAAGTATGTCGTATGGTCATGTCATACATAGTCACTGACAGCCTGCCAGCCATACACCGGTCCCACTTGTGGCAACACAAGCAGGTCCCAGAATAGCTGAAGATTTTGACTGTTGTGTTGCTGTGATATTTTCCGACGGTGGACCCTGGAAATGTGATATTATACGCTTATTCTAACCTTCCTACATGTCCAATCTATACCAACTTCCTTGACCATGAGGCCTCTTCCGAACCCCCCCAAAAATACCACTAGATATTAAACAGATAATATTCTATACTTCTATAAATATGATATAAGAAGTCTAATAGATACTTAAATTGGGCATCTTATACGTCACCCTTCTCAGGCGTCTTCTTCTTCCTCACATCAACCCAACCCATGCCAAATGCGGCCACGAAGCTCACACACGCCGCGGCGATGAGTAGGTAGCATAGCGTATCGAAGGCATTGGAATAGGCCACCAACAGGCCATCCAGCTCCGGACTCCTGGCTGGCAACAAGGCACGCACCGCTTTGGCGCTGCCGCCAGCCGCCAAGGCCGCCGTCGGGTCCACCGAGGGCGCCAGTCTTGAAATCTCGGACATGAGCTTTTGCGTGAAGATCGTGTTGGCTACCACGACGAAGCATGCCGATGCGAGGTTTGAGCAGAAGACTAGGAATGCAGCCCCTTGTGCACTTTGAGCCGGTGGGACTGCGTTCTGGATCGCGGTTATACCCTTTTTGAACAGTCAGTTGAGATAGCAGGGGAAAGGAATTGACATTCGAGGGGACAAACCAGTTGTATGCCGCAGCCACGAGCTCCGTAAAGGATCTCATAGCCTATCCATGTTGCCGTTGAGGTCCACGGGTCCCAGGTCGAGATCAGACCGCTCGCGATGGCCGTAATTGCGCCTGCAAATACGGCCCATGGGAGGTAATATCCGAGCTTGGAGACTATTAAACATTAGCTTTCTTTGCGGGAGGAAGCCTCAAGTAGGACGGCTTACTCATAGTGCCTCCGAGGATAACAAGTATAATCGACGTCAAGATATTCGGCAGCAGATACACGCCACTCAGCGTCGGACCCGCCCCCTTTACGGACTGGAAGTAGATTGGAAAATACTGCGCGCCTACGAAGGTGGTGACCATCAACCCCGTGTACTGGATGCAGCTTGTCCACACTATTCGCTTGCGGACCATTGAAAACGGTATCATGGCCTTGTCTCCTACGCGATGCTCCCAAACCATGAAGACTATGGCGGTAACACCCGCTCCGCAGAACAGACCGATTATTCTCGCCGAGTTCCAAGGGTACCCTCCCGATCCGTATTGCAGCGCAAGTAGGAACACTAGGATGCTTTGAGTTAGAAATCGACTTGTCCGGAAGACTTCTAGAAATGTTCCGAGACAAGAACTCTGAGATAGAAACATGCAACGCTCAAATGTTGCTCCCTGGAATAACTGAACGGGGTTTAAGTGAACTTTGGGGGTTACGTACTGATGGCGGCGGGTGCTAACAGCACGAAGCCCACAAGGTCAAGTTTCGGGACGACCTTGCGGAGTACGGCAAAGCTCACATTCGGTTTGATAGTTTCGTCAGGTATGTGAGTGAGCGCCAAGAAAACACCAGCAACGCCGCCTAAGGGCAAATTGATATAAAAGCCTGATACAGAAGTCTTCTATCAGTACGGACACCATATATAGGGTTTTTTTTTAGAATACTTACACCAACGCCAAGTGACGTACTCTGTAAAGGCACCACCGATCAATGGCGCCACGATGAGACCTATCTGGCCAACTACGAAGTCGTCGTCAGTACGCTACCATCATCTTCAAGTAATCACGCAAGGCAAGGACTTACCACCAAGCATGATCCCCATATAAGCTTCAAGCCTCAGTCAGCTACACAAGTCTCCAAACACCACGTTCAAGAACCCGGGAGACAGATCACTTACCGGGACGCTTGGCCATCGGCACGGCCCCAGCCACGAGCGTCATAGCGCCGTTCACGAGGCCCGAGGCCCCGAGCCCGGCCACGGCGCGGCCGATGATGAACATGGTCGAAGAGACGGCGACGCCGCAGATCAGCGAGCCGAGCTCGAAGACGAAGAAGAAGAACAGGATCACCCACTTCGCGCTGACCTGCGCGTACAGCTTGCCGGTCAGGGGCTGCAGAGCCGCACTAATTCCACGGCGTCAGTAAGTAAGTCTTCCCAGCTGGGTTACGTGTATCGAAGTACGGAAGGTATTACCTGCAGAGCTGGTACGCGCCGGAGTACCACCCGATATCCTCCAGACTGTGGAAGTCGCTCGTGATCTGCGGGACGGCCTGTATGCCACCATGTCTTCCGTATTAGCGTTGTCCTCGCCCACACCGGCTGTATATCCGAATAAGGGTACCACTCACCGTGCTGATAATCGACATGTCCATCATGATCAGGAAGAAGAGCAGCGTGATGCTCAGCAAGGCCATGAACAGCTTATATCCCGTGAGGTACTCGGTGCTCTCGGCGCCCTCTTCCACTGCCTCTGGCTCCGCCCCCTCTGTCTTCATGATCTCCGCATCTGGCCTTTTTTTCTCCGTCTCGGTCTCCTCGACCGGCACGGGCGTTGTGCTTCCCATCTCGTCCTTCTCTTTCAGGCTCGTTGAAGACGCCATCATGCCGTGCTCCACGCGAGTCGTCGCCATGTCTTTCCCAGACTTCGGCTCCATCTGTCTGTCTGTGCGTCCACGTTACGCCCGTCTCAAACAGAAAGCTTCTAAACCACCTCCACTGCTCGACGAGCCCGTGTTGAGACCTAATAACAACGCCCAACCACCCAATGCGCACCGACCGCGAAAACGCTACGTCCGTAAACGCGCTCCTCGACCCCGCCCGGCCCAACGCACCGACTATCAATCAGTCTTCCTTCTAATTCAGCCCAGCGGGCAGAGTCGCATCCGCTCCTCCCTGCCGGAATACGTATGCTCCGGATACCGAAGTCCCAAGCCCGAGCCCGAGGGAGTGGTTAGGTTATAAGCGCCGTCGATGCGGGGGATATCTCAAAGGGGATATATCTATCTCCTTCCTCTCCCTCCCTTACGTCTCTTCGCCGCGGGCATTTTATATAGGTAGTATGTGTACATGAGAAGTAAGTAAGTAGGTAGAGAAAGTAAACAAACCACCTCATAGATAGAATACATCGTATCCCGCATCAGGAGATCCATATCTCAATGCGGACGCTCCCCCGAGCGGACGGGATGCCGGAAGGCCGTGTCCGAATCCCGCGCCCGTGTGCGGCGCAGCAGGTGTGCGGCACAGTCGCATTGATCGGACATGGGTATTTAGGTCTAGGCAGCCTCCGTATAGGTAGATGGACAGATAGATAGATGGAGAGATGGAGAAATGGATGCCTGGGAATAGGTACGCTACCCAGGCTGCCGGGCTACATGCATCAATCTGTGCGAGTGAGCCTGCGGAATGAGTGAGTGAGTGATTGGGCGGGTGTATATCCCCCTGCATGCAAGATGCGCCGACGAGGGCTCCGGTCCGGTGGTCCTGCAGTCGTACAAATTCCGGTCTTGTCCAACTTGAGGGTGTCTAATATTAATTGGCATGGTACAGTATAGAATATATAGAGCTTCACGTAGTAGTGATGGAGCTATGCAGGCGAGAGTATGAAATTCGAGGTCTCATGGGTCTAGGTATCCCTACGTACAAGCGAGGTTCATCACTGGTGGTATTCGTATGTATATATGACTTATGCCGTACGGAATACATGATACTCTAATTCCAACACGCAAGTATGAGAGCCGCGGGTACCTATTTCCAGCTCTACTGTAGGTAGCTACCTACCATCAAAATCAAAAACATGCGGTCCCAAAGCTATTCGAACCTGTGACCTTTGAATGGGAAAGAACAAAAAAAAATTTCACCCGAAGGCTAATCTTTCCGTCGTGAAACTGCCCCTGCCGTCTGCGCAGCCGTGTAACGCCCCCATGAGCCACTCGATGAGGAGGCCGCAACAGTAACTCCAACTCCCTCGCCATGCCGGCTTGGTGATTGTTAGGTGTCTGGTTATGATATATAAGCCTTACTCGGTTGATGCTTAGGTACATTGGTAGGTACCTTTTATCAAATACCTTAAGTAGGTGAGGAAGGAGCTGCGTGTAGTATTGGTATACCTATGACCTGTAAACAGATACATGAAAACCAGCCTTACGACTCGTTTACACCATGCCGTTGTACTTTCTTGAACCTCTTGAATCACCCGAACCTTCCAAGGGTCCCATTACTGTCATAACCCCTAGGTCAACTCATATCTACTTATACCTACTCATGAAGAACCCTCTAAAATTAGATATGCAACATATATCTCAACCTCATGACCATCCTATCCAAAATAAGAGGAGCAAATATTATACATTTACAGTTCTAAGCAATGAGGTGATTTGTACCCATGTATGTCTGCAATACACCTGGCCATATGTATGTATGTAGTGGAATCAATCCACCCCTATCCAACCCTATCCAACCCAGCCCTACCCTACCATTACCTATCCTAACCTATCCTACCTAGGTATATACCCATTCCATTTGTATGCATGTATGCAAGTATGTATGCATGAACCCATCCCTATCCCATGTAGGCCCATCTATCTATCCGTCCCAAGTACGCAGGATATCCGTCATCCAGGCGTCGTTCTCGAAATCCATGTACTCCGCCAGCCCGAACCCGGACTGATCCATCATAATCGGCGCCATGGAGGCACCGGCCTGGCCAACACCGGCCGCCGCGGCAGCTCCCGCGCCGCCTGTGGTCCCCACACCCGCCGCGCCTCTGGCGCCGGCTCCCGACCTGCCGACGCCGAGCTGGTCGAGCGTGGCGCCCCAGATGGGGATAGTCGCGCGCAGGGCATTAGCGCACTTCGTGTAGAAGTCCAGGCACTCCTCGCCTTCGCCGGGCCCGTCACTCTCGATGCCGTACAGCTCAGCAACCTGCTCGTAGCTGGCGGCGCCGCGCTCCATGATGTCCAGCAGGTCGACGGTGTCGCGGACGATGGCGCGGTCCCAGTCCGGGTCGTCGGCGAGGAGCAGGCGGTAGAGCACCTGCGTGCTGCGGCCGAAGTGCAGGACCAGCGGGAAGCTGAGGCCGATGAACTCGGCGGGCTCGAACGAGAGGAAGTTGTCGAGGCAGGCCTTGCAGGCTTGCATCGTGGCGTAGTAGGCGTCGAGCTTGGTGAGGTCGCCGTTGTTGCTGGGCGATGGCTTGGGCGGCGATTGCATGCAGGTTAGTGAGGAGTTGGTGTGCCAGAGCGGCATGTCGGCAATAGTCAGCTCGGCTGTGTAAAAGAATGAGGCAATGACTTCTGTGAGATACGTTAGCGATTCATATACTATATACTGCTACTATGACGAAGCAAGCTTCGATGAACCTCGCTATCGATCGCTACACATCGCCGTAGTGGTCGAACATCTCGGAAACCATGCAAGAAAAAGGGGGGAAGGGGTTCAACATACTATTCCCAACAAGGGACGGTGGGAGATCCCTCTTGATCTCCTCCAGATTTGCGCGGAGCGCCTTGACGTAAAGCACTGGAGGCGGCCTCGACGACATGGGATTGCCATAATTCTCAGGGGAGCGCCAAGTTGCCTGGGCGATCTCTTCGTGGATCTTGTAGACCTTGGTCATGGCGACGAGCAGCTCGTCCCCCGTGCACTCCGGCTCCGCGCCGAGCTTCTCTAGCATTTCTTCTATCTGTGGATTCCACCGTAGTGATTGGGATCTCAGAAATGACGAGACACTACGTAGAGCGTACATAAGTTAAGATTGTGGTTATATGAGTATATACTCCCTATGGGCAGAGCACATATATCAAGTCTCATCTGAAGTAGATAAGACATGTGAGTGGAAGAGGGGTAACTTACGTCGAGCAAAAGATAAAGCATGCCAGAACAGCTCGCCTTTCCTCATTCGTGCGTGGGTGCGTGGCGGTGAAAGGCCGGAAGTTGTAAGGCGTCTTAAAGCAGCTCATCTCTTTAGACGGGGTATCCTGAACGGGTTTGTCGAGACGGAGATCGGTGACCAGCGAGATGGCCAGATTTGATAAAGAGACGAGGTACGGTTTACCAGAGAAATGATGCATGGCCCAGCCGATATAAGTGAGAAGCCCGAGCAGCAGGTCGATGTCCCTATCCAAGTCCACCAGTGTCTTCTGCGCCAGTATCTCTCGACATCTCAGGCCAAGAACCTGCTGTTGCGATGCCGACTTGCAGCAGATAGTCCTGATATTGAGCCAAAGAAACGGTCTTCTCTGCTGCAGTTGCACAGCGGCGGTTTCTGGCGGTATGTACACAAAGGGGAAGAACTTAAGGTGTTGTTCCCGAAACAGCTGCAGGGTCTCCTCGGCCTGGGCGGGTTCGAGGCCAACATCATTGTGCGACGCCACAGATGAAGGGGTAGGATATGACGTCGCAGTTGGGATTTCATGAGTTTTGCTTGTCTCGTCCGGACTTATGAGATTATTCCTCATATACTCGCTCATATCCAATGCCGTGTTAACGCTCACTTGGCTATAAGCGCTAGACGCAGCCGGGTTACCGGCAGTCTGGGCCCGGAGTATCGAGACCAGGTCATCGAGTTTCTCCTCGAGCTGGGCGGTTCTTCCGGCCGTCGACCGCCTAGCCGTCCGTTTCCGCACACTGACGGACGGACGGCATTCTTTATGTAAACGCGAACAGCGCTCACAGGGGGCGCCGTGGCCTCTACCGATACACTTGCATTTGGCCTTGGAGCAGTTAGTACAGGCTTGGCCGTACGGAACGGACGGCCGGGAGCCAGGAGCGATATGAGCCGCCCTATTATCGGAGTGGAGGTCCATCCGGTGATAGCAGCGAAGTGAGACGCATTGAACGGGTTTCGCACAACTCGGGTAACGCGTGCCCAGGCGCAACGAGACGCCAAGATGCGAAAAGCCTATGCAGATAGAGTTTCGGTCCGGGACTGGATCAACGACGATTCCCGTCTCGGGTTTCGCAAAGTTTAATATATGAGTATAGCAGGAGAGAAACGTAACCAACCCAATGATCGGGGCCCTGATGAAAGGCGAGCATCACCGTCTGTATAAGTACGGGATTCGAGGCTCGGATATATGAATCCCGCCGAGGCGGTCAACCCAATTGGCTCGATACCTACGCCATACGCGTAAAGCATGCTGACCTAATGCGAAGGGCTGAAACGTGTGGCAGGGTTCCAGCTTACAGGTACCAAAACTGCCTAGAAAATAGAGCAAGATACTTTCCGTACTAGTAAAAGTTGCCCAATCCGTCTATGCACTCTGGCACGAGGAACGGGATTCACTCGAATCCCGATTCTATACGATTACCTGCATTTCAACGGAGTGATAGTAATTCAGCCCCATTTGCTAGGCTGACTCACTCACGCACCGTGATTGTGTCAAGACTCAAGAAACCACCCACATGACTACAACAGCCAGATATGGATTGGACGAGATGTATGGATGGCGGAGATGCATCTTGAATCAAGCCACTCCAGGTAACTTTCCCTTTTGAATCCTTAGTGTGTGTTGCATTGCACCTTCCATAAGGCGTACGGTGTAACTGCCACCACGTTCATTCGAAGTCATGAATGCTGTGATGTCATGACTGAATTATACAGCCTTTTGAAGCACTGCACATGTGGTGTACCTAGATGTAAAAAGTCAAACATTCTCTTATGCAGGTAGTATAGTAGCCTAAGAAGAGGCGTGTTGAGACTACAGTTTCAGTTTCGCAACCTTATCTCAACTACTTATAAGAGAACTAACAGCAAAGTTGACTTTTATACTTCCAATACCTATAGTGTGGCAGTATAGGTGTTTTCATTCTAATTGGGCTTACACTTACATACCTAAATCATTCAGCTGAGCTGAATCACCCATATTCTAAGCACTCGTGTTAAATCGAAATTACACATTCAAGAGCACATGTCCTATCACGAACCACTTACCTCCATAATTTGATTGACACTTACACACTTAACTCGTTCAGCTAAGCTGAACAACCCATATTCTGAACAACCCATATTCTAAGCATTCACTTATTCACAGTAGAAAATAAGCCAACATTCAAGAGCACAGATCCCACAACCCCTCACTTACCAACCTGGTCCTCAGCCCCTCTTTGCCCATGCGCAGGCAAAAGGCGCACACAATCAATCCTGAATCCAGGGGTTTACGCCGCAGCTATGTAGTTGCCTGAAGTAGACATCATAGATACCAAAACTAAGCTCAAGGTATCACAACAACAATATCACAAAAGATCATCAAAATTCACAGTCACACATAGCCATAGTCATAGTCAAAAGCAGTCGCAGTCATAGTCACGGTCACAGCCACAGTCACAATTACAGTCACAGTCACAGTCATAGTCAGTCACAAGTAACAACATATCTCAAAGAACATGTAAAACAGAGCTTCTCATTGCCATGCCTTGCCTTGCAACGCTGAGCCTAGCCTAGCCTCGCTTTGCCTAATGCCTAGCCCAATCCCTCAACTCAGCCCTCGTTCGGCACAGGACGGAATCACAACCCCATCCCATGCCCTGTACCTCAGAAGCCTCGAAGACAGACAGTCTCAGCCATCAGCCACAACCGCTCGATCAACTCAATCAACGAATCACCCCTAACTAACTAGACGTTCGAACCCCAAAACCAAACCGCTGTACCACACACACCTACAACAACCCTAAGAAGGCGCAGGACTCGTCGGGTCCCGCGCGCTCCCGCTGCTGGGACTTCCGCTCCCGGACTCGGGGTCGCTGCGGGCGCGTGTCGGCGTGGGGAACTCGAAGCCGGGGGGACCCGAGACATATCCGCCATCGTGGGGGTGCGCGTGGTGCGCGTGGTGATAATGGTGCTGGTGCTGGTCGTCCTCCGCGGCGCTGCTCTGGGTGAAGCCGGAGACGTCGCTGAGCATGGATGACGAGCGGCCTCGGGCCTTGGTCGCAGTAGGTTGTTGGTGGGCAGCAGACGGCACAGCGGCAGCTGCGGCTGCTGCTGCGGCCTGCGGCACGAATCCCGGGCCGAGGGGCGATGGGCCCCAGAGGGAGGAGTTGTAGACGCTGTTGTTCCAGGCGGTGGTGGCGTCGTACGGCGCCGCGGTGGTGGTAGGTGGGTTGGCGGCCGGGATCTGCGGGACCGGGGCGGGCGAGGGGAAGTGGCCAGCGGGCTCGGGGAATTCATGGGGCGCCGCGTAGGTGTAGGCGGCGGCCTGTTGCTGGGTGTGGAAGGAGTCGAGCAGGGTCTTCAGCGCCAGGTTCTCCTGCTCCTTGTTGAAAATAACAGCATCGACCTCGTTGATCTTAGCAATCAGATCGTTCTCGACCTTCGCGATGTCGTTCTCGTACGTCTCGCGAGCTTGGCGCCGACGTTCCGCTTCGTCAAGGCCGCGAGCATTAGCATCGGCGATACGTGCATACTCACCATCGACCTTGGCGATGCGGCTACTGATCTTATTGCGCTTGGCTTGCAGGCTTGTCTTCTCCTCTTCCAGGGCTTTGAGCGCTCGGTCGACCGACGCCTTGAAGCTCTTAAACGTAGCAACGGCGCCGTCGTACTTAGCTTTCTCATTGGACCAAGCAGACTGCTTAGTTTTCCAGGTGGTCCGCAAAGACTCGGGGATCCTTTCAAACTCTTTAAGCTCCGCTTCGAGGTTGACAATGGCCTGCTCGGCCTGCTTCTGTTGGGTCGTGTTCTGCTGGATTTTCTGGCGCAGCTTGTCGTCACCCGTGCCGGCTGATTGGACCGCTGCAGATAGCTTTTCGTTCTCCTTTTTCAGGGTGTTTGTCTTCCGATGGAAATCCTTCCGCATCGCCTTCTGACGGGCCTTCTCCTCGGCTAACTTGCTTTCGGCCGCGGCGATGGACGTTTTCAGGGTTGTGATGGGTGAGTCGGGGCGAAGAGAGCGCTGCCCAACAGGCTTGGAAGCGCTGGCATCTACATCCGCAGACTTGGCTTGAGTGGTTCTAACACTCGTCGAGAATATAATTTCGTGCGTCGCAGTACTGACGAACTCACATTCGTAGTTAGACATGGGGGTTAGCCCATAAATATCTCCGCTCCATCGGATTCCCTGGCCACAATCCTCCTCGGAATGTTCCACGGGCCTCATCCGTGTGGGTTGCCAGACGGCATTGTTCACCCTCACATAGAACGGTTTAGACATGTCAATTCTCGAACCGTCTTGGGACGCTTCAGGTAGGGGTTGAATGGGAAAGTGGCTCGTGTTAAAGCACACTTCGTCGCACCCAACGTACGATATCCAGATCTGTCCAGGCTGTGTGTTGAAAGGGGCATTTCCCAGGTTGTGAATATCGGTGGCATTCGAACCTGCGGACTCGGCTGCGGCATGAGTAAGCTCATATTCTTTGACAACAACAATTTTGGTACTCGCTAGAGCCGCCCACAATGGCTGGCGGTTCCTCACTTGAGCACTATGTTTTCTTTTCTTTTTTGTAGTTAACGCTGTGGAGTTCTGAAGGGAAGCGGCATCGCTGTCGGGGGTTGAAAAACCACCGTCGTTATCCCCAGTGTAGGACTTCCCTGCCTCCGGATCGGCGGCACTCTGGGCCAGGTTGTCGCGCCTCTCCCGCCGCAAATACCAATCGCGAATGTACTTAACCAGACCCTGGGTCAAAATGTGAATGGCCAATATGCTCTTAATCCAACCAAACCATCCGGGCTGTATCTTGTCGTAACCTCGTATAGACTCCAAGGATTCGAGCGGATCGTCGAAATCAGGGGCCATGAAGCGACTCGAACCCAGCAGGTACCCGACGGGAGAGTATTTCATCTTGGTGTGGCGCAAAACATGAGACAGCAGGATCATGCTCAAGCAAATAAAAGTATTCTTCATCGATCCTCCATCTCTCGAGTTCGAGCCACCGCCGAGACCCAGGGCGATAACCATCTGTGCCAGATCGAGTATGACATGTTGAATGGGACCCCACAGAAACAGCCAAATCAGAAGCACGATACCATCGACACAAATAACAGTCGCCAAGGAGGGGGCACCCAGATTCCATTCGAAGACATCATTGAAGTTCAGGCCATTGCTGGTCACAAAGGTAAGGAGGGTGAAAAGGACGTAGATGCCGGACAGGGCCAGTGGGGGGATCTGCATCAGGATGATGAGAATGGCGATGGTGTCTTGCAGAGGGCAGGATTTGAGGACGGTAAGGGCGAAGTCGATGCCGAGCGGGCCGGGGTCGCGGTGGACGTTCGAATTCTTGGTGGCGTTCACATCGATCCGGCGGTGGTTCTCCTCCAGGTTGGGGCTTCCGGCAAGTTGCGAATGGTACGACTCAGCGGAAGACGAGGACTCGGAATAACCGCCGAGCGAGCCTCTTCTGAGGGAGTCGGCGGTCTTGCTGTCGGCAGACATCTCGGTGAGTTGCTTAGCGTAGCCGTTCGCATGGGGAGGCGTGGAGGGAAGAGGCGGGATGGTGGCATTGTCCGGGGACGGCTTGGCGGATCCATTCAAGTGATTCTGGCTCTTCTGCTTGGGAACGCGCTTCCCGGGGCCTACCAAGCCATTCTCGTGGCGGGTATCGCGATGATTCGAGGCACCGTGCTGTCGCTTTGCCGATGCTGAAGCGCGAGGCATACGCTCGCGTGTTGCTGCTGATTCGACCCAGAAGCTTGTTCCGAGCCAACCAGCCGTGGGAGGGCGTGTGGTAAGGACACAACGAGCAGCGGGCAGCCAACAGATCGGACGGAGACTGGGGGTAGGGGAGGGTGAAGAGGTGAAGGGGTTCGAACGGCAGGATGGATGATTCGAATATTCGAATATTCGACTATTCGACTATTCGACTACTCGCCCACGGAACGACGGCGGAGGGAGAGGACGGGGGTTGACGGGGGTGGCGGTCGAAGTTTAGAGTTTTGCAGAGACGTCGTGCCCGGAACAGAACTCATGTATGTGAGTAATTATTCCGGGCGGGAAAAAGGAATGACTAGGTTCAAAGGCTGCGCCGTCATGCGATAATGCGCTTGTGGCCGTTTCGGGACCCAAGCTAAAATAGCTTTTGACTTCTACTGCTTTTTCTGCTTTTTCTGCTTGTTCTGCTTGTTCTGCTTGTTCTGCTTCTTCTACTGTCGGACCCAAAGTATATGGAGGAGGAATAGACATACGAGGGAGGGGGTTAGTTATTTGGTGTTCTATTGGTGTTATTGGAATAGGTACGTTTGGAATATGTACGGAGCAGGTAAGGGCAGGTAGAAAAGTAGTAGGCCGTAGTAGGTAAAAGGTAAGAATAGTCAAGTAAAGAAGGTCACGGAGTAGGTTAATGTGGTAATGTGGGCAGGAGAAGGTTGAGAGGGTTGTGTGTGGGACATACGGTGCCCATCGATGTACATGTATCTTTCTGTCTTTCTGCACTCTTTCAAAGAATGGAAAAGGAACAAAAAGACAAGCCAAGCAGCACCCAATACCACCCACGCAGCACCCAAGCACCACCCAAGCACCCCAAAGTAAGCCAAGTTACAGTGGATGCCGGGGGGCGCATGTGCGTGTACTATAGTACAAGATACTGTAGCAATTGATGCTACTATGTATACATATGTATACATATGTATGTACCAATCGATGCCACCCGCTAACGTTAGCAACCTGGCTAATAACCTACCTAAGCAGCGACTAAGAGAGGTACCTAGGTAAACTCCGACCCGTACAGTGCATTTACCACGGACTACGATCTGTACACCTATACGTACCTACTGTGTTAGGTAGAGGCATACACACAATGCTTTGTATGCATCTGTACGGAGTAGGCAGCAGGGGCCATCCTACCCTTTCGGGCGACCTGGGGTGCCTGTGCAACCACTGCATCGACGTTTTCAGTGGTTGGTACGGGAGCTTACGGCCATTCCTGGTTGCTACCTAGGTATATGTAGGGCAGCAGGCACACATTTACAGAGACTTCGGGCTGTGTCTCCTAGCACTGTTATGGCCTGTACATGAATCTGCCTGTGTCTCTGTTGCCCTCAATTACTAATAATACATACCACACATACAAAAGTAGTAGCATACGGCGGCATGTAAGCAACCACAAACACATATTTGGGGGATGTTTCTAATAAATGGCCGACATTCATGCATCTTCTACATAGTTCACCATTCACCACTTACATGTCAGGATGTCTCAATGTTTTGTTTGTGCTCCCAGCTGCTTACCTTTGCAGCTTTGTTACCATTGACTGTATATAAATATAGATTTGAGGTACGCGTACGGCGCATCTCATTCGGATTATATAATAACATAACTACCTAGCCATATTCCTGGTGAGCTGAACATACTAGGTTGTACCAGCTGGCTTCCTACTTGTACTGCCATCATGGTCAATAGTACCGCAATTATGATAATACTCCCGGTTACCATGCCGGGAGGCAGGGCGGCAGGACGGCAGGACGGCCAGAAATAGACTAATAATAAATAAATATATGTTTTCGTTCAATTAATAAGAAGCAGCAGCAAACGCCACCCACCACCACCACCGGCAATGTCTGGGGATCGGTCGATGAAAAGATCTCTTGGGGACTTGGCGGCGTCTTTCCCGTAATGCTTAGCGCCGACGACTAAGACAATAACAACCAACAACCAACGATCAACAACCAGAAGATGCTCGTCGTGGGATTCTTATACCTGCGACTCCTTCGAGCGCAAGGCCCCCCTATATGCACATACTGCAAGTACAACCAAATGGAGCTTACCAAGTGGTGACAGAGGGCTGCGTGGGCCTTGTCAGCATTCCTATTTACTTCAAGACAGTGGCAGTATTCGTAATCCGTAAGAGCTGCGTCATTTTGCCCAGCCCTGCCAGCCTGGCCCAGCGTCAGAACATCGAATCTGGCTGCCTGGGCTGGTCTGTCTATCTATCTGCAATCTGCCAGTACATATTAGTAATTATTGGCATTTCCCTTTTTCTTTCCCTCCAGCCCATTGTTCGTTCGCCAGCAAAAACCCCAGATCGACGGAGCGGGCACGCAACTGACTCGGCAACTCGGTACTTGGCCTGCTGGAAGCCAATGATGCAGCAAGCCGTCCCAGAAGATCTTTTTCAAACCACATGGCGAAAGAACGGGCTCATTATGGATACCTCGATGCGACTAAAAAGAGTCTTCTTTTGATTCTTTTTGGACTTTTCGCCAATGGCAACCCCACCTTATGGAGTTACTCACGTAACAATATCTGCTACAACCGCCTCGACCGCCCTGCCGCCAGGCCCCCCCGTTATCGACATCTACATCGTAGGAGCCGGGCCGGACAGTGCAGTGCTATACCATGCGGCACATGGTTGCAATGCCTAGCTTTCATTGATGCACGTTTACGGAGAGCGTTCCAATGATGTGTATTGTGATAACGCAAGCACAGCACAGAGGCACAGCAGATGGCATTAGTGACCGCACTGTGGAGGTTAGTCCAGCGTAAGCCAGGAGCTTGTTCGGACTTCTTTCCAGCTCACCCACTCTGAACAAAACCCCTGTTTATTATACTTGAACGTTTGTAGGTAGTCAGGCTGGCCGTTACCCGCAGTAGCCTGGAGGTAGGTGGTCCTTCAGCCTCGGTCTTTACTTTCTCCAGGGAACACTTGCCAATCTGCCATCAACATGGTATAATTCCTATTTGCTTGTTAGCAAGGAAGACACTTCGGAATACTCCATATGGAAACCCCAAGGCAATGACGCTCGAACGCGGGGCATTCCCAACGATCATCGTCATTGCAACAACTGACCAGCATCGTCCATGCGTGTATCTTGCTGCTCCAGGTAACCGCAACCGTATCTTCCAGCGATATGGCCTTCGTTACTGGCTGAAGCTAGCGATAGTAGCCTCTACATCACAGAGCGAACAGCGGCACTTTGCGGCACTGTGTGTGGATTTGCGGGCGGAGTCAGCAAAGTCAGCAAAGTCAGCAGCGTCTTCGGCAGCCAGTGAGCGAAGCGCAATCTTAACCTGCATTGCCGATCGTTACGGAAAACGCTGCAAGCTCCCACGCTCAGTTCTCCTCCAACCATGACTAGGGCTCGCGGGTATCGTCTGAGATCCTATCAAACCTAATCCCCTGCTCCCCAGACTATTCCGGACGGACTTCAGTCAGGGCTTCTCTTATTATTATTAACATATGACTCGAATACTCTTTTCGACAACTCAGGGCAAGCAGATTATCGCTATTTTGCTAAAACCGCGCATGCGCTCTTTAAGAGACTAACAAGTGTGTCCCATTTCTTAGAAGATGAATCTGTATCGCTACAACGTTGTGCTGACACCAAAGCACGCGATTCCTTGCCCGAAAGGCTTCACTTTTGCGACTGGTCAATTCTCAGTCGCAGAAAAAACTCACAACGGAGAATGGTAGTTCCAATCAATAATACATAGTACATACATACATACATACATACATGATAGTATTCCGCACATAGCATCAAATGTTGTTTCACTACCCGAGAGTGGACCAGTACGACATCGCGACCGCCCACCACTCCACACCTCCATCTTGATGGAGACTAAGGTCTGCAGCAAACGGCAAAATCCAATTCGACGGCCCTGTCGGCATTTGGACGGCTGTAAGATCCTCAGATTGGTCCCCTTCTTTTCTTCAACCTACCAACCGTGACGATAATTACCTGCTCCCGCGCGTCCTCTGTCTGGTTCTCGTCGACGCGCAGTACACGGCAGCAGGTCATCACACATATCAAGTAGATGGCCAACCAACGATACACTTGAATGCCGTAGAGTAGAGTCTAGACTCGAGCGAGCCAGCAAGCACCATCTACACACCCGTTTGCGAAAACGCCGTGCTCTGCTTGGTCGCAAACCTCGTCGAGAAAATAGGTTATCGCGCATATCGGCGAGCCGCCTCTTAATTCCCTTTTTTTCTCCGGCCCATGTGCCGCACCACCACCGCGCTTCTCACCGCTTGACTACCTAACTCCCTCCCCCCTCCTTTGTTAGTGAAGCGATCCCTCTCTTGCAGCATTGGTTTGATACCTATTGCAACCGCAGTCATCGTAAGATGCAATCACTAGCAAGCCAAGCAGTCGGTTTTCGTGCAGGAGATCAGCGGCTAGGATACATCCATCTTTTTGATTATATCTCGGCGGCAACCCCACCACAGATGAGTTATTCGGAGGTACATACATAAACGACTACTGTTCGTTAGCATTCCTATTAGTCACTACGCATTTTATGTATATCTTTGCTTTCGGGGCTAAGGCCGTGTTTCCTAAGGTCTCTGCCGCGGCTGTGATCTGCGCAAAATGTATCTTTTTGCCACAACCAGGGGGTCACTCCACTGAACCTTTCCCCCTTTAGCTGTGATTTACAGCTGTATAACAGCTACAAGTCGTGCACAACTCCCGCAGCGGCGGCAGTCAGCTTTATGAAAAACGGGGTTGTACACCCCCTGTTTTCTAGGCAACTTTCCCTAATAAAGTAGGTAAAACTGCCGCCGCAGTCATCGTGGCGGCTGTCGTAAATTTCGACTTTCCTGCCGCCGCAGTCTTATTATAGTTACCTATCGTTGCTAAGTAAGGTTAGTATACCCCGGATTTGAAGCTATTGTAAATATAAAAATAGTATATAATTACAGCAATAACGGTATTATCCTTGAAAAAATTATTAGAAAAATTAGAAAAATTATAATCCCTTTGATTTAATTAATAAAATGAAAATATCAAATTTCCGACCGGCGAAAGGAGGTATTAATAAAGGCCTTAAAGGTAAGGTCTTTAAGGAGACCTGAATTCAATTAAGCTAATAGTCAGAGCGATAGGGACCCAAAATACATCTCGTCAGTAACATAATCTATGATGCAAAATATATGGGTCGATAAGTATATATGGAGCCCAGTGGCGGCAGGAACTGAAATTTAGGAAACGCGGCCTAACATACAAGTTCTGCGCTGTCACAAAATTTTCTGCCCGTATCATATCATCGCTACAGGGATAAATCGTACAATTATATTGTCAGGGAAATATCAGTCGAATATAGTACAGATTTAAGCACCTATCAGGAAGCCGCCTCTGTCAAACTCCACAGATGATGCCATCCCATCCCACCACCCTCGTCTCGTCAGTAGCATCTTAGACAAATGCAATCTTATCTTTTTTTTTTCTTCTATATATCTCCATGATCGCTATCAAACCTAGCTACCCCTCCATCGCGCACTCAGAATAGGCTACCGTCCTACGGATGGCAATCCGTACTTACCTATTAGGGCAGCAGGCCGCCGTCGACTGTACATACCAACCTCAACCTCATCCTACGGACCCCATCCCCCTATCCCGTTTTCGACACTAGTCGCCCCCAGTTGGGATCTAATCAGCTTGCCCGCGAAATCCTCCTAACGTGATAGGTAGGTAGGTAGGGAAAAAAAAGTCCGCCCCTGGGCCCTGCGCTGCGCGGCGGGTGTGGCTTGCATGGTGGTCCGCAGGTTGGAAGGTAGGTAATAAGGTCCGGGTTGGCGGAGGCAGGCTGGCGGTTGGGCTGGTTCTGGTTCTGGCTGGCTGGCCCGATGCGCGAGGAAGCTTCATTCCACGTCCGCGTCGAGGCGGGGGGTTGTTGGTTAGCCGCAGGATCTCTCGTACGCATAGACATGTCAGTATGTCCGTAGTCAGTATATGACTATCTACTAGCAGAAGTGGTGGTCAGTCGAATGCCCCGCGAAGCAAGCATGGTCCTTTCGGACTTGCAGCCGGTCGAGAGAGATCTTCATCGCATACTTGCCTAGGTACGCTATTATGCGTATAGGACACCAAATATACATGGCAACCCCGCAAACCAGCCCACTGTAGGGAATGGGTGTGTCTGTCTTGCTTGCCTCGGTAGCCGCGAGGAGTTAGGCGCCTAGACCGATTATCAGCCTCGTTTGCTGTTGTTTTAGATGTTCACGTGGATGGAGTGTGTTTGCGTGGGGGATCTGCCTGTCTTCTTGCTATGGATGGGGTCTACGGGCTTGGGTGTACTATCGTGGTGCCCGGTTGATATTAGTCTAGTTGTTGTCGAGCCTTGGTGATAAGCTATTCTCAGTTGTAGTTTAGGTAGCCATTCTGACACTATGCTATCATGCTGGTAAGAAACTGATTAGTTCCCCTCATCCGAATAGGAGGGATCATAGGTAGAAAACTATGTCACAAATTCACAGATCAGGATATTGTTGAAAGCCTGATTCAAAACTCCAAACTGGAAAGAATATAAATCACAAGCATAATATTCATTCATAATCATAATAGTCCAAAACAAGAGTAACTTTCCAACATCGACGATGCCAACGCCATCTCCAAGAAACGAGCTTGACGCATGATATCACCACACATAGATACCTAACTAACTCCGGCCCAACTGCGCTGCTAAACAACACCCCAACCCGTCTATCTAGGAGATGTCGGAGTGTCTCCCGTGGACGCAGTCTACATGCATACTCTTGAGGCCCGTATCGGCGCCCAACCTTTGAAGGCCTAGGAAGTGATCTAGGCGATACTTGAACTTCTCCGCACCGCTACGTTCTAGTATATTCCACGGCTTTTCAAATACAAGCTTGCCGGCTCACATGAAATCACAGGTCTGACCAGTTCCCGGTTCAAGCTTCAGTGCCGATGATACCGTACTATTGTCTACCGAAGATACACTTCCCTCGTTACAAGCCACGTCCACGGCATCCCTCCTAAACGATCGTGAAATACCAGTAAGGATTCTGGCCGCCTCGAGATGCCCGCCGCAATTTGCGGCGCCGGAGAGCAGTACCTTCTTGTCCCGTTTCATCGCTTGCTTCCCACACGATAGGGTACTCATATCAGTAGCCTACCCAAATCTTGTAGACGCGGGCACGAGGGCCCAATTAGTGAGGTACATAGTTCAGGCTGTAGAGGCGGTGCCTGAGGGTGCGGCAGAGGATGAGGCACTTATAGGTATTCATATCGCATCCCTATCTGCCCAAGACAAGAGATGATCTCATTCCATTTGTCTGGCCTGCCTAGGGCCACTGCCTTCTCATTGTCGTGAGCGAAGTGAACGCAACGTTCCCGAGGTCTGCAAGTTTGCGCCGTCCAGTGTGATGATATTATTGCCTATAAGCAGCGAACGTAGTGATGTACTTTCTAATGTAGATCCATATATAGCTGTATAAGTAGCCCCGGATAATCCTTGATGCTGTAGATGTCTGCTCCAGGAAATTCCTTGGCCGGCAGTCATGGAGAAGACTGCTGGTGGTCTTCTTCATTCTTGAGTGAAAACAGTTCAGGTATGAGCTCGTGCGAGATGTTCACGCGAAATATTACTAGCTTATCTCCCGGGGTTTCTCGAGAAAATCGATGGTGGATTGGACGTCTATAAGAAAAGGGGCTAAAGAAATCATTAACATAAAAGGATAACAGGAGGCAGAGAATAGTAAACTTGTCGGCGAGCGGAGCATAATTCTTCAGTTATTCTTCTTCTGGTTATTTGGGACTAATCTCACATTCTATTGGCAAAACTCGTCAGGGTATGCTACGAGACTTGAGAATTACGTTAACCAATAAGGTGGTTAATACATACGGCTTAGAGCTCAGTCATTAGTTTACGACGAAGACGCTTCGTAGATATAACTATATCGACTTCAAGTTCGAACATTATTCATATAGATTCATTACTTAAATATTTAGTAATGAATATATGCTTGCTGTCACATGTATTTAACAGCCTTTCCTACTTAATATGATACACTGCCTGGTTGCATGGTCTCGGGTTCTTTGAAAGTTCATTAGAATTACACCTTGCTCTCAATGAGAAACGAGTGTATTTCAGTATTGGGCTTCACAAACTTCGAATTCTGACTAGTTGTAGCGTCGGCATACGAAGTATCTAGCCTGTATTCATCTATTATTTGTGTTCCTTAACTTGCATTATGAGCTAAGTATGTTATTGTTTCCATTTACCTTTGGACGTTGTCTATATATATGTGAGCAAACATACATAACCATAGTTACCCAGTTACACAATAGTTTAGTCTCGTTGCTTCAAGCACATGTAGGTATACTTAAAATCTAAGTAAAACGTATCGACAAACCTGACATCCTTTAACCTAGTCAACATGTTTAACTAGTCCCGAGCGGAAAGTTATATTGGAAGATTTAAGGTCTAAGCAAAGTAGTGAAGGGTTAAGTATCCTGGGAATTGATGAGTTCGGCTGAAGCGAAGATATATGCTAGCAAGCGTACTGACTCTAGCTTCTAGTAAACAGTAAATGAAGTTCTCAGATCATTGCAAGTCTCTGTCAGCTTACTACATAGTAAGAACTTATCTTAACTCAGATGCTTCACTCAAATAACACTATGCAGTCGTTATAGTATACCATTCATAACACTTATACCTTCATATATATATGTATATATATATATATATATTACTTCTGTCCTGAGAACTGTGACAGCACCTGAATTTGTAATTTGGACAAACAAATATTATACTAGAGCGGTTTTATGTCTGGCGTCATCAAACTCACATCTCATATGAGCCTAGTCTGAGGATAAAGGTAACGTGAGTTAAGCCCCGAATGGAGACAACATGGATACTGGTTTCTAAGACTAGTAAAATGAATTATCTAGCGGCTAGTATACGGTTGAATGCTTATTAAAGACATACATTACATTGCCTACCTCCTTTCGACCTCTTCCTGTGTCTTCAGACGTAAATAGAATCATCATCATCTTCCCGTGTCTTATCCTCTTGGCCCTCATTTATCCATTCACCTGGTTCTATAAGTCGATCCTATGCATTACCAGCCAGAAGCGCAACCAAGCTCATTATTCAAACAGCGCTCACAATCTTAACAACACGAAAATACAAACCCAAGAGCCTGCGTAGATATCTTGTTTCGTAGTAAGCGTATCTAAATGATCATTTCATATTACCTGACATGATAATATCTACAATTCCGGGCCGTAAAATCCGCTCAATCGCTTGATCACCACCTAAAACTATGCAATTATATCTTCAGTCGCCGAGCGCTCTCGCTACTCTATGCATATAACAAATACCCCAATACAAATCTCTTCATCAGGTCTTCCCCCCAGCAGCAGCCCCTAGATCCTCAACCGCATCCTCTCGATCCCAGGTCTCCCTCTCGAGGCCCTGCACCTCCCCAACGAGCCCCCATATGCGCGCCCGCGCCCGCCGGACTTCCTCCTCCTGCAACCGCCACGTATCGCGGAACACGTCGAGCGCGTAGGGCGGTATGGCGGTCTTCGCGGCCTTCCTGTAATCGTAGACGACGATGTCCTCCTCGGTGCGCGCGGCGACGCGTCGGTGCTGGTGCGACAGGATGACGCAGTCGAGGACCAGGGAGGTGTCGGAGGCCGCGGGCGGGGCGCGCAGCTTGTGGTAGACGGAGATCTTGTCCGGGTAGGTCATGGGCTGCCACCAGGGAATTCTATTAGCAACTCTGGCCGAAGAAGAATAAGGGGGGGCAGAAACGCACGAATTTGTACTCCGCCTTGATGGACTTCATGATCAGCCCCGTCCCCGTCGGCGTCATCAGCTCCCGCCACTCGGCCCGATGCGCCGGGTCGACGCCCGCGAAGTGGATGATCCAGTTCACGCGCGCGGATTCCGCGTAGCGGATGTAATTCGCATTGTTGACGTGGCCCTATATAACAGACACACCGACCATTAGCCTTCCTTACCCTACTCTGCCATGCCATGCCATGCCATGCCATGCCTCGTCGCAAGTCGCCCTACCCCATCAGGCGACTAAAGAAGATATCAACCTCCCCAACCTGACCTGCCCTGACCTGAGGTAGGCCCTTCTTCCCCCCCTGCCCCCACCCCCCCTGAAAACCGAAAAAGGAACCTACAAAACTATCCATCTCCCCCCACACGACCTGCTGGCCCTCGAGCCCCCGGCGCCCGCCCGTCAGGAACCCCTCACTCCCCGCGGTCAGCGCGCGCCACTCCGAGCTCAAGGCCCCCAGGACGCCGGCGGCGCGGCGCACCTGCGCGTCGCTGCACCCGAAGATGATGCATTTCCCCAGGCGCGCCTTCAGGTCCGAGGCCCACCTGCTGGGCGGTGGTGCCGGTATTTCGGAGGAGGGGGCAGGTGTACTGCTGCTGCTGCTCGAGTAGCGCGACGGCGGGGGAGTGTTGCGTATTCGGAGGAGAGGCGGGATTGCTGTTGGGAATGGGCGTACGCTGGTAGGTGGTTTTAAGCGCGGGCGCGGTCGGGGAGGCATCGCGGGAGCGCAATTGCGGTCTGAATGCGGCGAGGAGGTCAATGGCGGGATGAAAGTCAATTCGGATGAGGTTACGGCGAGCTGTGCCACGGCTTGCTATCGGTACATACATGTATGGATGTACTTTATACGTAGGACAGCAGGAGGAGGAGGGGCAGCTGTTACCTATAGCTATGATAAGATATGGCGTCACCTTAGCTCGAGTTCCATGTACTTGCATGTAGCTTACCTAAGTTTGACCTTGACTTATACATGCATGTGTCTACCGACTTACATCCACAAGCACTACTTACATACATACAACTTACGCGCAGCATAGTATACCTATATAAGCTCACTCATGCAATCTGCTACGAACACAGAGCTGAGACGGCAGGTCATAGCTATATACAAAGGTCCGCTTTCTCAGTCCCTTGGCTTATGAGCATACCTCAACCCGCCTTTCACAGCATCCCGTCTTATCCCATCCTATATCTCATACTCCCAACCTCACCTCACCTCACTTGAACTCATCTTCTCTCTCCTCCTCTCATCTCACCTCCTGCTCCGAATCTCATACTCCCAATTCCATCCGATCCCATCCCATCCCATATACACTCACCGCAAACTACCCTCTCGCCCCGCGTCCCCAAACCCCAAACCCACAACACACACACCTCTCATCTGAAGACTAACCAGCCGAACCCCAGAACTCCTCCACCTAGGCAAGTCCTACCCCCTGGGCTACGCGTACTTCCGGCCGCGGGTGCACAAGGCGTTCATGGCGAACGCGGGCCTGACGGACGAGGAGGCGATACGGAAGGGGATCGCGCGGGCGGAGTTCGTGCGGAAAGGTATGCTGCCATTTGTACTTATATATTCCACCCCCTTTTTTTTTTGGGGGGGGGGGGGCTCTGACGCCTTCTCTTATGTGGTTTTCTCCCTTGCTTCCTTCCTATAGAGCTTTAGAAAATCTGTTTTGTGTGTATATGTATGAAGTATCGGCTGGCTGACATTTGAAACCCAACGAACCAGAAATCGAGGCGTTGTAAGTCGCATACTCACCTATTCCTTCTACTCTCCTATTCCATACAAGCACAGCCAACCCGCCAGTCAGCCATTTGTGTAACACAATCTATCACACACATATACTCACTATCCACACGCATCAAGTTCACCCCAATAATCTCCCGGAATTAAGTCCTGATTCCTTATTTATTTATCTATCTGTCTGTCTCCTGTCTGTCTATACACATCTCAATCTCGGGCCCCAAGTCAGGCCGTCCGTCCGTCTCTTATATACCATTTTGCGTGACCCGGGTAGGGGGGGGGGGGGTTCTGGATCATCGCATACATGCACCTATACAACATACTTCCCACACATACATACACGCACGTCCCCCGCGGCCAGCTTCCATTTCTACACATATACTCTCCCCTTCTCTTCCTCCTTCTCTCCCCCCACACACGCACGCTTTCTCGATTTCTCTCTCTCATCGGCGGAAGAACTGCAGTTGATGATGATGATGATGATAGGTAGTAATCCGTTATCCGAGTGATATATGTTTTCCAAGCTTTTTTCCATTTGATGATAATAATCCCGTCCCTTCTTTCCCATCCATCCATTCCATGCCATTCCATGCCATGTTTGTTATTCCATCCCGTGCCATGTATATGTATATATGACCACGCAATAATATATGTATATCCATAATCCAGTGTACTGCTACTATACCACAACACAACACAACACAACAAGAATATGACGCAGACTCCTAGGAGCCAGCGTTCCCCTTCCCCTAACCTGAAAACTGCTTCATCTCCTTATTCGTCTCCTCCCTTTTATACTACTACCACTACCACTACTCCATGTGGTTTTGTCCTTCATCTCATCTCATCTCATCTGGTCCTCTATCTGGCCTGGTCTGGTGTGTTCGAGCTACCGACTTCTCCATGGCGGAATTATGGGCAGCGTCTTTCTCTCTGGCTGAGCATGCTGGGGTTATCGACTAACGCGGGTGCGCGTACAGGTATTATCTGAAGCGGTATCGGACACTCAGGCAGCGATACGACGGGGCGTGACATGACACACCATGTTGAGGCGGTGCGTTGTGGGACAGTGCGGTGCGGTGCGGTGCAGGTATCTGGAATGGCGTCGATGGGTCGGGTCGGGTCGGGTCGGTGTAAATCGTCAAGATGAGCCAGGCCCACAGGGCCATGCAGGACTAAGAAAGTCGGCTCGATGAACTCCGTAGAACCGTCAATCAATTCATACACCTAGCCCGCCTCAACCTCTCCCTCTCCCTCTCCCTCTCCCTCGCCGCCATCTCATCCAGCGTGATCACCCCACCACCCACACCACCCGGCGCCAGACTGCTCCGCCTCCCCTGACCCAGCCCTAGTCACGACGAAGACGGCGTGAGCTTCTTCCTCGCGCACCACGCGCCGACCTCCATGCACTCGCCCCAGGACGTGCCGCCCTCGCGGAGGAGATCATTCATCATCTTGGCGGCCCAGCTGTCCCACTCGTCCTGGGACTTGCCGCTGGCCTCGCGCAGGATCGGCTCCAGGCACAGGATCATGCCCACCGTCGTCTCCAGCGCCGTGCGCCGCAGCGCCGCCTGCGTCGTCGTCAGCGTCTTGCCTCCGGAACCCCCCTTCGCGTCCACGGGGTGGTTGGAAGTGTTGGGCGCGCTGCCCTGCCGCCCCTTGCCCTTCATCGAGTCGATGTAGCTCTTGCCGTCCTTGGTGACTACGCCTCCCACGCCCTCGCGCTCCCATCGGATCTCGCTTAGTGGTACCGCAAGCCGCTTCGATCGCACCTCCATTAGCGTGTCGGCTTCTTGCAGCAGGTACGGCCCTACGATCGTGCAGGGGACGGCGGACAAGCCCCGCGCGTCGAGCGCCTTGGTCGCCCACCCGTTGTACTCGACCAGGAACGGGTTTAAGGGTGCGCTGAGGGGCGTGTTGTTCGTCATGACGTAGGCCCCTAACCTTGCCGTGTCGTCCTCCTCGTCGCTGCTGGAGTCGGAGTCGGAGTCGTCGGCGGGCTTGGCCACGGTCGGCGTCCTTAAGACGTGCGGCCGCAACATGCGTATGGTATGGTCGCTTTCCCATATCTCCAACACGCCGCCCGGTTTCAGCAGGCGCAGGTACTCCTCGAAGAACGATTGAGGGTCGCGCGACGGGCTCACCATCGACATGTCCTTGACTAGGACCAGGTCGAACTCGTTGTCCGCCAAGGGCCAGGGCATTCGCCGTAGGTCGTGTTGTATGAACCGCCAGCGCATGTCCTTGTCGGGTTTCCAATTCTGCTCCATCGTGGAGCCAACTAAGGGGACGATGTCGATGCCGGTAAAGGATATAGAGGAGTGACCATGTTGCGCGAAATACCGGTGGCACATCATGCTCCAGAATGCAGAGCCGCATCCTACCTCGAGGACGCGCGTTGGTGGCTTGTTGGAGAATTCCGGTGCAGTCGTGGGCCCTCCGAAAAGCTGGAAGAGCATGAGAGTGCGCAGGGACTGCCGATGCAGCTCTTGGAGATCGACGGGTAGAGGATATAATAGAGTTGATTCGTTGATATATGCGCGATTATGTCGGGTAATGAATGGCCTAGCCGCAAGAGATAGCCGCGGTTTCGTGGATGTCGAAGTGGAGGATGCCGTGACGCTCCCCTCGGCGGAGGAAGGGGGCAGGTTCTCGTTCGAAGTCATTACGGTGCGGTTCGAGCTGGTAGTGCCCGAGGCCGATGAGCCGCTCTCTGTGCCGTAGAATACGGAGTTGAACTTTGGGGGAGGCATATATGAACCTGGGCCAGGCTCGGGCGGCATAACATCATAATGTTTGCTCTCGAACGGGAACGGGGGGAGAGGCCCGTCCAAGAATGGCGGAATGCGGTAGGGCGAGGTCGGGGTAGGTGGTGGCGGTTGCGGGATGCTGATGGAGTGGTGGGTGGACTGGTGATCGATAGAGTCGCGCTTGTGTAGCTTGTTCTGGTGGTGGTGGGGGGAAGCGTTGGTGCTATGACGATGGTGGTGCTGGCGGTGATAGTTGCCGAAGATGGAAGTATGTGCAGATCTTATGAATTTCGGGGTTTTCGGCGAAGCGGGCAGCCGCTCGGATGCGGGGACGGGCGTAGATGCAGACGCAGACGCAGACGCAGACGCAGACGCAGACGCAGATGATGTGTGGTGTGCAGATGCGGCTGAGGCTGAGAAAGCGGATACTGGCGTGGTCGAGTCTCGCCTTGTTAATGTAGGGTGAGGGGGATAATAGGAATAAGAGGGATAGGGGGGATGAGTTGTTACAGTGGCGGCTGCGCCGTTTCCATCGGGCTTGACGCTGGGGCCGGAAGGGGCAGGTGAGGAAGAAGAGGACGAGAATAGGGTAGCAAGGTGCGAGACCGGGTGGGCGGCTTGCGTCGTCTTCTGCGGATACTGTAGCCGGACGGTCAGTCAGTGCCCAGGGATTGGGAGCTTATTAGGTACATATGAATGACCGAGGGAGTGAGAGAGGCAGATAGGTAAATGGATAGATAGATAGACAGATAGGATAATTGAAAGGCCTTGTATACATACTGGATGCAACAAGGATGCTTGTGCTTGTGCTTGTGCTTGTGAGTGTGAGAGTGTATGCGAGTGTGTATGTGTATTCGAGTATGTATTTGAGGGTGAGAGTGAGGGTGAGAGTGAGAGTGAGAGTGAGTGTGAGTGTGAGTGTGAGTGTGAGTGTGAGTGTGCCTGTGCTGGTGTTTGTGCTTGTAAATATGCCTGTACCTGTGCTTGTTGTACCTGTGATTCGTGTGACGCTCGGGAGCTGCCTGCGCTGGCACTGGCGCTGCTGGACGAGGTCCTAGAATGGCGATGCGACGACGAGGCCGCTTTCTGAAAGAAGGCCTGCGGTGTGGCGGAGGCTGCGCGACGCCGACCAGGTATTCTAGACTTGGTGGTGATGGGAGGAGTGGATGTGAATGCAGTGGTAGTAAGAGAAGAAGAGGTAGAGGCCGGTGTGCTCTTCCGGTGCTTCTTCTTATCCTTCTTGTCTTTTTCCTTTTCCCT
Source organism: Whalleya microplaca (assembly GCA_022497155.1). Classification (NCBI taxonomy): domain Eukaryota; kingdom Fungi; phylum Ascomycota; class Sordariomycetes; order Xylariales; family Xylariaceae; genus Whalleya; species Whalleya microplaca. Next base: position 724,060 of record MU385725.1, read on the forward strand.
CTTGAGGGAGGCGGCGTAGTTGTGCTCCTCCTGTTCCTCGTGACCGGTACTTTTTGTATTTGTACTGGTACTGGTATATGTATGGGTATTGCCAGGGTCTTGCTGGCTATAGTAGTTGTCGTTGTCGTTGTTGTTATGGTTGTTGTAGTTGTGGTTGTGGTTGTAGTTGTAGTTATTGTTGTAGGTATTGTTAGAGTCAGAGTTGGGGTTTTGAACAGAGTTATTAGTGTTGTTATTATTAGTGGTGGTGTCGGAATTGGAGTTCGTAACAGGAGATGTCGAGTTTGGAGTGGTGCTGGTACTGGTGAATCTGGGCTGCCGGCGGTACATGTGGTCAGGGGGCGCATACATGGCCAGGCTATACGCGAATTCCATTTTGCCCGTTCGCCGGTGGCCTGTTGCGCCTGTTGCGCCTGTTGCCCGTTGGCCGTCGCCCGTCGCCCGTCCGTCAAATCGTCCGTCAGAACTGCCAGGCGGGCTGCCAGACTGCGTGTGTAATTATGTAGTTAATTAGTGCAGTTCAGTCAATCCGTCAGTGCATCCGTCAGTGCTTTTCTCCACTGACCACCACCCGTTCTGCTAGCCGTGCTATAATCCACCAGCGCCCACAGGGAATAAGCGCCCGTGCTCCCCGACTCGTGCTCCCCGACTTCTTCCCCCAACTGCTGCCACCCAAACACAGCGCTTCTAACTCCAACTCCCGCCCGCTTCTGGCTTTTTTCCCCTCCCCCCCTTGAAAAAAAAAAAAACACGCCCACTTACAAAAAGGGACACGAACTTGGATCTTCCTTCAATCTTACGCCAGTAGCAGGTCAACGCAACTTCCAATCCAAGTTATCCCTCAATGCCCCCTTTTTCTCTTTCTTCCTCTTTTTTTCCTCTTTTTTTCCTATACCCCCTTTTCCCCTTTTGGCCTTTTCTACTTCCTCTTTCCCACTTTCAACTTCCACTGCAAGGTCCCAATGGGATTCTGACGATGCAAACTCCGCCCTCGATTTGCTGCCCTGCTGCTGCTCCTGTATGGATTCCACCCTCACCCTGTACCTAACGTATATATGCGCTACGTATTATTGCGTGGGCGTATCCGCGTAGCTGTGTGTGTGTGTGTGTGTGTGTGTGTCGATTCCGATCTTAAAACGACCAGGGCAATGGATCATGGATCGCTCGTCAAATCGCAGGATCGTTTCTTAGTTTCTGTTCTCGACCACCCCCCGGCAGCTTGCCCGGTTGGTAATAAATCACAAGCTAGGGTATCGTTCCTAGCTCTCTCTCTCTTTCTCGTCGATTCCTATTCCTAGTAAACCCCCCTGCCGGCAAGGGATCCGGTCGGCTGGACTGGACTCTTTCTCTGCGTCTCGACTTCGTTTTAGAACAATTTCGAAGGGGATCCTCTTGTTTCAAACCATTCGGTATTGCTTCCTGATCCTGTTAGGTTGGGTTGGTATTTCTCTCGCTAGTAGGTAACAAATGCCTGCGCGCGCAATATGAGTAGCAGTATGACACCGCCGGCCGTGGTAGGCAGGTAGGTCCAGGTTTCTTCCCAGGATTCCCAGGTGCCCTAGGTCTAGGCAGGTTCCCAACGATCTGATGATGTGTTTTTGCCAATCTCTCCAACAAGCCCGAGATATGGGGCTGCTGCTTCGATAATAGTATGATGATGGATGTCTTGCTGATACAGCACTACTGTTGCACCGGAATGGCCCGCGGGTACATCAAAAACACACAATTCCCCAAAACACACAAAAAAGTTCCCCTCCCCCGCCTTCACTTATATACCTTCGTTTCTTATAAGTCAATTTGTCTGTCACAGGTTATGACGGACCCCAACGTGAGAGAACCTGAACCAGGACGATGGGGACCAGAACCCCGGTCTGATTCTAGTAACACTTGCTTGACACACAACTCGGGGTTTTATTAACAGTCTTTCTTTCTTGAGAGACAGGTAGTGAGGGAGAGAGTCACAGTCTCTTTAGAAACGGACGACTTCTCTCGGGCACATCCAATTGGGACTTCCGAGTCCCCTGTCCGGTGTCTCTCTCGGTCAGTTTTGCAGGTTAGTAGGATGTGTGTAGGGGAAGAAGGGGTTTGTTTCTTGGCGGGCACAAAGAGAGCAGCGGAAGCAGAGCAGAAGCAGAGGCAGAGGCAGAGCAAAGCAGAGAGCACTACCGCGGAATATCGGGAAATCCACCAGCGGCCTTATACTATAGTAGTAGCTATCGAATCGTCGGTAACGGCTTGGCGGATCTTTTGTATTTTTTTTTTTCTGATCATTCAAATTCGCTCCGAAATTGTTGTGTCGAACGAAACTCAAGTTGGAGACCGAAAAAAGTGTGTCGTGTGTCGCGTATGTCGTCGCACGTCCGATGCGCACTGTACCTGTTTGCATGTGAGACTCCGATAGACCAGAAAAGCATTAATTAGGAAGTCCGTCGCACACCTTTCTTTGCTTGCTTGCTTGCTTGCTTGCTTATATGAACAGTTGCCCCTCAAATTGCAATGTATTCATTGCATTGCTGCTAGATTTTCTCTAGAGATTTGCCTGAACAACTGATGAGAGGTAGGTATGTGCTTATGATGGGTGGTGCTTGGAAGTAGTCCGGACCGCTCGTTGTAAGATGGTCCGGGGTAATTTGACACTTTTGATGGATGGCTGGATAGCGTGTGAAGTGGACGAGCCGCAGTTCACGCTTCTTTCTACAACACACACACACACACGTAGGACTCGCGCCCAAACAAATTGGAAATAGATATGACACGTCAAGCCAACGACCTTATGATGTAGATGCGGTCAACGAGTTGGTTATGTATGTATGTATGTATGTACGGTCTCCTCCCTCCCTCGCAGCAAACCAAACCAACCCCAACCCAAGCTGTATGTATGTATGTACTACTCTACGAGAACAGCATCCGAACAATCAATCAATCATAGGCCCAGCAGCCAGGCAATACTTACTCCGCCCGTCCGCCTACATACGCGACCTTTCCGCTTTATGGTCAAGATGCCCTTTTAGACTCATCCTCCTAAGGCTGCTTCTGGACACAACGACTACCCTATTCCCATGCTGTCACCTGAAGAGGGACCCTGTTTGGTGGAGATCCCTAGGTTATGTGTGTGTCTACGTATGTATGCGTAGGTAGTTTCCCCGCACTGCACGCGGCATGCGGTGAACACGCTGTACGAGGTTTAATAGGCAGGCTGGCAGGCCAGGCTGCATTGCTGCATTGCTGCATTGCTGCAGCTCTATCTATCTTGGGATGGCATTGATGGTCTTTCTGTTGGTGCTGCCGTTTTCGATACCCTTTCCCGAGCCCTGGGACCGGAAAGCCCCCATTATTTCATTCCCATTATTTGTGATACCTATGTACGGCTATTTTATCCAGATTTTTCTGGTTTGGCGCGCTCGCCTACTGCGTGTACTATGTCACGATGTGGTTAAGCCGGAGCCGTAGGTAGGTTGGAACCGACAAACTGAGGGTCGGGTCCGGTCTTATGCAAAGAGGGACCTGACCTGCTTGCCCGCCCCCGTGGTCCTCCATACTACTGCCTGACTGCTGCTGCTCGTTCCTATTTCGTAAGGGCTATTGGCCCAAAGCAGACCGGCCCCAGCAGCTCACCTTCCCGAACTAAAAATAATAGTGCTCGTGGACGACTATTGCGGTAATATGCTGATGGCTCGAGTTGCTGTTTAAGGGCGGTCGAGAGCAGGTTGCTCCGCTTCTACCTAGGTATGTACTGTATTCCGCCCGAGAACTGGTGGAGCCCCCGTGCAGTGCAGGAGGGTTAAGCTGCAGTAGCAGCAAAGGTGCCGACCGACACCGAATTCTTCATTGGTATCGTGACCGCATGGTGAGGTGATGCAAGTGTTGGGTCTCACCTGCAGTTCTGGGTAACTAACTCACTTGGTTGACGGCGCCAACGAAACTTGCCATTCACGTATGACAGAAAATCTGTGCGCCCTCGCTTATCGTGGTGGTGCCCGCTAGATTGGTGTTCGCATTGATCAGGCTGAAATGCAAGTGTCTTCACGCTTTTCCAGATTCTAGATTCTTGGCATAGAACGGAGAGGATTGAGGCTGAAGTTGAAGCTTACAATTCGCACTTTTACCCGTAACTAGTCAGAGGTCAGAGGTATAGGTGAGCTCTGATACTCTCAGACTAGTAAGCAGATATCTACACGGCCGTATACATGTTTGCAGGGCTGCGGTATCCAGTGAGGTGAGAGCGGCGTATGTACGTAGAGTTCGTGAATGGGACCAAGCTGGACTGACTTGTCCGTTGCTAACGTGTACTGGCTTGGCCCGACCCGACCACTGCAGACTTTTTATGCTAACCAATGCGAGTCCGGCGGGGCAGACAGCGGCAGGACGTGAGTTTCAAAGCTTGGTGTTTTCTTTAAATGGATTTTACAGAATACCATTCATCCATTCGAGTAATTGAGCGACAAGGCATGGCGGTCGAATGTTGGCACGGGCAGAGACCAATGGCTTTACGGTGGTCCGCCGAGGTTTCTTTTCGCGAATCTCGGATTTTTTTCAACGCGCTAGACCGCGTAGCTTGGATGGTTCTGGTTAGAATTGCGAAGGAATCGATTTGCAGACCGGCGCTGCAAATCGTGGTGGCGGACTTCACACCGTAATTTGATGTGCTGGCACTCGGTGTTGAAAATAGACATAGATCTGAACCGGAGGAAAGCAACCACATAAATGATTGCTATGCTCACTTGAGCTGACTCGAGCAAGGCCAATCCTTTGGCTAAGAGATGCAACACAGCAGAGTATATGTTACATGATATCAAGATATATCTCTAGGAGACTTCCTATGAAGACATCGTCATGGCTTATATCCAGGAACTTCCAGACTACCAGATTCCTTGGGTATGATATGACAAGGTACGACAGGGTGTCTTGGCATAAAATCTTAGGTATATCCACAGAAGCTTGAATAAGGACCGGTTGACGCCATTGACTACTAGCCTGGGTGGGTACGGAGTATATTCCGTAGGTACATGAGGTAGGTACATAGATTCAAACAATCTTCACGAGAGCGATTCTTGGTCAAGTCATCAATTTCTTGACGCCGAGGTCGGATGAAGTTTTGAGTCAAAGAGCCTGAGAGCTCGAGCACTGCACTGCATTACATAGGTATGTATGTATCCAGCGCATAGATCATATGGTTGTCCGTGCATGACATACAGACTCATACAGACACCAGCCACAGGTAACAGTCAATGCTGTAAAGCCACAGCAAACTCTAAAGCAAGGCTGACGAAATGCAGTGGCTGGTGCTACAAAATCTGAATTGGACTATAATGTGACACCACGTGACAAGGCCAGCAAAGGCCTGCCTGCCTAGCAGGTAGTGTAGTGTAACAGCCAGTAACCAGCAGATGTTGCAGGCGGGAGCTTCACCCAAGGCAGGAATGCGCCAACGCCTCTACAACCCGTTTCTCGCCCATTCCGTCCAACACGCACAATCACCACCTGAATCAAACAACCATACACTGTAGCGCAACCAGCTTTATCTCCATATTGTTTTGAGCAAATCTCAAGATATCAAACATTGCAACTCCAATTGTCGTTCATTCGTCGATTCGTCGATTCATCGATTCCATTCGCTTGGCAGGTTTGTCTCCCCCATCTCCACTTGAATTCATATTCACTATTCACCAAGTCATGGCACATCGTCTTCACTCAATCTCAATATACTTGACATATATGTGATTGCTCTGAGCTCGGATATGCTTTGTCTAAATTTATACGCTTTTTCCTCTTCTTTTTCTTCTTTTTTCTTCTTTTTTTCTGACTCATCTTGCCATCCATGATGTCTCTAACCTAATATAACCTGGGCTACGGTGCTTTTGCTTGCTTGCGTTGCTTGCGTTGCTTGCTAACTGCTAACTCGGCTCCTCTGTTCTGCAGACACATCTAGGCCTCTCTCTCTCTCTCTCTCTCTCCCTCCCACCCGAAGCAGCATAAGGTTGTCTCCGCCGACTTACACACTAGAGAAAAGCCAGATATTCTCCGACACCCTTCGTTCGTCGCATCGCATCACATTCAGATCGACATCTATCTATCCTTCCTTCCGTCGTCGACGACAATATATCCCCGGCCGTCTGCTGGTTTGTTCGTGCAAGCCATTGCGATCTCGACCAGCCTGGGTTTTCTTCCCGGATCCAGCGTCAACATCGTAACGACTGCGCCGGACTCCATGACGCACGACAAGGTCCCCGATCTCTATGTCTGGATGCCCAGCGCACTACTATTGTCCCTTCCTTCACCTTCCGACTTAAGCTGCTAAGGATCTCTCTGCACAGCCCGTCGTGATATATCTTGTCCGCTCTCAGACGCACGACCGGGCTGCTGTTCGGCATTCTCTGTCGCAGATGGTCCTCGACAACAAACACAGCAATCCCCAAGACATCTATTACACCCGAACCACACGAAAGAAACCCAATATTCTCATCCCAAGCAGCGTCTGATATACACCCTGACAGACAGACAGATAGACAGACAGACAGACACTCGATATACTATTCCTCCTACCATCTCCTCCGGCCAGCCATACCGAGCCCCATCCTGCCCAACACCAAACGCTTACCTGCTGTCGCTACTCGAACCCCACCACTACAAGCTGACAAGGTTCCCCCTATCAAACAGCCAAAGGTGGCAGATCGCAAGGCATGTTTGGGCCAAATCACCAGCAAGGGCACAATTCGCGCCTGAATGGTGTCCCCGGCGGCCGGGGCATTGCGCCCCAGATGATGTACAATTTCGTGCAGCAGCCGGGGGCCCATCAACACCATACTCACCCACAGCAGCACCATCAGGGCTTACAGCAGGATCACACGGGCCATGGTGGCGCATCCGGTTCCCTACCCCATTCCGGTTTCTCCTCGGGCCTGATGTCCAACGTCACTCCCTTCACTCCGAGTAGCCATCAGAATGGGAACACACCGGGCTCGCGTAGTGGCCAGACGCAGCAGTGTTGCGAAAACTGGAATGAGCAGCTGAAGTCGTTTAAGGAATCGGAGCGCGCTCACCAGACCATGACGGAACAACACCAACCACACTACTTCGCCAGGCTTAGGGCATCGGAGAACAAAGGCATAGGTCCAGTCATTCCACCCGCCAATTCGGCCGACCAAGATGACGGGGAACTAGAGGATAGGGGCCGCCCCGTCAATGTGGACAAGGCTTTGGACAGACAGGACTGGCTGAACCTCGACTTCAGTGGACAGGGATTGAAAAACATATCCGTCACACTCTTTGATCATTACGACTTTCTCACTGAACTCTACTTGGCCTCCAACAACCTGACCTTCCTGCCACGCGAGATAGGACAACTCCGGGCACTGCGGTATCTAGACGTTTCACACAACCAGTTAAGTGAATTGCCTGCTGAGCTGGGAATGTGTACCCCCCTCCGTCAGTTACTCCTGTACAACAACCATATACGTACAATCCCGTCCGAACTCGGGGCCCTCCATTTCCTAGACCTACTCGGAATACAAGGCAATCCTTTAGAAAATGATCAGAAGCAAAAGCTTGTGGAGCAGGGCACTAAGAAATTAATTACTTTCCTCAAGGAGAACGCACCAGGTATGGCATTGTCACTTTTTTACTATATTTTCCCCCTAATACCATGTTCTTCTCGTCCTTATGTGTGAAATAACCCCGTTGACTCACTATGTCTCCAGTGCCTATGCCGCCTAACCCACGGGTACCGATCACCATTCAAGAGGATGTCGGGTCAGACAAGGAGCGCATCCGCGTTCTTTCCTGGAATACCCTTTGCGACAAGTATGCGACCAGTACTCAGTACGGTTATACTCCTGAGAGTGCCTTGCTATGGGAGTATCGGAGGGACAGCATCATACGGGAGTTCCACGAAAGGGATCCGGATATTATGTGTTTACAAGAAACCGCTATGGACGCTTTTGACACATATTTTACACCTGAACTGGCCAAGGCTGGGTACAGAGGCGTGTTCTATCCGAAGACCCGCGTGAAGCACATGACGGGTAAGGACCAACAGGCTGTCGACGGGTGTTCGATCTTCTACAAGGCCGACAAGTACATCTGCTTGGACAAGCAATTGGTTGACTTCAGACAAACTGCAATCAATCGCCCAGACATGAAGTCTGCCAATGATGTCTTCAATCGCGTCATGCCGAAAGATACTGTGGCCCTCTACTGCTTTTTCGAGTCTCGGTTCACAGGAAATCGGTTCATTGTGGTCAATGCGCACCTGTGCTGGGAGTCTTACCTCGCCGACGTGAAAGCTGTACAGACGGGTATCCTAATGGAACTGGTTACCAAGCAGTCCGAGAGATACACACGGAAACCCCCGCTTTCGATTAGCGAGAAACGGTTAAGCAGACCTCCACCGGCTGAAGGATCGGACGAAGACCCCCCTGAAGAGTATCCAGAACCTGCCCCTAGCCAGGAGTACCGCAACAATACAGACATACCTCTGCTTGTCTGCGGTGATTACAACTCGATGGCCGATAGCTCTGTGTATGAGTTATTAGAGAAGGGCCGCATACCGCCCGATCATCCCGATCTAGTTGGCCATTCCTACGGAAATTTCACAAGGGACGGCATCGAACATCCTTTCAGCTTGCGCAACGCCTACGCCCATCTATTCGGGACCCCTGACGAGCTCCTGTTCACTAACTACACACCGACGTTCTCTGGCGTCATTGATTACATCTGGTATACTACTAATACGCTAGATGTTGTCGAGCTACTTGGACCCCCCGACTACGAATACCTTAAGCGCGTCCCAGGCTTCCCCAACTACCATTTCCCCGCCGATCACATCCAGATTATGGGCGATTTCGTATTCAAGTCCCGGAAAGACAAGAAGACGATCGGGGATCAAGAACGATCTGGTCCTTCCTCGAGGAACTAGTTACCTGGAGGATACGGACAAGGTCCTAACTTAGTAGCTGGGAAGACAGCGCTGGAGTGGTGGAGGGGCCCAAGATGAAGATGAGCTAGCTTTAGCAGGGCAACAGCGAGGCCAGCGATATGTACATGACGACGGGACGTGGAGAGGAAAAAAAAGTTCGGCGAATCTATTCTCATAACTACTACTCTGTCTCTCTCTCTCTCTCTCTCAATCTCTGAGTTCCGTGGGGTGATGGTGGCTGGGAGGGGTGGGGTCGCGATCTTTTGGCAGGGTGGGTTGGACATCTCAAACGGGACTGGTGGTTCTGCAAACGCGGGAGTGCGGATGGTTCTTTTTAAAGCTCTCTCTCTCATCAATCGTGTTGTCGTTGATCTGATCTGATCTGATCTGATCTGAAACTTCCGTTTTTTCTCTTTTTTCTCTATTATCTTTTCCCTCCCGCATCTCACTGCTTCTCTGCTGTTTGTGTGTGAGTGTGTGCGTATGTGTAGGCGTGTGAGTGTGTGCGTATGTGTAGGCGTGTGTGTGTGTGTGTGGGTGTAAAGGTGTAAGTAACCCTGACTTGGCTTGACTTGGCGGCCAAGTGAGTCGGTCAGAGCGTTACTTGTGTATTACCTATCTCTCCATCCAAATGATTAAGAGACGCGATGGCGGACTGCTTTGCGGACGCCTCGTGGGCTTTCAGCGGATTATGAACTGGACGAGCCATGAATTTTCTTGTGATGTGATGTGAGACTTGACTGTAGATGATTATTGCCCCTGACTAGGTTATACACTTAGCCTAGGATGATGTTGTTAATATAGGACAAAGTAACGAGTATAGTGACTTGATTAGTGCAAGGTGAAGCTATAGGAAGATGGCGGAGCCCCTTATATATATATATATATATATACATATACAGGCGGCCGGGCATACTTGCTATGGCTAATTCGCCTCCAACGCCCAGAGGGCGTTGCGCTTTAACTAGTAAAAAACCCTAGTAATATAAAAATTCCGATGTATATCAGTGGAGTATAAAAGTGACTTGACATTTAGTATAACTTATTATATAAGTCGAAGTACTTTTGTTACGTACTATCACATATTTAAAACAAGAAGATATACGCCTAACGAATCTATATTTGTCTATTAATATTTTAGGTGGTAGCGGATGTACATCGGAATTTTTTATATTACATGGGCTTTTTACTAATTAAAGCGCAACGCCCTTGGGCGTGACGAGGCGAATTAGCCATAGCAAGTACGTAGGCCCGCACCACCCTCATCCCTATAGGGCGTATCTTAACAGATGTCAGTACAGAGATATGCTTTTTTCGTAATGGAGGAATAGGTATATTAAGCTCGTAGCGTTAGCTACCAAAGGGCAAGTTATAAGGTCGCTAGGCTAGTATCTGCTCTCGGGATAATTCATCAAACGCCTGGGACTCGCCACTCAATATAGGCGGGCGCCAGGTAGGTTAGGCAGTAGCTAGCCCCTGAATAGACGAGCCAAATCAACCAATTGCTCTTCTTTGCCGTCCACCCTCACACACACTACTTATCCCATGCAACGCGTCACGTTAGTGGAAAAAGGCCGGCAGCTGGCCTTGCTATCGCTTCCGGGTACCGTGGAGATAGATAGGTATGTACGACCTGCTTCACCGGCACGTCGTCGCCTCCTTCCCGCGCACGCCTAGACAAGTGAGGTACCCGTCTTCGTTTGTTATGAGATCGGCTATGTGCAAGTGCATTTCGTTAGCTCATCTATCCACTTATAGCCGTTACATCCCCCCCCCCTCCATTCATGTCCCCTATAAACCCATACCCATACTCTCCCTACCCAACACATAGGTAGTTGAGGTAGGTAGACTACCTACACATGCAAGAGGATAAACCAAACCAGAAAGAAACAGAACACTATACCGAGATCCATGCCGCCGTAAAACGGCACCGGGTCATCCGGGACGTCGGCGCGGCACAGCGCCGTCACGTCCGTGTAGTGCGTCGTGAACCCCGCGGTGTCGTTGTCTGGCAGCAGTGTCACCGCGCTGCAGTGTAACGAAGCCGTTACCACAGGTCTTGATTTAAAATAACAAAAGGCGTAAAAGGTAAAATACTTAGATTGATCGCTGGCTAGCAAAGAAAGACTATCTAAGGGATAGCGAAATATAGTCCTTTTATATCTGAATAGCTTCCTAGTAAATAGGATTTAGTTGCTAAGCTATTATTCTTTGGCAACTATTTAGTTGCTAAGTTATTATTTTTTAGCAACTATTTAGTTGCTAAGCCATTATTTCTTGGCAACCAGAAATTACGTAATAACTAAATGCGGGGATATTTAAAAATGAGTGGTTATAATATTATTTTCCTTTTTTTATAATTTTTGTTTTTAAAAATTTTTGGGTAAGTGATTTTTTTTTTTCTTTTTTATTTTATTTTATTAATAGAGAATATATTAGGCGTTTCGAAATCTATATATCTTTATCGAAATCAAAAATCGGAACAAATAATTTGTTTATAATATATTTAAAAGTTTGGGTATCCGGTATTACCGTATCTATTATATACTCGATTAAAAATTATATATTATAAGTATAAAAGCGTATCGTTTTATTATAAATATATATTTTTATATTACTTATATAAAAGCGGCGGAGAATTTATGGAATTATTATACAATATCGGTCGGGAAAGGGTTTATTTAAAAAAAAATCGTTATCGGTTATAAAAGGAGATTCGAAAATTATATAAAAAGTTTTAGCATTTTTAGGAGGAATTTCGAAAGGAGTAAATAGTTCGATTTAAATAATAAAAAAAATAATTATCTTTTCGAATAGAGGCATTACGTATATTATCCGAGCGCGAGAATGTTTTAAAACAAAAGGGAAAAGCGTTTTTGCTCGAAAAGGAGGCCTAAGATCGGGCCGAAAGAGAGGCTACGCCTAAGTCTAACGTTTAAACCGTTAAGCCGTAAATTAAATTATAAGCTGGTTTAAGTGTTATAAAGTTTTTTAATTAGTTATTAATTAACCTTTCGGGCTTTTTTAATTAGTTTATATTTGCGGATTTAAAGTTATTAGTTTTAGGCGATCTAGGTTTTAGCGATAAAATTGCTAAATTAGGTCTTTTATATTTTTAAAGTTTTTAAAAAGTTCCTAAGTGTTTTTTTCATATAGGTAGTATTATTATTTAACAAGATATTATATCTGATTTTTAATTTTGCAAAAATCTAATATAGTCTCGATAAAATAGGTTTTTTAGTCGAAAAGTTCTTAAGTAAATTAAATAAGTGTATTTTTAGGGGCTAGTTTTAATATAAAAATATAAAAAACTAGGTAGATCCCTATTTCGGGAAAGTCAAGTTAATAATTAGTTTCGGAAAAAACTTTAATAATCTTATATAGTTCTAACTTCTTAAAGTTTAATTTACTGCTGGTTTTTTTAGTTTTAATTTAAGGTATATTTAATCTAGAATTCTATTGTTATTTTAAGAAGTAAACTTTATTTTTTTATAAAAAAATAAGGCCCTTTATTTTTTTGGAGTTATAATAATGTAATATACGTTATTAAATAAATTAAAGTCGGCTTTAAAATATAAAATGTAATGTTTTTATTTCTATGGCTATTTTTTTTGCTCGGGGAGCTATAGCTATAATAACTAGGGCTTTAGTAAGTAATCTTTTTGATCGGAAGGTATCGGCTTTTTGTTTATAAACTATAATATAAGGGGAAATAGTTATATTTTTATTAACTAAAGTATTATAAGCTATTTAAGCTAGGAAAAATAGTTTAATTTAATTATTTTATTAATAATTTATATAATTGCGGAAATATTATTCCAATATCTAGTTAAGCCTTTTAATCTGTCCATTTAATTAAAGGTAATAAACTATAGAAAATTTAAGTTTAACTTTTGTTTTTTTAAAAAAACTGGTTTTAAACTTGGAAATAAATAGCTTATTATAATCGGAGATAATCTTTTGCGGTAATCCGTATTTATCGAAGAAATTTTTAATAAAAGTATAAATAAATTATTTTGCGGTATAAGTTCTTTTATAAAGAAAAAAGTATCCATATTTTATAAGTCGGTTTATAATTACTTATATTTTATTATACTATACTTCTGTTACTAAATTAGTAAATAAAAGGAGAAATATAATAAAATCCCATATTATAATATACCAAATTTGGCCGGAGATCTTAATGGACTAAAATAATTTATAAGGTTTATATCTATTAGCTTTAGTTTTATTATATATAATATATTTATTAACAGTCTTTTTAACTGTCTAACGTAATTGGGGAAAATCGTAAGTAGTTTATAATCGTTTTAAGGTTTTAAAGATTTCTTGATATTTATAAAGGGCGTTTTTGTAAAAATATTAAGTAAACTTTTTTTATAAAGTTTTTAAGATATATATTTTTTTATAATAAGTTAGTATCTTATTATTACTCGAGTTATAAGTTCTTTTTTTATATTTATTATAGGTTTAAAAAAATTTAGCTTATAGTTATTTGTTAAATTTTTTAAATATTATGCTAATATATTATTTTAACTTTTTTAAGGGGTTTTTTATTTAAATACTTCTATTTTTCCGCGGGGTAAACATTTAAATATTTCTTTTAAAAACCTTAAGATTATAGTTACTTTTTTTGCTAAAAATATTAGTTTAAATGTTTTCTTTTCTTTTAATATAATAAATTTTAAAATTAAATTTCGAAAAAAACGTAAGTTATATCTTTTATTTGCGACCGAGCTTTTATAAAGTTATAAATCGGGTAAGATTTTTATAGTCGGAATAAATATTAAATAGTTTTATTAATTTTAATAAAAAAGGTTTTTATTTTTTAAGTATAAAAGTAATAGTTATTAATTTTTTGTTATAAATAAGGTATTATAAAAATGGTCTTTATAAGACTTTTAAATAGTAGGCTACTAAGTATTATTTTTTGTTATTTTTTCGTTATTTAAATATTATTTTTAATACATTATCGGAAGCGTTTATTTTTATTCGTTTAAATTTAGTTAGATTCGGAAGTCGGATTACGGGGTTTAAAATAATTATATTTTTTAGTTTTTGGAAGGCTTTTTACGCTTTTAATAAAATTGGGAATTCTTTTTTTTGGAACTTTTTTTTCATTAGGTTTATAAAAAATATTACGATTTTCCTAAAACTAATTATTAATAGTCGGATATAATTAATAAATCCTAAAAATTTATATATATTTATAATTATAGCTGTCTTTAATACTAGCTAATCCTTAACTATAGCTAACTTAAATTTTTAAATCCGTATTTCTCCTGGAAAAATAGTAAATCCTAGAAAGTCTAATTGTTATATATACTAGATGTTTTTCTAGGCGTTAACGAGTAGGTTATTTTGCTATAGGGTTTCTAATATTGCGGCTATATGTTTTTTATATTCTCCTAAGGTTTTAAAATAAATAAGGATATCGTTTAAATAAATAAATACAAATTAGTTAAAGTATTTTCGGAAAATTGTTATTATTATATTCTAAAAGCTAGCTAAAACGTTATATAGTTTTTAAAATATAACTATATATTTATAATATCCGTATATTATTCGGAAAGCTATTTTCTATTCTTTTCTTTTAGCTATTTGTATTAAATAGTAGCTATCTGGGAGGTCGATAGCTATAAACTATTAAATATCGCAAATATTTTCTTTTATTATTATTATAAAAGTTAAGGGGTATTTATTTTTAATTATGCCGTTATTAAAAATTCGGTAATTATAAATTTATTAGTATATAAGTTTTCCTTACTCATTTTATCTTATCTTACTATTTTTTATCTTTAGGACTATAATAATAGGAAATCTTATTGGGAATTTTAAAAGTTTAATATATCCTTTTGCTAGATTTTTTTAGATATTTCTTTAAAAAGTATCGGCTTTTTCTAGATTTATATAATAAATTTAGTATAGCTTTAAATAATATCCTTTTTTAAAGGGTATATAATAATCCCATTAGTTATAATTAAATAATTCATTCTTTATTTTTTCTTTAAATAAGCTTTTATACTTATAGTATTCCTTTAAAACATTACTTAAAGAACTTTTTAATTTTTCCGGTAGTTTTAGGGTATTTTTAATAAATTATATTTATTTAAAAAATGTTATATCCCATTTAATAGTATTATTTTTCCAGTTAATATAGGGGTTACTTTTAAAAAGCTATAACATTCCTAAAATAATATTATATTTATAAATATCTATTATATCGAATATAAGTTTTTCCGTTTTGCCTTTAATAAAAACGACTAAAAAAATAATTTCTCGAGTAATGCGTCCTTTATTATAAGTCGTTCGGCTCTTATTTACTGTTTTTAAAATATAGGGTTCTTTTTTAATTACCCAAAGTATCTAATATTCTTTTATTATAATAAGGGAAATAAAGTTTCCGTAAGATCTTAAATCGATTAAAGCTTAAAAAATTAGTTCGAAATATTTAATTATTACTTTTAGCTTTAGCTAAATTTTACGAAAAAAAATGTTTATTTTAGTTAAGGTTTTTTTTAGTAAGGCCTCTTGCTTTATTATCGGGAGCCTTAATAATTTTTTAAGTAAGTCATTTTTTTTTATTAACGAGCTTTTTAAATTAAATAGCGTTAGTACTAATCTTCCGTATAATTTTGCCACTAGTTTAGTCCTTTTTTACAGTTATCGCGGAAGATATAAATAATCGCGAAATTAATATATAAGCGTATGTCGTAATCCTTAAGTAACTTTTAATTCTTATAAATAGGAGTTTTATTATCGGGAATTAAAAATATTTAATATTAGATTTTAAAAATAAAGTATTTCATATATTCCGGTTATCGATAAAAAATTTATGTTATAATATTATAGTTTTTATTTTTAATGTCGCGCTCGCTTTTATCTATCTGAATATTAAAGGTGATTTTTTTTGTTACGTTTAAGTACTAGTATAAATATTTAAATTTAAAAAAAATCCATCCTATTTAGCGGATATTCTTATATTAGCGAATTTCTTAGTCTCGACTTTCGGGATTTAAGCTTTATAATTCTTTTAATAAATTAGTTATAAAATTTTAAAAGCTTTTTTCTTTTTTCCAAATAAAAATAGCGCCGATAAGTGCGGAATTTATACTAAAGCTACTAGAGTCGAAAGAGGCTTTTTATAAAAAAACACCTATAGGTTTATTTTTATTTAATTCGGGCTTTATTTTTATTCGTAAAAATTCGTAAAGGTTATAAATAATAAAGGTGTAATATATATAACTTTTGGCTTAAACTTTTTTACTTTTTTCCGACTTTAGGTAAAAGTAATAGGCCACTAGATATTCTAGCTATTTAAAAGGGATATTACATTAATATAAATCTTTTTTATTATTGCTAAAGTCTTTTTTTTTTCTTTTAGCTAATTTTTAGGATCGTTTTTACTTAATCGGTAAGTTTTTTTTCGGGGCTAATAATTAAAATCGATTTTACTTAATCGATAGGTTTTATAATTATCTTAAATATAAAAGAATTAATATATACTTATATAGTTTGGGGTATTTTACGAGATTCCTATATTAGTTTCGGCAGGATATATTAAATATCTTTAATACTTTTGGTTATAGGTATATCCGAGTTTATTAGCTATACGTACGTTTAACGTTTATAAATAAAAAGGATAGGTGCGGAATTTTTCTTAAGTATAATAAGCGTAATTACCCGTATTAGGGTAAGCTTTTTTAAAAATAGTTACGACTATATATTTATATTATAAAACGGAGTTACTATATTCAAACTTATTGTTTAAATTATAGTCGGCTTCCTCCGTTTTTTAGTAAGTAATTTATGCCTTTTTTTATAGCTGAAAAATGCTACCTTTTCGGGGTCGATTTTGATTTTTCCGTAAGGACTAATATTTATTTTTATAATATCCCTTTTTTTTATAATTAAAATATTTAATATAAAATTTATTTGTTTTAAGTTATATATTTTTAATAGTTATACTAACTTATTATTCCTTTTTTTTATTAAATGTTTTTTTAAAGTTTGAGATTAAAAAATTCTTCCGTTTTTTTTTTAAGTGTCGTTTGTATATTTGTTAATTTATTAAGATAGCTTTTTTAATATAATTATTAAACTTTTCGGGCCGTTTTTGCTTGCTTAATTCGTCTTTTACGGGGTTTTTTAATTTTTTATAAAATAAGTAAAATAGCGACGTTTTTAATAGTTTAGTTTCGGCAATATATTATTTAAATTCTATGGCGTACTCTATTATTGATTTTTTTTGCTTTATATTATATATTACTTTTTCCGTATTATAAGTACTATTAAAATTTTTAAACATTTTTTTTAGTCTTTTTTTAAAGTTATTATATTTCTCGAAAAGTTATTTACTAATTAAAGAAACGTTATCCCTTTTAAAAAGGATATTTTTGGTTTGAGGTTTATATTAAGTTAGTGCTTTATCGGTTAGAAGTTATTTTATAGCGTAAATTTTCTTTCGTTCGCTATTTAAAAATCCGTTATAAAAATTTAGGTAGATTTTAGCTTAAGTAAAAAAACCTTCTAGCAACTTAAGGTTATTTCCGAACTTAGCTAGAGCTTTAGGCTTATAAGTAGATATATCGTTTTTATCGGAATCGTTAGAGTTGTAGTTATTTAAGTCTAAGGAGTCTGGATCTCCAGGTTTTCCTAATAGTTTTAAATCCTTCGGGTTAGGCTTTTTCGGGAAATCCGGCTTCTTCGGGAGATCTGGCTTTTTCGGGGGATCTAGCTTCTTTAGTTGCCCAAGTCTATTAAAAAAAGTTAGAAGAATAGCTGACGTACTAGCTATTATAAGTTATCGACTAAAAGCTCCTACTAACTGTTATTTTTTTTGCTATTTGGTAGCTACTTTTTATTTATATTATTATTTAATTACAATCTTCTATTCGATTAACTATTAGGCTATAAGTTTTTATTTATATTATTATTAAGCTATTTCGGCTTTTAGTTGTTATTTTATAACTCGTTTTTTTAGTTTTAAATCCGGTTTTTTTTATTACTTCCTAAAGCCGGTTTTTTTTTCGGAACTAAATTTTTTTTGTTTTTTTTTAGGGCCGGTTTTTTTTTCGGAACTAAATTCTTTTTGTTTTTACGGGTTAGTTAGAGGAAAAGACCTTTTTAGTCTAGGTATAGGTTTTTATTTGGCTTTTATTAATAAGGCTTAAAATCGGGTTTATAATAAATTTTTATATAGTTCTAGCTATTTGCTTTTTTATTTTATTAGTTCGTTAATAAGATTATATATTTCTTTTATTAAAAGGAGATTTTTTTAAAAAGTGGTTTTTTTTTTTTTTGTTTAAGGGAATAAAATATTATTATTTTATAAGATTTTTTTTACTATTAAAGGCTATGATTATGCCCTAATTTAAGCGAGTGAGTTATTTGATTTATTTGTAGTTCTTTTTCTGTCTTTTAATTAAAAAGCGATTAAAATATAACGAAACCGTTACTATAGATTTTAATTTGAAATAATAAAAGGCGTAAAAAATAAAATACTTAAATTAATCGCTAGCTAGTAAAAAAAGACTATTTAAGGGACGGCAAAATATAGTCCTTTTATATTTAAATAGTTTCTTAGTAAATAAGACTTAGTTGCCAAGCTATTATTTCTTGGCAACTATTTAGTTGCCAAGCCATTATCTCTTAGCAACCATTTAGTTGCTAAGCCATTATTTTTTAGCAATCAGAAATCACGTAGTAGCTGAATGCGGGGATATTTAGGAATGGGTGGTTGTAACATACAGTCGTCCGGGAAGAAGCGGTTGCTGTCTGG
Source organism: Whalleya microplaca (assembly GCA_022497155.1). NCBI lineage: Eukaryota > Fungi > Ascomycota > Sordariomycetes > Xylariales > Xylariaceae > Whalleya > Whalleya microplaca. Next base: position 742,755 of record MU385725.1, read on the forward strand.
TGATGACTTTGGGGTGGGATTCGCGGACTGGAGGTCGTCGTAGTAGCAACTAGTTATCGTTTAGTGAGTGTGAGTGTGAGTGTGAGGAAGGACGGATATATGGAAATATATATATATATATATATATAGAGAGAGAGAGAGAGAGAGAGAGAGAGAGAAAGAGAAGTACACCTACGCATTCAGATCCAGCGACGAGCACCGAATATCCGCATCCGACTGCGAGGCCGCGTAGTGCGCGTTCGCGCACCGCGCCACCAGGTTGATCTCCCGGGGTGCGTCCGCGCTCGGCTGCAGCGACCACGAGATGCACGAGTTGTTGAAGCCGTGCGCCGCGTCGGCTACCGCCGGCGCTGCGGCGGTCGCGAGCGCGACGAGGAGGATGGTGGATAGGAGGGGCGCCATCGTTACTTGCTGGAGGTCTATCTACTGCGTGAGAAGGGAATAGAGACCGGGAACGGTGGGGAGAATAAAGTGATAGAGCTTGCTCGGGCTTTGCTTGCTTTATAGTAGTTCGCAGGGATGGAAATTTGTGGTTTCGGTTGTTGGTTCGGTCTTCGGTGTGGGGTGTTGGTTGTTGGTTGTTGGCGATGGATGTGTAACCGTTTTCATTAGACTATGAATAGATAGAGAGGCGGTGCTATGTTCCGCACCAGTTAAATGTTATAAGTAGTGACATATTTGATGTCAAGAGTTGTGTGACTGTCCATGCTGGCTACTGCTGTCATTCACTACGTGAATCATCCTTGCCTATCTAATCATTCGCATTCAAGTCAGTGAAAAGCCTGTCATTAGTTTCATCATGAGCTGTAGTCTGCAATGTGACCTGGATTCCTCTGGTGGTTTCACTGGGTGTGGCAAATATAATGATCAATGTGATTGATAATAGTAACATCTACAATTTGTACCTGTTGAGTCGGGGCAAATGCAGATGTATAGAATAAGCCAGGAGTAGTACTCATCATTTAGTTGATAATGTCCTGCTTAATGAACAGCCCATGACATGTCACCTGAAAATTGCCCTTGACAGCCTCTAATTTCCAACATGATCTCTTGACGCTTGACTTAGACTATATAGTAATGTTATCCTTCAATGCGATATTCGCAGCACATTTGGCCAAAGGATATATATATGAACAGGCTGTGATGCCCATAGGCGTATAGCAGGACCTACCAGGTCGAAGCTCTGTGCTGTGTACTTCGAACGAGAAAGCTAACTAGAACTTAGGAGAGTTTCAAAATGTATCAGATACTAGCGTACGTACAAATATGTTACTGATCCGAGCCGTGACAGTTCCTAGGAATGCCGCAGGGGCAGCTAGTTAGTCCGAATGCCATGATCAGGCTTCAGTCCTGTAACAGAGGTACCTCTTAGCAGTTACTCACCTTATTATCATTCGTCAACTAATATTATAGTTGCAATATGTGCAATAAATATTTATGTGCTACTGTGATCATTTGAGTGGTTGTTAATTAGAACCGTATAAAGGTCTAATATTTGAGAAATCCTTCATAGTTTAAGAGATCCTTTTCAAGTAAAAGGCTCTTGGAGCAATTATTCCTTCAAGCTCCATTTGCTTAAATTACCATGAATAATACTCCTATCGTGATAATTAGTACATAGAAGTAATTTTCTGACAGTCCAGAACGCCATGTCGTCCTTACACGATTATTAAGCTATCGTGGTAGCTGATTCAATCAGTGGAAACATATAGGCCAGCTTAATAAACAGTTAGTCTCATATAATCACCCTTTAACTTATTCCTGTAAAGTCCTGTAAACTTACGGCCGTCACGGTGGTCACCCCCTTCTAACATAATATCAGGAACATGACCGAGGGTTTCATGAGGTTCGCCATTATGGATGACTGTCTCGACCACAGCATCACGTGTTTCTGGAACGGCAGCGCCAGCAGCGAGTTGGCTAGATAGAATGTAAAGGATTGACGAGAGAGCAAGTCTCATTTTTCCTTTGGTGGGATAAAGCAATCACGGGGCATTTCTTCATCCATGCTGCTCAAGTCATACAATATTCTTGCCAAAGTCATGCCCGACGTTTCTCATGTGCGGTGGAACATTATTAGAGGTCCAGAAACGGGAGTTGTAGGTTGCCTATAGTCTAGCGGCTCTTAGGGTTTTCAACATTAAGTAGTAGAGAACTTCGGATCCTGTTGGTGTTGCTAGCCATAATAGGATCGTCGTCTTTCAATGACGACTGTAAATACCGTATAACGGATTTAACGTTTTACCACGGACGGCTTGTTGTTGATGGCCAGCCCTTGAAAATATTACGAGAGGGGTAGTTGTTAGTTACCCCTTTTGTCACAGAGCCAGGCTCAGAGGTTGTTATAGGGGCTGTTATAGGGGTCCACACGGATCAACAGTTACGCCGATCCGAGGCTCCATTAGGGTATTACTAGGTGCCCTAGGCCTCCTCACACACAACTGGTTTTTCCTCCTCCTTAGAGCTTACAATAGTTAATTCAAGACCTCCTATTTAGAGCTGCGCGCTGCCCTTTAGTTGTAAGTGTGACACCTTTCATTATGGGGCTCGGCTGAATCGTGTTGCCGAGCGCTTAGTATTCAAGAGAGATATTCTCACCCTCCGAGAGGAGACCACTGAGACAGTCGCAACCCTCAATTGACTAGTTGCGATCGCGGCAGTACCCAAATGACAACTACACACACCCTAAGTGTGATAAAAAGGAAAAACATTGAATTTATACGATCTTTAAAGATAACAGACTGTGAAGTGTTATTGCTATTGGAAAACAGCCTTAGAAAAGTCCATCACATACCTAGTTATTGTTAGAAAGCTTTGCAATGGATTTGTTCTTATCTTATATTAGTATCTCAATAGTAAGCAAGGTTGTGATCATTGCTTGCATTACTCTTTCTACCATATCATATAACAGCCAGCATCTAAATAAGAGGATATAATGATCGATTCCGTCGATTGCCACAAAAGATAGAGACTTTGACCTAGGCACCTTAACCCTTACATTAAATATAAGCTTCATAAAAAATATACGTATACCCCAACTGGAGCATATTACTCGTCAATTTCGTTAGCCGTGTTGTGTATTTCCCGAGGTTGCGGTACGAGTGTATTAAGTACTAGCGTAAACACCTTACTTTATATTCAACTTAACTGACTTGTAGATGGCTCGGGATAACGGAAACAATCAACACGTCCTGTTATATTATGAGGTCATTCAAGAAATTTCCCATAACCGCATATCCAACTGGTTCCAATAGGTTACTGTAATGCCATCTGCAAAACCCCACCACAGAGAACTATAGCTCCTGAATCAAAAGTATATTAATGATTCTTGTACATAAAGGGAAGTCATATTCAAGAAATACTATCGGTATCCTACAGTCTACTCTTCGAGCTTATTTTGCCATTCAAGGAACACGGATCGAGCAACGCATAAGCAGCGCAAAAGTTCCCCAGTATAAGCTGGTATTTTCTTTCGTGAATATTTGATGAGGACCTGCACACCGTTTTAATTGGATTTGATATACAGATGAACAAAAACATTCAACCTAGTGACTGAATATACCCGATAACATTGCTTTTTATCACTATCGTACAATTTTATTTATATCCTATATGCCCGGCATTGGATCGTATGTATAACCCCATTTAGGAAGACCAGCTTCCCTAAAGTTGTACTATCTCTATAATTTATTTGACGACAGGCCAGACCTTGAACGCCATCCACGGATTGTGGGTGCGGTTGTCACTGCAGACCGTGTTAGTCGCGCCGAACGGCACGCTAATGATTGCGGTTCCATTGTCTCGACAATTGTTATCGGTGTGTGCGACAACTATAAGAGTTGTCAGTTTCGAAGATTTGCTTGGCGACATGCATTCCTCAGACCATGATACAACACCAATGACCGGTCGAGATACGGGGGTTACTCACATTTCCAGCCGTCCGTGAGGTGGAGATACATAGAATTGAAGGTCTCGGGGTAGGCAATGCACACGTTGGTCATCGAATGGGTGACAGTTCCGACGCCCTGGTTGATGGTCTTGCAGCCCGCCTCTGAGAAAGTTCTGAAGTCGCCGACATAGGGGTCTGCTCTCGGGATGGCTCCAGCATACGCCGCACTAGCGAAGGCGACGATGGGAGTGACGAGTGAGATGGAACGCATCTTGACTGATCAAGATTTTGGTTAACTTCCGCTCTCTTTCTCTCTCTCTGCCTCTCTATAGGTCTGTCTTAAAGATGGTCGAACTTCTTATAGGATTGGAAGACTTCGTACAGAGATAGCAGATGCTTCTAGCGATGGAATACTCAAAGAGAGTGAGAAGTAACGCGGCCTGACTGAACCACGATTCTCTGGATGCAATGGTTACCAAAAAACCAAATGGAGAATGGCCAAGACTTTCAATAAGTTTTATATTCTGGGGTTACTGGGGGAGGTGCAAGCAGATCGGAAACGACCGCTTCACGTCATATCGGCGTGACTAGCGTAAAGGCAGCACTCTCGGGTCGAACTTTAACCTATAGGGCACTACTATATAAAATCGATGAATCAGTTGCGATACAGAAAGATCCGTACATTGTAGGCCTTCCCGACACTACGGGGAAACTTGAAAGTTGGACTGTACCCCCTTAAAAGTTACTCATGTACCGGTGTTGGAATTAGAAGCCAAGTTATGGGCAGGATATAGGTAGTCTACGGATGGTATCCAACTCATATGCATCCTAGAAACTGACATTTACAGTACTGCCTTGTCATGAGGGAGGGAGACATTGACTGGACTAAGTAGGCCGTCTGAATCGGGGAGCTAAGCATAGTGGGATCGGAAGGGTTGCATGCACCAAAGCAAGCAGCTGTATCATTGATGTATTAACTTCATCTTGACTCGTTAGAGAGTATAGTGACTAAGTGACGGGTGCTACTGAGCATGGCAGCTTACCTAACAAGGTTTACCTAATTCAGACTAGAGAGCACTGGACATCGAGACGCACCCATAGAAGATTGGGGATCCCGAGGTCCATAGACCCTGAGCCGGCGAAAACAAAATCCCTACCTCTTATAAGCTATACATCTATAGCAAGTGCTGCTCTAGGAGTTATAGTGAACGCACCGTTGGTTTTCTCACTGTTGGTAGCTCGGCAGTGCCGAGTAGGCGGCGACCCTACGTAATAGAATTGTCATAACGTACCCCTCCAGTCTGAAGCAATCAATACCTATGTTTATTTGCATGTGCTTCCTTTATTCTAGAAGATCATGAAAGTAATTGACTAGAAAAGCGTAAAAGCAATTGTCTTTATCTCCGGTCAATAATAAGTCCAATTGGATGATATATTTCCGGAATATTACCAGTTGGGTGCATGCGCGGATTACGGATTATATATAATGATGTTCAGTGATAAAAGAAGATGGATCTCTCCCCCTAATTGCGTTATCTCTCTCATCAGCAGGACCACATTGAGTATATGTAGTATGTACATGTATACATAGACCTACACCTATGTACTGTCGTATTGAAGCTATGATAACCTATTTTCTTGAATTCTTATTTTGTGGCAGCTGTGGTTGAAGTTGAATTACGTAATTTACCCAGGTACCGGGATTCGACGGGACGTGCCTGCCAGCCATTATGTAGAAGGTTGCATCGGCCTAGTGCCTGCCAAGCGCGTCCAGCACGTAGGACTGCACTGCACCTACCCCGTTACGTGTATTGCCCTATTCAGCCGCGTCTGGGGTTGCTTTCCTTCCTGCTGGTTGGTTGGTTGGTTGGTTGGTTGGACTCGCCTGTTCTCAAGAAACAACAACAATCACGACACACCAACACCGACGAAACAATAGCCTCCTATTCCTCCTGTCTCAATACCTATTGTTCTCTGGCTCCCCGCAGCATACAATACTCATACAATAATCATACAATAATCTCATTTTTCTGGGCTACTTTTTTGATTTGGAATATTCCAATATTAAATGGTAGCCTTCAACTACGGCCCTCTGCACAAAATGCTACATTGTCGATCATGACTGTGTCGATCATAGCCTCGCTGTTGATTGCATATTAATAAGACCCAACCTGTTCAGGCTAGTATATTTCCAGCATCAACATCCAAAATGCCGGGATTATCTGCATCTCGCTGGAATACATCTTCCATCTCCCCAGCCAACGCTTGGCCCCGACCTCCGCCAGCCTCCGCGCTTCCGTCGTTGCAGTCGAGCTCGAAGCCCCTGTCCGTCATATCTGCCAGTGGCCGACCTTCGCCCGAACAGGAGCTATCTCGCTTTCTGAAGATCGTCGCCCGCCTCAATTGGAAGCTGCCGTTCCTTAACCATGGCTACGAGACGGCTACCAATCGAGTCGGCAAGAGCCAGCAGGAGGTCGAGGCGAACGAGATCCACTTCAAGCTCGACTTCCACGAATTTTACATGCTCATCGAACGAGCTCTGGTGCACTTGATGGGCGTCTTTGGCATTGTCGTGTACGCCCAGTATGGCCTCAATGGCAACGGCGGCTTGAACGGCAACGGCAACGGCATTGGCAACGGCATCGGCAATGGCAACATTGGCTTAAGCGAGAATATGAAGATCTCAGGTTACCGCGAGCGTATCAGTCAACACCGATACCACGCGAACGTCCTGACGGCTCTCGAGGAGCCGACGAACCCGCTACACGACATTTTTGTATCCGCTGAGGTGCATAAGCAGCTGCTGCGGGCCAAGAACCTCCGTAATCGCTGGAAGAACGCGGACGACGACGACGGCAGCGGCGGCGGGCCGCCGCGCTTCATGCCGGCGCCGCTTGAGGCCTACAATCTCGAGCAGATATTGCAGACCATCTTTGCGGCGTTCGACCAGGCCTTCTTACTTGCCGAGCGCTACGTCCGCGAGAACGTGACCGGCCAGGACGGCGGGCCTATCAGTGCCGCCGACTGGAGTACTGAGGAGAGAGATTGGGGGTTTATGGTGGATGCGATGGATTGGGAGGCTGTATGAGCGAGCCAAGTTGGGATTTTGTCTCGGTTCTTGCTTGCAGAGCATGGCACGGCATGGCGTTTGTTGGGTTTCACCAGAGATACCAGTATTATATGATTTCGCCGACTGGAATTGGCGTACAAAGGAGCAACTTGACGACAGCATTGATACCCAGAACGGATTAGGATTGTAGGCTTTTCCTACCCTGTTGAGCAGTTTTCACTTGGGTTCATTTCCTAGTTTCCGGCTTCTGCAGCTGAAATATATTCGGCATTCTCCAGACTATGATATGTGTGAATTTTTGTGACAGGAACATTTGCTTCCTGTATTTTACCTAGCTACCTGTGCCGTGTAACCTAGTCTCATGTTCCCCCATGGCATCTTCCGATATACGCTAGCATGATTCAAACCTGCTAGAGACATCATTACCTAAGGCAAAGGAATCTCACCTTCGCAAGACAACAAGGGTGCATTGGCATATAGCCTACAGGAGTCATATACACTGTTGAATTGAGAGTCAAGGACTGGTACAGTACAAGGCATGAATAGTAGCATTGTGTGTCTAACAGGCCATCTACCACTCTGGAATAGCTGAACTTCAAGTCGATCAAGTCTCATTAACCCTGCATTTCAACATACACATAGAGACTTTTGAGTATTAGATTATCACAATATCACAAAAGAGGTAATTATGGAGTATAAAGAATAGAGTATACAGAGTGAGATGGGAAGATGTACTGCGTAGGTAGATTATATCGAATAAATTAGTCCTAGTGGCTGACGCTTTGAACTATTGGTTCGACCCCGTTCCACATGGGGGCAGAGCAGGTCTGATTTCGAGATATCGTCGGCTATGTTATATATTGATGACCAAGCCCATAAGACGAAAAAAAATTTCAACCTTCACGAACATATTGAATAGTCGCGTGTTCGAATGCCGCTGTGCCTCAGCCCTACATACCCGAATGTCAACTTCTGTCGATCCCAATCTCATGGAGGATCTATCCGTTCCTGATAACAAGGGAACAGTTGTTGTACTTTTGGAAAAGATACCGTTTAATGCTAAACCTCCATAGAACACACAAGACCCTTGCCGTGCCATTCAAAGCCAGTTGCCCTTTGAGCAATGATTCGCTAATTTGCCGGCCGGTCCGTAAGGCTGAACTATTCTGTATACCTCGGCCCAGAGCTCAGGCAGTCGCATGTATCAAATGCGGCTGCGTCGAGAGGTTCTGTATGGGTTATTTGACATCCTGCTCTTCTCGTACGATAGATTGTCCATCGCTAATATGAGAAAAACAAACGCAATTGCCCGCAGTCGAAGAGGGGATCCCTTACACCATTAAATACAGCCCATATTTGGAATGAAGATCAGTACCCCTGACTAGTTCGTAGAGGTATGGAGCCGGTTATGGTGGGGTTCGCTTTTAATATGGACTCTAAAGAAGATAAACATAGACACTTCAATCCTCTGAGTCGATAGATTTGTACGACGCAGCGGCGTAGGAGGGCAATATTCTCTCCCACTTCCCCAAATTACGGAACTGATTACCGGTCAGGGGGGGAGATATCCTTGCAGTGCTGGTATGAGTTGCTGGGGATTGGGCTGCTGCCTGTCTCCAGGAACTACGGCCATTGGCCCCATAGTGAGAAATTATGGAGGCCCCTTCATGTTGCGGTTCCAGCTCATCGACGGCGGTGGGCGATATTTATTATTGTATGTACATATGTACGTGTGTAGAAATAGCGAGGAAGTGTGGTCTGCGGTCCCGGAAGGATTGTTTGGGCCTGCCAGTGGCCCGCGTCTGTAGGAAATAGGGAGAGAGCTGAAAATGTCTTCCTCACACACAGTTCAATACAATCTGCGAAATTCGGCCGTCAGTAGTAGTATACTGACTGAAGAGATATTGACGAGACCTGGAGCCGGTCTCATTGCTCGTTCGTTTCGCTCGTTCACGACGACAACCACGCTCGTTTATACCTAGTTCATTGAGGGGGGTTTGGTTGATTGATGGTTGGTTCTACTTCTGAGTCGTCGCCCTTGGATATTGTATGTCGACGGGACAGGACAGAGTCGTTTGAGGAGGTTGAAGGGTATTCAACCTATCCGACAACTGAGGGTCCCTGCCGGCCACCCCGAGTGACGACTAGAAAGCTTCAACGTCGACGGCAACTCCCGTTGAGCCACCATCCGATTCCGTCACACATTCATTACTAAACGTCGTCATGAACGCATTCTCGCCGTCCTATGCGAACTTTCAGAAACTAGAAGAACGCCCCAAGTTGCCGGTGATAGGGAATCAGCGAAAATGGGACGTCGCCAAGATCGTCTTCCGGTCAATTAGCCTCGCGGCTGGTCTCTCCATCCTCGCCGCACTCATTGGTGTATTCGTGATGCGGATAAATCTACGGCCGATGAAGTTGAGCTTTCCGGTGGTAAGTCGAACCCATATTCGACACCATAACCAACCCGATGGATGTCTTCATACACGTCGGCGATGAGGGGCAAATAGGGTAGCGCGTCTTGAAATGACGGTGATGATGAGGATGAGCATGAGCATGATATTCGGTCAGTCTTGCTAACAGCGGACATGCTACTTCGATAGACGATAGTCATCTGCGCATGGGACATCGCCGAATTCATAACCATATGCGCGCGCCGCAGCAAATCGAGGGGCATCAAGCCCGCGGCCCACGTCGGCGTCGAGCTCGTCATCTGGCTGTTCTCCTTCCTCACCATGGGCGTGCAGACCTGGGCCATATCCATGCCACGCCGCCACCGGATAGCCGAGCACGAACACATAGCTAGGCATTGGATCAAAATCGACCAGGCTCACATAGGTCTCCTTTTCTTTGAGGGGTATGTATATCTATATCTACGATCTTGTTGTTCCCCACTCCCCACATTCCATCCTCACTACACCTGTGTGGAGATTCCGCACATAGGTTACACTTAGACATATATACGAGTGTATATATACTATACAGAAAAGGAGATATAGACATGACTTGTATACGTACGGATGTACCTCACTAACACCCACAACTCCCCACCACAGCTTAATACATTTCATCCTCTTCACACGCGCGTGCGTGGAAGTAGACAGGAAGAAGAAGGACCGGCGAGTCCAACAGCTCGTGCTCGCCGTACAGCAACAGCAAGCGGCCGTGGCGCCGCCGCCGGGTTACGTAACGCAGCACAACACGGGGTACACGATGCAGGAGGGGATCCCGCTCTCGCCGATGGCGCCCCCGCAGTCGACGGCGCCGTCGACGCCCATCGACCGCGACTTCGCCGCGCGCTCGTACTACTCGGACGTGCAGTCGCTCGACTCGCCGCAGCAGCCCAAGCCCGTCGAGATCATGACCACGACCCCCTCCACCGCCTTCGTCGCCGAGCTGCCCGCCGACACCGTCTACTACGAGATGCCCGGCAGCCGCACCAGCGGCCTGTCGACGGCCGCGGCCGCGGCGTGGGGCGCCGGCGCCGCCGGCGCCAAGAGGGATCCGTCGCTGGGTGCGGGTGGTGGTGCCGCGGAGAAGGAGCAGCAGAAGGTTCTGAGCGGTGCGTTTGTACGGTAGTAGAACGTGTGGGGCCTCCCCTGGCCTGGGAGGGAGGGAGGGGGGCCGGAAAAGTATCTTCTGGGTAGTAGTAAATGCCAACTAAATGCTTTGCTTTGTTCCGTCTGAAGTCCGGCGCGCTTGAGAACCAATCGATTCCCGTGGAGTTCGGTAGGAAGGGGGTGGGGGCCTCGAGTTTTGGGTTGGTCAGCTGGTTGGTTGTGAGTTACGATACCGGTCAGTTTGTTGCATGTGCATATTGCTTCTGTCAGGGCTTGGCACCATCACTACGGTTTCTGTCATGTGGGTTGGGGCTGAAAGAGTGGCTTATCACTTCTATCCCAATGTCTAGCCTTCTGCCTATCGCAGTGGCGGACGACTTCTCTGTCTTAAGAGATCGCCTACGGGTATCCAGCGAGTACAAGACTCATGTGGCCGCTAAGGCTGAATCTCCTATATGGATACCTAGATCATAAGAAAAGCTTCAGCATTGTTAATGGTCAGATTAGAGAATATTGAAGCCAGCCTGCCTATTTATTGATTAACGCTTATTTATGTATCGTTTTTTCTACCAATAGCATTTGCCCACGTCTTCGTTCGCTAGTTACATACATATCTCGATTTGGCAGGTTAGCCGATATTCCTCCCCCGGAGCGGGGGAATGATATGGTCAGATCATCTCGCGTCTCAGTCGGTGTGAAAGATCATGGTATATTTCAGCGGCACCACATTGGAATCTGAATCGTTCCCCGTCAATGTTGTTGAACACCAACTTCATACAAAACCAGTCTCGACACCTCACTATCCGCCTAATATATCGAGTTTTGCCATGGTTTTTCCCACTTCACTACCAGATCTTACGGCAAGGTTATCAAAAAGAAACAAAATCGACCTTTATTTAAACACTCATTAGATCATCAGTAGTCGAGTTGATCACCATGGCCCAGAACTTGGAAGAGGTTCTGCAACAACTACAAACCGCTTTAACTGGATTGAATACCTTCCTGGAAACCCAAAACCGTCAAATGGAAACCAACACTAAGAATGACACGGGTGCCAATATGGAACCGCAAACGCCCGACTCACAGTTACAAGGACTAGCTGAATGGATCGAAGCCCATACTTTTAATAAAGCTCGTCTTCTCAAGTTACGAAATGAGTTTATAAATCATATCCAACTTGCAAGCTCTTCATACTCCCCGGATAAAAATATACTTCGTTCCTCTGTAGGCTCTAAATCTGGCCCAATACGCGACAGGCTCACCGATGAACAAGTCCGTATTATCGAGGGCATCTGGCCTAAGCAAATTGCCAACCCGCAAGAGATGCTGTATGGGTCTGATAGTTCGGGATATCCCGTGCTATATAAAGATGTCAGTACTAGAAGCTCCAAAATCCCATTAATGGCCTATTATAACTTATTTGATATGTAGGAAGATAAGTTGGCACCTGGAAGAATAATGTATTTAGCTGTGATGAGAGCTTCGCATGGGGTCTTGTGATTGCTAACAAGACATTAGCATCATCCATATTGACCACAGGGATAAAATGGTCGACATTACGACACTTGTACATTTATATAACTGGCTGGAAATTAATTCTCCTTTTTTGACAGAACGGTTCGTACTGAACTTCGTGCACGAATGGAGATTCGTTAGCCTAGGCGAGGGCACAACCAGTGTTGGCGGATGCCAGATAACATATCATTTGAATTGCTGTCAGCGCAATAAAGACAGAGATTTCGATAATTCTAATCAGAGTAGCATCGACAATCTCGGTTTGAACCCCCACGACACTGGAATCCCCATCCGCAGACAGCATGCCGCGATGGGCGGCCTAGTATTTGCTCGGGGGGTTCACTTCTATGAGAAAAGATGGTCTTTATGTATTGGAATGGTACAGCTGTCTAACACGATCGCGTACTCCTTGCTAGTGTTTGACGGTGGCGAGTCCTCTGCTACACCCGTTTTGGACAAGAAAATGCTGCAGGAACATGGAATAGCTCCCTGCGGAAAGGCTGTTGGAATTGCTCAATTCCAGGCCATGATCTGTGTCATTTTAAATGACTGGAAAACGAATTGGACGAACGTACTTGACGCGATTGATAGGGCTATGAGCATTGAGGTTAGTCTCCAACAATGTTCCCAATCGTAGATGTTTTTTCTATTACATGGGCTGTTATTAATGTCTCGAAAATAGTTCCACGATACTCTGGATGATTGGAAATTAGATAATTTAATGTTTGACGAGTCATTCAAGCGATCAAAGCGGTATTTTATCGTACTTCAACTACTTCGTATTATAAATACGTGGGTTGAAAAAAGCGTAGCCGACTTAAACGCTTTACGAGAGACATGGCACCAAGTTAGAAATCAGTCAAACTTTAATTTCAATTCTGAGGAGCTGAGAAATCTCGAGGAAAACTGGGACAAAGTTTTTCTCAGCAGAGATTTACAAGCGACAAGGCTTATTGACCGAGTTAATCGAAAAACAGAAGAGGTGAAAAGTCTTAGGGATGGGGTAAGAATCATATTTCATATGATACAATAGCGAATTGCTAACAGTGATGCATAGCTCTTTAATGCAACGTCCCTTCGTGAAGCTAATAAAGGGATGGCCCTTAATCGTGCGATTTATATATTTACGATTATCACCGTCATTTACACCCCTGTCGGATTCATGGCTGTAAGTGCTTCATTAAATACTATTATTCTAGGTTTATAACTTACGCAATTCCAGACATTTTGGGCTTTGCCCGTTATGAATAGCTCCTCGGGTGATGACAGCAGGCCATCCCTGATCGCATTTATAAGCACTTTTGTTGCTATACCAGTCCTCACATACATCATCGTGCTAATGGTTATTGGATATCTCAGCTTTGAAACACCCAAGAGGAAAATCGATCACGCACGGGCAGAAATGCGATTTGCTTATCGGGTCTCCGTACGTTACGCACGGCATCTTGAACAGGTCACGAGAAAAATACTTGTTCGGAACCGGCATGTGGCACCACAGACAGCGGAGGCCGCCTAGCTATGAGCACTATGGTAGCATTGTGATCAAAGTCACCTTGGGCAGACGATTTGTGATGGAGTAATCTAAGATAAAGGTGTTGCGAGCTAATAAATAAGCTGGCCCTTTGTTCAGACACCTCTTTATTCCTTTCACACATAAACTACTACATCCTCCCTATTTTACCTATAAATAGTGGCATGAGTCAAGCCTCGGCACTGAAGTTGTGCAAGAAGAAGATTAAATTGTTGCGCATTGCTAAGGAATACCCGGACTTGGTGTTAAGATACACCATATAGGGCTGAGGGCGGTGCGGGCCTACGTATGGCTGACCCATATACATGTATATATAAGGGGCTCTGGCCCCTTCCAATGGCTTCACTTTGCACTAATCAAGTTACAACACTCCTCATTACTTTGTCCTATATTGACACATCGCCCGTCCATATAATACTCCATTTGATAAAATATATCATCTTTGATTTATATAATCCTTCTTAAGTTGAAGGTGTAAAGTGGTCAATAAATAACTCTTATTTTACGATATACATATGTGTGTGTGGCTGATATAGGGGAAATGAACAACACAACGGATTCAAGCTAAACCAAGTCAAACCAAGTAACTACTTGATACAATGGAAGCGCCGATTGGGCCAACATCATTGATTCCTAGTGGTCTCTACCTTAACTCAGAGAGAAACTCGCATGACGGCGGGGGTCTGGGCATAAATAAAGACTGTTAACGAATTGCACTAAAAGAAGATGGACAAGCCAAGGAGCGGTATCTACGCTTCACCCAGAAGTGTAGGTCCGAGCTAGTGGTTCCTGACCATAACCTCCATGCCGAATCTAAACGGCCCAGATCAATCTTCTAGAATGGCCTTGGAATCCGCTATCCTATACCGACTGCTCATACCTGCTGTGCCCGCTCAATGGCTGCGCGCTTCTTCGCGGTGTCTGAGACTTCGGCAAATACATCAACAGTCGTATCTTCTGGCTCGTTATCCGGCACCTTAGTACCTTCGAGAACGGCTACTTTGAACTCCTCGCGCTTCGGCCTGTATTGCGGTATTATTAGCAACTTAGACCGAATACACAGTATGACTGGAGACTTACAGTAGCCACTTGATGTCTATGTATTGCAAGCTACACGTGACGACGATGACCAGTATCCACATTGCGATACAACTTTGCCAGGCGTGCTTATCTGTGGACGTATGCCAGTCAGCGTGGTGAAGAAGTCTCGTGCCTGATCGGAGAAAGGGGATCATACAGTACGGGGCTTCCACCGCCGGCCATATCAGGACCTGCGACCAGGCTGAGACGGCATAGAAGCCGGAAACAGAGATTCCAACGATGAGGGTTCGCGATTCGGGGTCCTGTGGTAGGAGATCCGAGAGCCAAGACATGATCAATGGCGAGGTACCTAAGCAGAGGTATGAGATGAAGTAACTCGCATATGCCGTGGCTATAGATGTTGTGTCTGGATGCGAGGTCCATATACTCATGGCGATGGCGGGTATTAGACCGATCAGAGCTAGTCTGGGTGTTAGATCTAAAGATTTTGGTCACTATCTATTCAATTATTGAACATACCTTGTGCAAGAATGAGATGCCATCGAGTTTGGAAGAGATCGGACAGGATTGCCCAGATCCATACTATGGTATGACGTCAGCTATCTGGCACTCATATTCTAGAAAAGTTGTTCAGCTTACCGAAGACTACGTTGATGGAACCTCCCGCAATAGGCAGTGCGTTGACCTGAGTGGTGGTCCACGTTGGAGTTCCATCGGGATTTTTCAAGGCCTTGAGAAACAGGTTGAAGTACTGATATCCATATGAACCCACAACCGTCGCGATGTACAGTAAGGGGATGGTATAGCCAACCCAGCTAGTGAAGGTGCGCCTACAAGTATATCGCCAGTTAGTAAAGAGGCAGCCAGATTAACTAGACCCGAATGACATGGTTGGGTTAGGGGTTATTGTACTTAACAGCCGCTAGGCTCATCTTTTTCGGTTCCGCTCTACCGTGGCGTTCGAGTCTTTCCATAGCCAGTCGCGCGTGTCCCTCCTTAAACCAAAAGGCGCGCGGGTTCGGCCGGTTGGGCAAATCAGGTAGCATGAAGAAGCCCAACATGCCAACAACCACGGTCATAACACCGTTTATCACGAACAGCCAACGCCATCCACTAGCCAAAGGTCAGCAACCTTCACCCATAGAAAGCCTTGTACCCTATGAGACCATAGTGGCAAGCACTTAAGAGGTGTTGTAGCTGATGGAAAGATGCCTACGCAAGCCCACTTCTCTCATGAAGAGTGTTTAGAATGGCCACCTGGAGTGCCCCTGACATCATATAGCCGAGTGCTTGACAAGAATGATAGAAGCCCATTCGTTTAGCAAGCTCCGTCGGCGTATACCAATGCACTATCGCAAACTTCGTTAGAAAGGAACTTTTGTTTTCTCGGTCCCTGGAAGAGAATCGATTAATTATAGTAAAGAAACAGGCTTCTTACTGAGTAAAGTCATCATTCCCGGCCATGCGCTGCTCTCGCAGAGACCTAAGAAGACGCGGAGGATATAGACACTACACATAATCCGAAGTTAGTAGATACCCCTTTTCAGATAATTTCAGGGATCTTGGACGAAGCCTTGAGTGTCTCGAAGTCAAGACATATCGCAAATATAAAGACAAGAATCTAAAATACGTACTCCCTTGCCGACTTGGAAATCGCAATGAGCCCAGTCATCAGACCCCATATGATCTCGAGCCCGCTTAGCCAGTAGCTTGGCCGCACGTACGTCATAATGATTTGCGACGGTATAAGCATGATACAATAAGCCACATTGAAGTAAGTTGTAAAGCTGTTTGTAAAGGCGTGTTAGCTAAAAGTAGTTATTGCAGGCCTGAGGGCTTTCTGTAAACGAGCTACTACTTACTAATTCAGCTCATTCCCATTGAGTTGCAGGTCCTCCTTCATACCAGACACGTAGGCATTGTTGATGTTCTGCTGATCAAGATCTAAGATTTTCTGTGAGCTATGCGTAGGTACGATACGCTAGGAAGCCTTACATTTAATGACTATATCATCGTAAAAGATTATTAGTATACTGTATACCACAGACTTATACGGATTATGCTCTCCTACCTTGAGAAATACACCCAAATGTCATCAGGAAGATATCTAACCTCCTCACCAAGTCGCTCTCCTCCGCGCTACGCTTCTGGCTCTGCGTGAGCGCCAACTTTCCGAATCTCATCGTTGCCGACGATGCTTATCGATTCGGTGGTGTTGGGTGTCTTGCCGTTAAAGAATCCTAGGCTTAACATAAACATGTACTGCACATTTAAAGCAATTGGTGAGAGGACCAAAGGCGTCCTGAAATGATCCAGAAGGGAAATACTATTAAATGATAAACCAACTTGCACCTGTAATCTGCCAAGAAACAAAGTAAGACTATATTAGATGTGGTAACTTGATATGGGGAAAGATAAGGTGATCTCCCCCACGTTATCTCTACTAGCCAAGTCTGCCTGCTAGCTTTATCATTGTCGTTCATACAACGTAGATAGGTGCTTACCGAATCCACTTCCAGATATACGGATGTTCGCTTCGGGTTCCGACGTTTTCAAACCGGTGCTAAAGCCCGGGTGGAGCTTCTCTAGAGCTTCATCTTTTGAATGGCTGAGATTGTTCCCATCAAAGGCACTTGTGTAAAAATTTAGGTGATGGGATATCTTCATCGTATGTTACCTACGACTGCGATTTATTATAAAAGCATGCCATTGCTGCTGATATGTTAGTAGGCGTTGATACGTTATTCATCTCATCTACAGACGTTTTTTTAACTTGTATTAATACAGAACTCCTACGGCAACATTCTAGCTGCCGATGACTCAAATGATGGCTGCTCCGACCCCTCACGGCTTGCCCGTTCCGAACCCCTGCATCTCCTTCTGGCAACAGACCACGCGCTCGTTCCCGCACCTCCACGCTAATCGAGATGCCGCTGTGCCGTCTGGTGAAGATGGACGCGTTAAATATGCCGTAATTGGATCTGGGATATCTGGTGCCTTGACTGCATTTAAACTACTGGAGGCGGGCGCCACGCCGGAGGAAGTTGTGATCTTGGAAGCGCGTGAAGCGGCTAGCGGTGCGAGTTCCAGGAACGCGGGACACGTGAGACCTGGTATATATCCCCTATTCCTTTTGTCCCGTGAAGACCCCGTGTGAGGTGACGCCAGGCCGTAAACCCTATACATAGCGCTTGTTGAGACGGAGCCATGGAGGACGACACGCTAAGGGGGCAAGGATGAGTGATACAAAGTCTAGGTATGTGGGCTAAAGATACAGATAGATGCCTTCCGCGGCTTTGCACCCTACGCCCGACTCCACGGCGCCGAACAAGCTCTCAAGATCCTGGCGAACGAGCGCGCGGTCTTCAAAGCAGTTGACGCCTTCGTCAAACAACACAATGTGCCCTGCGATTTCGCCCCAACGACTACATTCGACGTATGTCTGACGCAGGAGTTCGCCGACTTCCTCGCGCACAGCTACGCCGAGTACCGGGACGCCGGCGGCGACGTCTCCGGCATCAAGGTCTACGCCGGCACGGAAGCGCGGGAGAAGACGGGCGTGAGGAAGGCCCTGGCTGCTTACGAGTGGGAGGCCGGCTCCAGTCACCCGGCCAAGCTGGCCCACTGGCTGTTGAGCAGCTGTGTGCAAAGGGGCGTGCGTCTGTTCACTCACTGTCCCGTAACGGGCATCTCAGAAATCCCCGCTGCCGATGGAGCGGCCACGAGGAGATGGAAACTAGTGACCCCGCGAGGCACTCTGGAAACGGAGACGGTGATCCACTGCACGAACGCTCACGTGGCTCATCTCCTGCCCCAGCTAGGTGCCTTCACGACGCCGAATAGGGCGCAGGCACATGCGCTGGTGCCCCCGGACCAACTGGCGGGTGATAAGGTGCTGAAGTCGACGATGTCGCTGCGCTACGGACTCAAGCATTTCTACAGCGTGGCGCAGAGGCCGGCGGACGGGATCGTCGTGCTTGGCTGTTCGAGGGTGAATCCCACGCTGAGTGCGGAGACCATGGAGGGCGTGGTCAGTGCGGATGATTCGAAGCCATTCGACAAGGAGATCCTAGAGGACGCCGTATCGAGGTTCTGGGATGCGACGCTTGATTCTGCCAACGGTGGCTCAAGTGGCACACCACCCCTTCGGCACGGAGAAGGGCTGTTGCATGCGTGGACGGGAATCATAGGTATGACTGCGGACTCATGCCCGTTCATCGGCCAGATACCGGGGCTAGAGGGACAATGGGTATGCGCCGGCTTCAACGGACATGGTATGGCGCGGATATTCACTTGTGCACCAGGACTAGTGAGACTTGTTCAAGGGGGGAAGTGGAGTGAGACTGGTCTACCTGAGTGTTTTGAGTTGACCGAAGAAAGACTAGAAAAGTTGAGTAAGCTGGCAGCAGAGAGTTCTGTTCTATAGAGCTTGAGAATATTACTTAAACCACTTCAATATACTAGTTGAATTTGAAAGAGGTATAAATATCATTGACAGTTTCTGGTTATACTTGTACAAACTTTCTTGTTTAGATTTTTCGCCATTACTTCTGGTATAAAGAGTAGAAAGTAATTGAAATTGAATTTATAAGCTATATAATATTTACATAAGTGCTATGTACTGTATAGCACTCGAACTTTATGAAGATCTAGACTTGTTTCAAACTCAATGAAGCTGAGACTAAGTTGAGTAGACACCGCAACCTCAACCTTCATCAAAACATAGAATTTTATCAAACTTTAACGCGGCACATTTATTCTAAAAGAACTTTTACTTAGATCTCGAAATCTGTAAGACATGTCTTGGCTTCTCCTTTCTATTACACCTAACAGACTCGATCCTAGGAACCTATAGTTTATCGATAAAGAGTCATACCACACTTTGGCAGCCTTGGTCAGCTTACAGTGGTCTGTGCACGTTACGCCCCTTACGCCAGGTAACGTCACAGCGCATTCCTAGGCTCTCAGCTTCCGTTTCCTTATGCAACGATCAGCTCGCTGGAATTCATCTACGAATCGACCTCGGGAGTGTCTATCATTGAACTAATTACAGCGCCGGTCGCATAGAGGCTCATCTATCCATCGTCTCTCCTACGTTACACTCATCGAACCCACCACGGCCACCACCTCCAACCCGTCACAGTCATCGTAGATAATGCCGACCTCCCTCCGCGCCGCCCTCGCCTACGCGAGCAACCTGTTCTCGCAGACGCCGCTCGCGAACCTCGGCCCCCAGCCGCCGCACCAAGCCCCCATCGGCGCCTCCCACGATGGCGGCATATACGAGCAGTCGCCGATCGCGCCGTACGAGCCCCTGACGGGCGCGCCCTCGTGTCCCGTCAACGGCCCCGTCAGCTGCCACAACAACTCCGCCGCCGACGCCTGCTGCTTCGTGCACCCCGGCGGCCGCCTGCTGCTGACGCAGTTCTGGGACGAGAAGGTGCACGTGGGCGGCAGCGAGGAGGACTGGACTGTGCACGGGCTGTGGTGAGTAGTCCAAAAACCAAACCCCAACGTCGATCTATCTGCATACATACGCGTGGACGAAGAATATGGGGGTTGGGAGAGTTGGAGAATGCACCGAGAGTGGTCCCGATAGACTGGCCGATGCTGACTTTGGCACGTCATACACAGGCCGGATCTCTGCGATGGCTCGTTTGACCAGTTCTGCGGCATGGCGCCGCGCTTCGAGAATATCACCGAGGTGCTCGAGCACTACGACCAGGGCGAGCTGGTGGAGTTCATGAACCGCTACTGGGTTGCGAACTAGTACGTTCTGTTTTTTGACGACTATTGCCACTGACTGCTGCTACTACTACTACTACTACTACTGGGGATGGGGAAAAGGAGTAAGGGGGCAAGCAAGCAGGCAAGCGAGTAGTAGGACCGAGAGCAACGCTGACCGGATCACCCTCACCATCTAGTGGCACGAACGACCACCTGTGGGCGCACGAATACAACAAGCACGCGACGTGCATCAACACGCTGGCGCCGAGCTGCTACGGCGAGAACTACACCCCCGGGCTCGAGGTGGTCGACTACTTCACGCGGGCGTTCGGGCTCTTCAAGACGCTGGACACGTACTGGGCGCTGGCGAACGCGGGCATCGAGCCCGACTACAAGCAGATGTTCCCGCTGGCCAAGATCCAGGCCACGCTCGAGGCCTTTAGCGGCGGGCGCGTTATCCTAAAGTGCTCGGGACGGCACCATAATGTCCTCCACGAGGCCTGGTACGTCTACTTCGTCCAGGGCAGCCTGCAGAGTGGCGACTTCGTCCCCGCCAGGGACAGCTTCAAGGGCGATCAGGGCAACTGCGCCGCCACCGTCAGGTACCTGCCGAAGCGCCACAAGTAGCGCCGACGAGAGCTGCATCTGCATACTATGTAGATGGTCGTTTCAATGTTTCGGCATGGCGCGGTTCTGGCGTTCGGGCAGGATTCTTTATTTTTTTCCCCTCGAAATTGGAGCATTTAGAGCTAGAGGATACAACTTTGGGATACAACTTGAGATAAGGGGTCGTCAAATTGGATATACCGGTCGAATTACCTAGGGCTGCGTTTACTGTTCTGTAGTGCAATTTGTCGTTTCATCATCGCACATGTCGAAGGTCTTCCTAGCAACCTGAAATGGCGGAGTTGAAGGGCGGAGTTATAGCCTCAACACGAGTGTAGCTACTGTATGTACATAGGCCCGAAATGGACGCATTGCCTTCACAATGGCAGTTGCATGCATAGTAACGGGGTCAGATGCCCTAGATATACACAGCGAGCTTTCCAGGAAGGGGAATTGCCATCGGTGATAGTCTCAGGATAGGCATATGTATTTAAGCTACCATGCAGGTTGGGGACGTGTAATACTACTTTGCCAGCCACGCGCAAACTATGTCTTACCTGGTGTAGTTATCGTGGTTTGTGGTACCTATCTACACTAGATAGCATGTTGTAAGGTAGCTTTCATCTCAGACATGCATACACAGGTACGTATAGACCTGGATCCTGCTGCTAACGAGCCAAAGGTCCCCCTTCCGATATGTATGTAGGAGATAAGTTGACAGCCTAACAAAAGAACCAAGCTTTTTTGATAAGCTATTGGAACCAGTCTCGTAGAAGAATGGTAGAGGCAGATGAGAGTGAAACTGGGGAAGAGGATGGAGTAGGGCATATCAGCGAGTCGGGCCGATACACACCCAAAAACGTCGAGGTTATCGTCGATGGGGCCCTAGCAGCCGTCGTGCCCTTGCAGTCTTTGTGGGGAGAGGGAAAGTCTGGAGAGGGAGGGAAGGAAAAAGCTGGGGGAAAGAAGCGCTCCTCTCTCTCTCTCCACACTTTACGATCAGATGCAGCCATCGTGTGGACGGAGGGGGGGATGCCATTGGCCGACGGAACATTTCGAATCGCTTAAGTCTGGCAGTTGGATATCGACTTCGATATTAGAAACACCGGCCGCTCATTGGGCGCATAGTAGTTCTTGAAGACAGATTTGGAATGCGAGATTTCGTGCGAGTCCTTTTCGGAGTTCGGCAGTCCAGAGACACAGCGCCTTGTCTGTATCACGGCCGGGACGGGTTGCCTCGGCTGGGTACCTTAGCAGGGTCTCTCTCCCTTTGCTTGTGACTTTTTCTGTCGGTTTGTACAATGATATATTTTGTTAACGCAAGTAATAATAATAATAATAATAAGATGCTGATGTGATGATGGAGGCGCACACACACACACACACACACAGTGTTCCCCCAGTGCACTGTGCCAGGATCGGACCATAAGCAGTTTACTGTACGTGTACGCAGTAGACGCGCCTCGATGCTACGTATCGTACGATGGCACTTGACCATGATGCCCTGTCCGACGGGGGCGACGACGCAGTAACAGTGGTGATATTTGTGAAACCCCAGTCCGGGCCCGGGGGATGTTTCCTCGGTCAAGAGATTTCGATCATTTATTTAGAAACGAGACCCGGGGCTATGGTAGCGCATATTGAGAGGCGTGTCTCAATATACTGATGGTTCATGACCACTGATCAAGCTGTTTGGAGGCACGAAAAAGCTCCTTAACTACCAGATTGTTTGGTGGGCTCGTTCAGAGCTGAACAGCTACCTCCTATACAATACAAGTACTGCGTGTTATAGAATATACTATAGTAGTGTTCCAAAGACCAGCTGCTGTGATGGACAGCGGCAGGCTGACAGGCTGGTTCCTGCGATCCTGATTTCGGAGAAGACTTGCCAGATTTGGTGTTTGGAGCAAGCTGGTTGGTGGTTTAAGTCGAGGTTAAAAACCGATCGCCGCTGACGCTAGGGTCTGTCAGGTGAAAGGCTGCTGCTTGTGGCTTGCTTGCTGCTGCGTCAGACGGGAAGACCGATGTTGGCGATTCACCGTCGTGCATTAGGTTAGCTGCCCTCTCCCGCCCGCCCGTCCTGCGAGCCTGCCCGCCAATTCATTCCATCTTTGAACTTTCGAGGACCCCTATTTTCCCCTTCGACTTTCCTGTTTCAACGATACGCGGTGAACTCAATCCATGCTGCTGGTGTCAACGAGGGCGAAATGACAGGATGAACCTTGACGATGGCGGGGAAAAACGGGCTTGCATCGCAAGGGGCGTGATAGGCGTGATCTAGCAAATGTCTAGCTGCTGTTATTTGGTTAGACCACTTACACGGTAACCTAGATCCCGTACTAATAAATATGAAAAGGCGTTGATGACTCGAGTCAGTGAGGCGGATGAGGATGCTATATTATGTAGCACACGAACAGACTCAGTAGGAGAGCCGACGAGTCACGATACATCCAAAAAGCACCTGATTCTCTGCTGAGTAGATCGTAGCAGCAGAGTAGTGACAGGAGGTAGGAGGCTGCCGGTAGGTGGTATGTAGGTCGGTACTAGTAGTAGGCTTCCGGGCTCATATGATAATCCATACTATGTAGGGTGATTGATGGCGGCGCCGCGATCACGAATCGAATGCATCGGGAGCACGATGCCTAAACGCTTATCCTGTTGAAGTATAGTCCGGTTCAATGGAACACTCGAAGAAATTTTCCTTTCTGATTTAACGTTACAGACAGTGAACAATGGCTTTTGCTCTCCACCCAATCCCCTTCGATAGATCTTGACAGGCGGATCGACAACCTTGCAGGGTCTGCATACACAGTACATCCCTGGTCCGTCTGTACATGTACATATCCTATTCCATCCATCTGAGGCCTATTTTTATTTTTGGCTCATCATTCATCAGTCAAAGTCGAGTCGAGCACGGGTTGATTAACCGCGCACGCAACGATAAGAAATGCAGTCAATTAATTAGATTCGAACTGCCTGATAACGCCCATGCATGGAACAGTCATCTCCTGCTTCTAAGTTCTTACTCGATGTGGAATGCTCGGAAATCGTTCTATCGTTCTATGCGTATGCGGACAAGAACCCCATTCATTCCAGAGGGCATGGCCGCTACCTGATTGGCGATGTGCCACAGGGTCGCGTTTTGCGACACTGGGTTGACTGGCACATCAGAGCAATCTGGCAATCCTCCCGCAAATTGGCAGGCATTGCAGTCGATCGTCTGCCATCGATGTGCCGTCTTGATAAGTCTTGACCAATACACGCGTCTATGCGGTCCGCCTCTCCTTACTCTGTACAGAAGAGACAATCCTCGATGTCTAGGTAGTTGAATCGTACAGCCCGTGACAGATGATATGACAACGGGACGTAGGTCAATAATTATTATATTTTCGTCCAACAGTACTGGGCCCGAGAGATGTCTATTATCGTCCTTTTACATACCATAATAGAAACTCGATAGTCTACAGGTTTCATTAGCGACTCAGCTGCACGCCTGCACGCACAACTTGCCCTGGGAGAACCTCAAACAGCGGTTTGGTCACCAGCATTAGCTTATTATTATACATACAAATTACAAGTCCAGTAGTGTCGGAGAAGGTCTTGATGAGAGTTGACAAATCACACACTTCCAAGAGACACCAGCGCAAGCCACTGTTCAGCCTGATTCTCATTCGAGTATGGTACTCATATATGACAGGACTTATATGATACCCAGCTGCTCTTCTGTTTGGCCACTTCAACTGCCTGAACGGAAGTGTACCTCGGTTGTAGCCCTGGTCTGTTGTCTCAAAGCGTCCCATACTCCAGCGCAATCCCTGGACATTCCCCAGGTTAAGCCCGGCTCTTACTCCCCATCCATCCTTTTCGCCCATCCCCTGTAGCCAGCCTGCCAGCCCGTGCTCTGAGGCAGTTGAGCAGTAGCGAATGACACGTTAAACTGCTCAGCCCACTGTTAAAATTGAACTCATGCAGCGCTCTTTACCGACTACAGTGCAGAGTGGCCTCGAGTGAGCACGCATGTACGGATTGCGGCGTACGCAGACAGGCAGAGTGCTGTCATTCTTGGTGTACTACGAGTTTGTATGTATGTATGTACAGTATGTACAGTACATACCAAACATAGGCTACTACAAGTCCATACCTACATACAGTCGTATGTAAGTATGGCAAATATGTGTAGTCTATAGTCTATAGACTGAATAATGAATACTCGCTATGGTAGATAATCAGGTGATTCTCAACATTCCTCTTCACTCTCGAATGGCAAAAGCAGCTGAGGGACGCATCATCACCACTTGTTTGATTGACTAACAGGTTTTCTAGCACCGGACTTCTACCGCCACACAGTGTCTCTCAAGAGGCTAGTAGTTGCCAATGTCTTAATCGATGATTCAGTGCCCAGCATGCAACCAATGGAAGGCCACGCTGCCGCGGAGGGGTTTCCTATTACGGCAATGCTTAGCCCAACTGGGGTTAGTCGATTCTGCCACCGACAGTGTACAGTCCGTACCTAATTTGTGTGTCTTGGTAGTCAGGTAGTGTGTTTGTGTTGTGTGCGCGCGCTGTTTTGCCTTGCCCAGGCAGCCAGGGCAGCCCAAGGAACATGAGGAGAATGGACAGTCTGCTCTGCCCATCTCGCACCCTATGTACCTAGGTACTATTCTGTGCAGTTTACCTATAATTGTATTGTATGTACCTAGGTATTGTATGTACTCGCAGTATGTCTGTATGTACTTTGCTGATGGACAGGGGCCCCCCCTCCGTCGTAACCTGCCCATCCAGCCCATCTAATCCCCATCTTTTCCCTCCCGTACCTTGCCTGGCCTTTCCCTTCTTCCGTCTTTCCATTTCCACCCTCTCGTGTTGTGTCGGAGTTGCTGCGAACTCAAACCACCATCTCCTTTTTTTCTTCTTCACACAGTCGTTTCTTGGATCATCGTGAAGCTCCCAGATCCCAACGGTTGCAACTCTCTGCACACGCACGCTGCATCTACACCACGTCACCGGCACCTCGCCAAATCCTAGTGCAGCTCAACCCCGGCCGTTCGAATCTCCCCGCGTTTCCAAATCAACGATATTCCTCCGCCCTGCCGCCTGCTCTCAGCGCCGGGCCGATTAACCACGCTTCCCTCCAATTGCCTCACTCCAGTCTCTCCGCAAATTCCTCCGTGCCCAAGTCCTGCTCTCCACAGAGGCCCCAATACGCTGGTCTTGGGAAATACTTGATAAGGAATCCGTGTGACGAAAGGAATCAGGAATCTGCGCATCAGACGCCACTGAGAAAAGCTAAACTTCCCGTTTTCTGACGGGAGACCTGCGCCTGTCAACATGTCGCAGGCTGTCAAGCGCGCTTGCGACGCCTGCCACCGCCGCAAAGTCAAATGCGATGGCGTAAACCCGTGCCGTAACTGCGCCTCGGCACAACTAACCTGCACCTACAATGCGATCCCCCAGAAGAAAGGCCCCAAGGGCTCGAGAGCGAAGGTCATCAGCGAGCTGCGCGAAACCCAGCGACAGACCAGTCTTTCCGCCAAAGTCCAGAGTCGATTGAACGGCATCAACAGCCCGCCATGTAGCCCTACGTTATCGCCGACGCCCGGTCTTCTGGCCAGCGAGATGGCTAAGGAATGCATCGAATTCTTTTTCGCCAACATGTACCCAATCATGCCCATCCTCCAACGACAGCGACTTGAACAGCAGTCCATGTACATGGACCAGTCTCTCGACACCTACTGCTTGGTAACTTCGCTGTGTGCGTTTATGATGTTCCAGCCCGGAATGAACGTTCCTGGCGCCGATCCGCTTCTTGAACACATGCCCGGAGCCAATATCGCCTCGGGGACCGTGTTGACGGAAGAGACGATCCGAGTACGGAAGGGGTACGAGTATCTCGAGTCGCCGACTTTGAACAGTTTGTGCACTAGCTACTTCCTGTTCTGCTCCTACTACGCCCTCGATATGCACGACAAGGCCTGGTTCTATCTCCGTGAGGCTACCACGGTCGCCCATATCATCGGAATGACAAAAGAGGAGGCGTATCTGCAGTACGACAATGTCGAGTCTGCCCGACGCCGTCGTCTCTATTGGCTCTTATTTGTGACTGAAAGGTAATTCGAATCCAGCATCCATTCAGGTTTTTACTGCTAATACTAACTCTCCCCAAAGAGCATATGCCTTACAGCGTGGCCGACCTTTAACCCTGCAGGCTACCATCAGTCCTCCTACTATGACTGATGATCCAACTGATCCCCTTGCTACTCAATTGAACGGTTTCATTCCGTTGGTGACTCTCTTTAGATCGTTCGACGATACCTTCATTTCCTTATGGAACAAGACGAGAAATGAATCGTCGCCCTCGTATATTAATGCGCTAGAGAAGCAGTTTTCGGACATGATCCCACCATACATGACTGTACAGGAATCGGACCTGCGAACGAACCAGCAATGGCTTAAGGCCATCACCTGGCACCTGAACGTGCAGAATGGCTGCATCCCGCAAAGCAGCCAGGACCAGATGCAAATACAGTACCCTATCGATATGTCACGCGACCCGATGTCCATGACGTCTCAGTTTTCGACTCAGAGCACCGAGCTACTCGGCGTGCCGCTGGTTGCCAAACTACTAGATCTCTCCAATGCTCTCTCCGAGGTTCTGTCCTTGCAACCCTCGTCTGGTGACCCTTTTAGTATGGGTCCCCGGGAGCAGCTCAATGGTCTTCTGCAGATCCTGACGGTTATTCGGAATGGGGAACACCACTTCCTTCCACTCCTGTTGAACAAGGTTCATAATATCCTACCTCGCCTTGCCAATCCCATATTACCGCGTGCCCCCGAAAACGCGGCGTGTATGAGTATTGACCTTTTTGATGGATTTGGCAACGGCGGTATGGCTCAGCCACCGATGATCACAGATTTCAAGACGGAACCGTATACTCCCTCGAATATGCAACATATCCAAGACATCTCAACAGACCCAGCGCGCTCCAATGCCTCATCAAATGGTGATATGAAATCGCCTTTCCCTATGGTTAGCTCGCCAGCCATCATGTCACCTGGCGTGGAGTACCCTCAAGGTGGCGATTTCAACCCGATTCCTGATGTAATAAATCCTATGGGACAGGCGCCACAACATTCACTTGGCCAGCAAGGGCCCTTGAACCCGCAGCAGCCCCACCATCAGCATCAGCATCAGCACCAGCATCAGCATCAACACCACCAGCACCAGCACCAGCACCACAGCCTATCGTCGCATGGTATCGCTCAAAACCATCCAGTTGGAAACCCAATGCAGACTGATATTCACAATAACCTGGGCCACAGTTTGAATCAGTCCGCGAGCATTGCCAACATGGGTCAACAGCAGAGCATAACACAAACTCCACAGTACAATCATATGAACCACAACTTGATGAACAATATGTTACAACGACAACCTCCGCAACGAGCGAACAGTTTCATCATGCCTGGACAGCATCAGCAATCCCAAATACCAAGAACAGTAGCCGATTTCCAAGCACTAGGGCGAACCAATTCAGAAAACATTTCAGTGAATTCCCTCAGCCTCAGTAACATGAATGCTGAGATGGATTTCAGTGGGCTTAGGTAATCAAATGCCTGATGTGATTAATAATCTACTTTCTGTTCGTTTGCACATGGTTCACGGCACTGTTCACAGCTTCTACCCTCGGCATGGCCTACAACTAATCCAACAAGATGAGAGAAATATCTCTACAGGTCTTG
This sequence comes from Whalleya microplaca, assembly GCA_022497155.1. Taxonomy (NCBI): domain Eukaryota; kingdom Fungi; phylum Ascomycota; class Sordariomycetes; order Xylariales; family Xylariaceae; genus Whalleya; species Whalleya microplaca. The sequence goes on from MU385725.1 coordinate 771,434, forward strand.
CTTTGAGATGGCAACTTATATATGTTGCTCTCACTGTCCGAGTTTCGATCCTGCTTCTTCAATACGACAGCATACCTAAGCATTCGGGAGCGTTGATTACGAGCAATGCATTGCATAGTCGCGATATAATCGTCGGCTCTCAGTATCTGCTTGACATCACGAGCATTTGAAATTTGGCACATACCCATTTTGATCAGAAATACGAGAATACAAAAGTTTGGAAACCAGGACACCACCACACCACACCGCACCATTTATTAAATATTTTGAAATTTCTTTTCCATTTGTCAATATCTATCAAGCTTTATTGGGTGGTCACTGCGTTTCAGCGGAACTGGCGTTCTGGGGGTTTATTACCGGTGCTTTCAGAAAGAAACACCGAGTGTATTGTCACATATACCGGTGTTCTTATTTTATTGATTGCTTTTTACGAGACGAGACGAGAGGGGGACGAAACGCAAGTTGAAGAAGAAAGTTGAATCATGATGTTTGTTATGAATGAGAGGACAGGGCACGATATGGACAGGACCTGGGACTGTCTGATATGTGTGAATGGATGAAGAGTTGGAAGTGCAATGTGGGAACGAATGAGAATACCTGGGGGTAAGTTAAGTTGAGTCGAGTTTATGCGGAGATATGGGCTTTAGATCTGTATAGGTATCATGAGATAGCAGCAATGAAAGTTATATCTCAGAGGTAACTTGTTGATGGTTCTTGGCTTGTGATTTGTGGTTTGTACTAGTTGGATTGAGAGATATACTAGTACACGTATTGCGTACATTGTCTATATAGATCTCAAGTCTATCTAAGTCGGGATAACTGAGAGTCCACTCCCGAGGTCGGCAGTGGAAGAATCAGCCCTATTTGATTAACTGCCGTAAGGCTGCACTTCTATAAATATCAGGGATAGTGGCCTATCAGAAAACGTATAGGCCAGTCTATATCTGTATTTACTCCTATTCGCCCTAGCCACAAGTATTAGGTTTAATAGCGTTATATCATATTATACTGTAAGTTGAGTGTGAGAAAGGTATCAGCTATTAGGCCAAGGTGCCGTGGAGCTGTGGCTCAAGGTGCTGCTTTACGGCAGTTAATCAGTTATTCTCTATGGTGCATTTCCATAATCCGTTGACTGGCTGTCGAGTATATCCAGTGGAGATAATACCATCGATCTTATACTGTCGGTAGATACAACCATATGGGTTTCATCAGATTTGTGGGTAACGCATGGTGGACCACCTGCTTTCACAATGTTTTGTACGAATTTTGGGTTAGGTGACAAACAACCTTTATATCTTTCACATATATAATTCTTGAATCTGGGGTCCCTTTTTTTTTCCTTTTATATACTCCGAGAATAAGGTAGTTAGTTAGGCGACAACACCATCATCGAGTATCGTGGACTATCTTTCCTATATACACAGTACTCATTGGCAAACGTGGGTTAGCGAGCTTGGGCCACTGCAGCACTGTTACGTTACACATGCACGGGCCTATACCTTATTTGTGACGCGTCTCCAGCAGCAGTCGCGTTGTCGATGGAGACCCAGTCGCACTCACCTACCCACTTCGTGTAGAACCTGCAGGAAGGCGTCGTCACATGCGCCGCCGCCTTATTCCTGTTGGCTCGTCCAATGCGACTTCCCGAACGAACATGTCCAATTCGCCACACTCTTTTGGTAAGGACTCCATCCAGCAAGGCTCTCTCCAGCAAGGCTGCCGCACATCCATCATACAGGCTTTTACATCAGATGTAGCTCACATCAACTTCAGGTCCAAACACAGACAATGGGTACCAACGATTCCTGTCTCCGCCTCCATCATCCCCAGGCCCGTCTTCTCTAGCTCCGCAGAACTTCCGTGATTCTATCTGTACAGACAAACGTATATCATATGGCGAACCAGCTGTCTTCAGCCCTTCTCTTTCCCCATATCCTGGCACGGGACAACTTCAAACTTCGCAACAATGGCAACAAGACGTGGGCGATGTAATGTCATGGAGCTGGGAAAATACCTTACCGCCCTAAGCCAACCGGCTACTAAACCTGTGTTACCAGAGCTACTTGACACAAAAAGTAGCGGGCGGGCCTCTGTCTCACCCTTAGCCCCGGCAGTGCCGACAGACTTGAAGGTGGCATATCCTATTCGTAGTCCTGACCTCAAGAGCTCGAATCGCACTCTCACTCCGCCGCCTTCCTCTCCTCCACATCCACCCAGTACTCACGAAGCTCTAGTACAACAAACATCAACGTTGCAGGAGCCAGAGATCGCTCTCTCCGACGAGCCTCAGCTCTGCCCGGAGCAAGCCGAACTAGTCGAGCTGATAGCAGGCGGTAAAAATGTCTTTTACACGGGCTCGGCAGGCTGCGGCAAGTCGACCGTGCTGAAGGCTTTCACGAAGCGGCTCCGGCAAATGGGCAAGAGAGTCCGCATCATTGCGCCCACTGGTCGTGCGGCTTTGCAGGTCAACGGAACGACGACTTGGACGTATGCCGGCTGGACCCCAAATAGCCATAAACGGACACTGGAGGAATTGAAAAAGGCAGCGCGTGGTGAGCTTAACTGGAAACGATTCAACCTGACAGATGTTCTTGTCATCGACGAGATTAGTATGGTAGAAAACCTCCACCTCGAAAGGCTGAACGAGGTCATGAAGGCAGCTCGACACAACCCATCTAAGCGTATACAACCCGCGTTTGGCGGGGTTCAGGTGGTTGTGACAGGGGACTTCTGCCAGCTGCCCCCCGTGAAGCCTTTTCAACACTGCATCGAATGTGGTAGCGAGCTTGTTGAAAGGAGGTCTGCTTCCGGGAAGGTCTATGTTTGTCAACGCCATGGAGAACATCGCGACGAAGATAAGTGGGCTTTCCGAAGCAAGGCTTGGGAGGAGTGTGACTTTATCCACGTGCACCTCAACACCATTCATCGCCAAAACGACGAAACCTTCATCCGTATACTGCAGAAGTGCAGAATTGGACAGGAACTTTCTCCGGTAGATACAGACACCTTGATGAATCATAAATGTATGGTTCGCCGGGCAACCAAACTGTTCCCCACCAGAGACGATGTTGCCAGGGTCAACCAGTCCAAGTTAGACAAACTAAAAACTCGCAATCACACCTACTGGTGTCTCGACGAGTTCATTTGGAATAAGGCATTGCATCCTCATCTCCGGAGGAAAGGAATACGGAAGCCAGAGGGACCACAGTCCAAGGGTCCCTTGGAATCCCTCAATGAACACCGATTCGACGAGTGCGTGCAGCTCAAGAAGGGCATGCTTGTCATGTTGCTTGTAAATCTTGATCTGGGTAAGGGTCTCTGCAACGGCAGCCAGGGCATCATCTGCGGTTTCGAGAAGTACAATGGCTTCGGGACAAAGATGATTTTCGACGGGTACGACGCCTTCAAGAAGGAGCAGATCAAGAGATTCATCGACGACCCCGGCGCGAAGTACAAGAAATGGCCCATCGTCCGCTTCCACAACGGCGAGATCCGCACCGTCATCGCCGCGTGCTCCATCACCCAGCTAGGTGACGAGGAGCCCTACAGCCTGCTCATCCGCACCCAGATCCCGCTCGCCCCCGCGTGGGCTATGTCGGTTCATAAGAGCCAGTCTTTGACGCTTGGCCGTGTCATCGTCGATCTGTCGAGGGCGTTTGAGGAGGGTCAGGTGTACGTCGCCCTCTCTCGGGCCAGGAGCCTCCACGGGCTGAAGATCGAGGGGGACGCTCGTGGCTTGCGGGTCGGGCTGGGCGGTAATGAGCAAGTGCAGAAGTTTCTGAGGGATAAGTTCGGTGGCGTTCATGGGATTTTGACTTCTGGAAAGTGAGTGTAACCTCTGGTCGTGGAAACCGTAGATTTGTATAGAGTTCTGGCCTCGCAGGCCATGGATAATACCATGAATGTAGGCTTGGTAAGGCTAGGATGGTGTTAGGGATATCCAAACATTGCTATCTTGTCCTCAGGTGTGAACTGGACTATTACGTGATCTTCTATCTCCTATCATTTTCTAGCTCCGTATTGGGTCTATGATGTTGTGGGAGGAAGCTCAATTCTGGTAATCTAGACAAGCCCTCCGTATCCATAAGCACGCCTTCCCCTATCGTGGAATAGTCCCGCGGAAAATCTGCTGATTCTTGAACATTGCCGGCGGTTAATCAGAAAGTCGATATGCTTTGTCGACGCCAGTTCTCAGCCCGAGCACATAAGTAAACTAGGTCCCTGCTGATGGCGTGAGAGGCAGCTATAAAGGCATCAGTATGACACCTTTTGAGGTGATAGAAACGTTATCAATATATATATCTGGGAATATCAAGCCGCAGGCCTGCTATCTATCTATCTAGGGATAAAGGGGTGGCGGTCAGGCCGATCCGTCGATATGTGAGCTTTAGGAAAATTGATCACACTCAGCAGCAAGATCACCTAGCAGGAGGCTTGAGAGTTCTTTCAGACACTTGTTTATCTTCAGAGCTGTGTTCTAGCTAATGATGATGATGGTAGATTTGTTAACGCCCGGGGGACGAGAAACTATCTACCTATGCTTACCAGCTGTCTACCAAAGGGATTTTTTACCTCGGTGCTTCCATGGCATATAGGACGGCTGGAGTACCAAAACAGAGCCAGCTTTGTAGGCTATGGCCAGGGCTGTTCAGCAGATATGAATCCCGTTTCAGAAGACGCCGTGCAACTCCAGTCCAGGGCGAGAACTCCCGAGTACTCCCAATGGAAGACCAGCAACTTCGGGAATCTGGTTGTTGGGGCATAGTGGTAAACCGTATCCAGATTGACTGCATGTCTCGGTGATATCGCCTACCCAATCACGGCAGAAAGGAACTCCCTGTAGATTGCGGACGCTAGCCTTCCGAGCAGCAATCTACGCTGGATATCAGGTACATTAATGCAGCATGACGATCACTCAACCGGGTCTTGCGCCATAACATGCGAATTAAGCTTCGATGCTTACCTTAGCCGCTGGTGATCTGTTGGACCCTGAAAAAAAATCTCCGGCGTGTGCCCAGATCTCGAGGACTATGCGACCCGGTGCGACTCGTAATCTGGTTCCCACAGCAAGCCACTCCTTTGCGAATCTGATCCGAATATTGGGTCATTGGGGACCATAGACTGGGGTTGGACAAAAAGTAGGCGGTATGTGCTGATCTAAAATCCAGCTCTGAGATCCAGCTGCGGCTTCGCCTGCCCACTTCTCACGATCGGTCGGGGCAGAGACACAGCCTAGACGTGTGCAACCATGCGGTCCACCTCAAGCACTTGGGAGCTGACGCTGCTTCTACTCCTGATACTCTGCTCCACAGCAGGCTCAGCGCTTCCCACGTCTCTCAAGCCTCGCCAGGCGTGGGTGGTGGGCTACTCAGCCTACGAGCTGTCAAACTTTGGCTGCAAGCCCATCATCTTCATCTTCGCCAAAGCGACGATAGAGCCCGGGAACCTCGTAAGCTTGCGCCTGGGAGAAAACAGAACATAGGGAGAATTATGTGTGAATGAACAAAAGGAGAATCTGCTGATGCCATAGGTATACCGCAGGGAAACACGGTTGGGCCCCTTGTCTCCGATGGCCTCAAGTCCGTGTTCGGCGTCCGCAACGTCGCCACGCAGGGCGTCGATTACTGGGGCTTCATCCAGACGAACTTCTACCCCGGCGGGGCGCCGCCCTGGGGTATCTACGATATGCAGCTGCTCCTGAGCGCGGCGGCGACGTGTCCGGACTCGAAGATAGTGGCCGCAGGATACAGGCACGTGGAATATTTTCTCTCACTCTTTTTCCTCACCTTACCTTTTATTTCAACCCCTGAATTCAATCTTTAATAAGTGGTGAAGTGCAGTACTTCGCAACTCACTGACCAACCCACAGCCAGGGCGCGGCGCTCACGCACCGGGCGATCGAGGGCCTGGGTGCGGAGATCCGGGACAAGATCGCGGGCGTGGTGACGTTCGGGGACACGCAGACGTTCCAGGACGGCGGGCGGATCCGCAACTACGACACCAACCGCACGCTGATCATCTGCAACGCCGGCGACGTCGTCTGCACCGGCACGCTGTACGTCTTCCCCATGCACTTCGACTACGTCAAGTGGGTCCCCACCGCCGTCGCCTTCCTCGCCCAGAAGCTGCTCGACGCCAACCGCGACCACCCCTGGCCCAACGGCTCCTTCGTGTTCCCGAATATCACGACTACGAGTGGCGCGCTGGTTTTGGCCGAGGGTGTGCGTGAGGGTGAGGGTGAGGCGATGCGGCCCGCGCGCGTGCTTGGGAGTGAGGCGGAGGGGGTGGGGGGATCGGCGCAGGGGATCAAGAGGGGTCGGATACTGCCGACGCCGTCGATCGCTTTGCCCGGTGCTAGAAGCCCGCGGCATGGGGTGGGATCGGGCGATGATGCAGATTAGGAAGGCTTTTCCGGCATTGATACCTTAGGCGTAAAGCACCGGCCCACCTAGAATTCCCTCCCCTATTTCCTAAACTTCCCTCCTATCCACTTAGGACAGGGCTGTCATACGCTGACATAAATGCCCAGCCAGACTAGTACGGAGATTAATGTCGGGTAGTGTCGATCTGTGTAAATCTAATATACCGAGTATGTAGTTATTTTATATCCCATCTTTAATTATAATTATAATTATAACCTTTTTTAACACTTATTACGCGACCTTAAAGCTATTTATAATAACTACTTATTTCTAGCTAGTAATAACTTTATTTAATTTTTATCGAAATAAAACGAAATGTTTTTAAGTTTACGCTATTTAATTAAACGCTTTATATATATAAATAATACGTAAGTGATAAAAATTACGCGTTAAATGCCTTTAGCGCGTAAATATATATTAAATACTTAAGGTAAATTAATATTTTATTTACATATTAATTTTATATTAAATAAAGGGAAGGGAAGTTTAAGAAAAAAAGGAGGGAATTTTAAGTGGGTCGTAAAGCACTTAAATTAAAGCCGCGTTTTTTAAATTTTAATTCCTGCCGTCACTAGGCTTTATATATACTTATCGCCCTATATATTTTACATTATAAATTAAAATTTACTATTTTAATAATAGGTAAATTTAATAATAATATTACGGTGCGTGGTAATTGCTAAAGGCAAAGGCTTTAATATTACTAGCTGTTATATTAAAATTACAAGATAAGAAAAAAAGGAACGAATTTCTTAAGTACGCGCTAAGGAAATTCGTTTAAGAGAACCCCGCCGGGCTAATTCCGGTAGGTGACTAATGTATGCATAAGCTATATATCACAGGTGGTTTATGTAAACCGTAACTACTTTTCCCTAAAAAAGAAAGGCTCGCCTTAAGACTCGAATTTCGGACTTTAGGGAATAATCGATTTTAATTACTTTTTAACTAAAGGAGGGATTGCTTCGGGTATTTATACTATTATTACGCTAATAGGCTTTTATATTATAGCGCGTAAATAGCGCTTCTTTATAACCGTTAAAGGTGTTATTACGTAAATCTAATTATATATACGTATTTTATACCTCCGTTTTTTAAAAAAAATTTTATTCTCGTTTTTTATTACTTAAGCTTTAAGCTTATTTCCGTTTTTATTATAACTATTATATAGCCGCGGGCTTATTATTATTAAAGTATAGATTATTAAATCGCTTTTTTTCCGCTATTTATATTTATTTAAAAAGGCGTATAAAAGGCTTAGCCGCGTCGGGGTTAGCTTTATAAAAAGCGGCCAGCTGCTTTATTACATTTTTAAAATTTTCGGCCGGATATTATATCTTATCGATATTTTAATTTTTCTAGTTTATTTAGTACTATAACTTGCGGTAGTACATTTGCGACGTAATAACCTGTTTAACTGTAAACTTTTTTTTTTATCGGGCTAAATTATTTCGCCTTTAAGGCTATTAGCCGCTTGTCCTAGGAGCGGATTATTATAATAACGCTTTAGCCTATTAGTATAATATAGCGTTATAACACGCTAAGTCGGGGGAACTTTAAGCCGATAAATGTTATTCGGTAGCTTTTTTTCGATTTTAAAATACTAACGAGTTAGGGGGAAGTTTAATTTATTTAACGGCTGATTTATAACTTAAGCCTGCCGTTTTTTAATAATAAATATCTTGTCGCTTATTCCGAAATCAAGTATTTTCCGGTGTTTATTTGCCTACTTAATTATGCGTTTTTACGCCTGCTTTATAGCGGATTATATTATAGTAATAAAATTATTTAGCATTTTAGCCCGCTTTTAAGCCTTTTCCCGAGAGAGGCGTTTTTTTACGGGAAGATTATTAAAATCTACCGTCCGCTAATTTTAATCGAAATTTATAAATATAGCAAATCTTATTTTTATTTTATAAAGGGACATTTTTATTAACTCGTATAATAATAACGCTTGAGTATAATTTATAGCCGGTAATAATTGCGACTAATTATTTTAATAGTAATTTACGAAAAAGTATAAACGCTAATTTAAGTATATATTTATAACTTTAATTTAGCCCGCGGTTTTATAGTAATTAAATAACGCTAATTTTTAGTCGACGCTTATAATATAAGCTAACTCGCTCGTAAAAATAGAGATAAACTAAAGGCCCCGATTACTAATAACGCTATTAGGCGTATTAAATACCCGAAACAGTCTTTCGTAATATATTAATATTACGTTTAATACCGTTGCCTCCGTAATATAAGCGACACTTTAGGTATATTTTTCAAGTCGATTTATTATTACAAATATATTATTATACTTATGTTTATCTCTTAATATTATTTTAAAGTTTACGACTAAATATTGCCAAATATAATCGGGCATTAGCAATAAATAAAGCTTTCTAGGGGTTTTATTACGCGGAATTTTAGCTAGCTAACACTTTAGGCAATTGTTTATATATATTATGGTGTCTATAAATAGCCTTAGCTATTAATACTATTTTATAAAAAGCTTATGCGTTTTATTTTTTTTTTAAATATGCTATATTTAAGCGTTTATATATCTCGCGAATTAAATGTGTCCGTAAGTTGTCTTTTTCGGGAACTACTAATTACGAGTTATAAACGATTAGCTTATTTATTAATTACTAAGGCTTAATAAGGTTTATTTTAGCCTTTTCCCGATATAATTTTAAGTTAAGGTTTTTTTATTTTATTATAAAATTTCGTTTATTAATATTACTCCCGATAGGGAGGCCGGTAGTAATAATATTTCCGCTTTATCTAAAATAAGGATTTTAAAATATAAGCATGGTAATTTTAATAAAAGCTCGCTTATATTTAAATAATTTAGATTTATAAAGGTTATTAACTTAAATAAAATAAGGTATCGCTAAGCTTTTGTTTTTTTTTAGGTATATAGTTTTTCCTACTTTTATAAAAGTATATTAGCTACTATATTTTTTTAACTAAGCTTATATATAATAATAAAATTATATTATGCTAGTAGCTCCGCCTAATCTGCCTATCGGAAATTTAGCTTTTACTTAATACCGAAATATTTTAATATTTAATAATCCGTTACTATTAGAAATAGGTTTCGGTATTAGGCTTTTATTAATTCCAGACGTTAGTATTATAATACTCGCATTATAATTAATATTTCTTTATCGTAAGCCTTATAATTTAGCTCCGCCTTTTATATAGTTTCCGAAAAAAAAGCGACCGGGTATTACTCGCTATCGTCCCTTTTTTGGGAGAGCGAGTTTGCTAAAACGTTATCCGAAACATCTGTTTTTACCCTCGTTTCGCGGGAATAATTAAAATAGGCTAAAACCGGAGCTAAGGTAATAAGGTCTTTTAATATTTTAAAGGCCGATTTATATTCGACGTTTTAAATAAAAAGCACGTTAGCTTTTATAAAGTTTATTAAGGGCTTTATTTTCCGACTATATTTAGGTATAAATTTGCAATAAAAATTATAGAATTTAAGGAATAACTGTATATTTTTAACTGTAGTAAGTCACTTTTAGTCTCGCACTATAGCAACTTTTTCGGGGTTTACCCGAATGCCGTTAGTTCTAATAATAAACCTAAGAAATTTAATTTAAATAATATAAAATTTATATTTTTTTAAATTAACCTATAGCTTTATTGCTTATAGCTTTTCTAAAACCCTAGTAATATATATCTCGTGCTTTTTTAACAAGTCGGAATATATTAAAATATTATCGATATACGCGCTATAAAAAATATCTAAAAAATCGAATAACGTTTTATTAATATATTTTTAAAAAGTCGAAAGGTTATTAGTTAGTTTAAAAAAAAAAACTTTATATTTATATGCCCCGTATTATATATAAAACGTCGTTAATTTTTCGTTATCCGGATATATCCGAATATAGTTAAATATTTATCGGATATTAATTTTCGTAAATATTTTTGCTTTCGAAATACGCGCTAGCGTTTCTTTAATTAAAAGTAACGGATATCGATTTTTTTACATTAATATATTTAACTTTTAATAGTTTACGTAAAACCGAAGACTATTATTTGCTTTAAATATAAAAAGAACCGGGGCCGCTTATAATATAACGTTTAATTTTATAAATCTTTTTTGCAAATTTTCGATAATATATATATAAATTGCCTTTAGTTCGTTTAAAAATATTTTATATAATAAGCTATATATTAAATCTTATCGCTTTTTATTATTTTTAAACTTAATATAATAATTATACGGCCGATTAGGAGGAAATTAGTTGGAGTTTACTTTATTAAAGGCCCGTAAAAAGTGTCGATATTATATAAGAATTATTTCTTAAAGTTTCTGCCGGAGTTTTTCCTCCTTTTCGTCCGGAAGGCTATTAAGGGCTTATTGTTTTTCCTTAATTTTTTTATCGATTTCGTATAAATTTATTATACCGATATACGATTTTTTAGCGGCTTTTAGAAAAGGTGCCGCTAAAATTACCGCTATATTTATAACGGGGCGATATCGGTATTAAGAGAAAACATTTTATATTAAGCGATAGGGCTTATATCTGTCGTAAAGCTACTTATTTTTTTTAAAAAAAGGCTTAAATTTTTTCGGCAGCAGTTTTAAAACCTTCCTTATGTCGGCTATTTTACGATATATTTTTCGGATATTGTCTTAAAGCCTGCTATTTTTAACGGGGGAAATCGGCCGTAAATAAATATATTTAAGTCGATATTTCGCCCGTATAAACGTAGCCTTTATCGGCTATTCGACTTTTAGCAACTTTAGTTTAGCTATTTTTTAATATATAACGCCTAATTTAGCTGGAGCTATAAGGTTTAAATCTATTTTATTTAATTAAAATTTTAGTTTTTTTGCCTATTAAGATTTTTTTTCGTTAGGGATTATTTTTATAGTTATTAAAGGGCGGTTATATTAATATAGGGCCGGTAATATTTTGTTTTAATAGGGCCGGTTTTTTAATTTCTCGAAATATTACTAAATGTCCGGTAAGAGATTATTATATACGTTAAGCCGTATTTTTAGGGTGCCCGAAAAACTGTTAATAAGCTATATTTTTAGAAAAATTAAATTTTCCCGGCGAATATCCGGAAGGACGTTATAATTATAAAACTAATAGCGACCGATTAATATGTCGTATTTTAGGTTTAATATAATAAAAGCTACTTTTTATAAAGTTTATTCCTAAATACGTTAATTTATAATTAGCGTTTTTATAATTATTTATAAGTTTTTTAAGTTATAACTTTTAATTATTTATAACCGGAATCCCGTTATAACCTTTAAATTTAAGTATTATTTAATTAATTTAGTAAGTTTAAAATTTATAAAAATATATTTATTTGCTTTTATATCGGTAAGGGTATTTTTAATAGTAATAGAAATTTTATTAATTATAATAAAACTTTTTATAAGAAATTAATTTTTGCCAAAATATCGATTTAAGTAATTTGCTAATATATTAATTACTTCTATTAATATTACTTTTAAAAGGGAGTTTATTTTGCCTAAAGTTATATATTTCCCGATCCGTTATTTTGGCTTGTATTACTAACCGATAAGGATTTTTTACGCTATTTGTAATATATATAAATAGAAGCGACTAAAGCGTCCCGATTTATACCGTTATAGCTTTATTTATATCGCGGGTATAAATAATAAGCCGTAATATATTTATATTAATAACAGTTAAAACATTATTTATTATTAATTAATTGTTATATTTTAGCGAATCCTGGTTTAAGGTATATTTAAACCTAATTTATTAAAACTATACTTTCCGGAGCGGGTAAATAACCCTCCCGGTTAGCCGTAACTCTAGCGCCGGCACGCGGGGGTCTTTTTTTATAACCGCGTCCGCCGCTTTTTCGCCTAATATTAGTTTATATTTGCGTTTATGTATTACTATAACCGGCTCCGCCGGAAAACGCGTTCGCTTTTTGCTGACGTTTTTTGTTTTATTAAAAATTAAATACGATTTAGTCGCAATATTAAATAAAACGGGAAAAATTATAATTAAAGTTAATATATTAACTAGCTATAGCGTTTTAAATGCGGGATTATAGTTTCGCGTAAAATTTATTTTTTTACTTTATTTTCGGCAATATATATTTACCTGCCTTTTTTATAAACTCGTTTTTAAAATTATAAAATTTAGCTAAACTATTATTTATAGTTAGGTTAATAAAAGCTGCTTTAGCTTTTTTATTCTCGTTTATATCCCGATATTACGTATATATATATTTTATTAAGGCTACTAACGTAATAATTTTATCCGGGTAATCCTTTTTTAAATATTATTAAAGCTTTTTAACAGCTTTTTTTTTAATATTAAACTTAATATTTATTATACGGGCTTTATTAAAATCGAACTAATTAGCGTTAGCTTTTAAGCGGTTGTTTTATTTTCGGTATTATATAATAAAAAAAACGGTATTTTTAAAAGTGTTATTATAAAACTTAGGTATATCGACTTTAGCCGATCGCTTTTTCTTTTCTAGAGTAGAAAATGTAAATACCGGGGTTTTATTTTATATAGCGGCCTAGGCATTTTAGTTTATAGCAGTAGCGTTTTTCACACGCGGCAGGGAAATAAAAGCAGGGGTAAAGGTATATTAGCGTGTCGGGGTATTACGCTAGCTTATTATAAGGTTAGTAATAGCCTGGTTAGCGTCCTTTAAGCGTCGATAAAGTTTCTCGGTTTTACCGTTTCCAGCCAGCTGTTGACGTAAATTTCCGACTATAGCATTAGCTTTTTAGAGTGACTTTATTAGATTTGTTTTTTTTAGTTGGCAATTATTAATTATTATTATAGGTCCTAAATTTTAAACTGGAGTATATCCGATTAATAATTCGATAGTTCCGCCACAAAATCAGTAATAAGCTAATTAGCATTATTTAATTTTTTTATAAGCTTTATTACCTTTAAATCTTAAATTTACAGCTAATTTAGTAGCTTTTTTTTTATTTCTTCTCCCTTTTTTCCTAGGGCGAATGCTTAATTTTTTATAACCCCGAAATTAATATTTTATTTTTCCGTAATGTAATATAAATAACGGTAGGTTTTATAATTAGCTATTATTAAGAAAATTTTTAGTTTTACTTCCTAAAAAAGGGCTTTAGGGTGTTATTGCGCTATTTTTTCAAAGGTTTTTTTGTTAATTATTCCGCTTATTTCGGGCTATGCCTTTTTTTTTAAAAAAAGCAGGGGCGCGAAAGGAAATCCCGAAGATTTGCTTTTTATAAAAAACTTAGCTAGTTTGTCTTTATATTTGCGCGTATTTTTATCGATTTGCGCTAAAATAAGATTATAGCGGGTTATTATCGGTTTATCGGCAACAATTAGCTGCTTAAACTTCTCGAACGGGGTTTAAAAAATAATAGGTTTTAAATTTTCATTGTCGTTATTTTCGATAATGCGTCTTTTAATAACGCTCGGGTTATAGCTAAAGTAAGGCTAGTTCGGTCCGATTATTAAGTGTCGGGCTAAAAGACTATCGCGTTCCGGGCGTTTATTTTTATAGAAAAAAGCCTAATTATATTTTTCCGGATCGAATTAGACTTTTAAGCGCGTTTTTTTCGCGCGTTCTTTTTTTGTTTTTGCTATAATAAGTAATGTTTATTAAGGGTATAAGTGTGGGTGTGGGTAATTTAAAACTTAATATAGCTAGAGATATAGGCTTTTAGGGAAGGTGTAAAGGTATTTTAAATATATAATAAAAGCTATAATACTAATAGTTAATTAATTAATTAATAGAAATTAAGCCTTTTTTAAGCTATAAAGGGTTAATTTTACAATTATTACGGTGCGTGGTAATTACTAGAGGCAAAAGCTCTAATATTACTAGCTGTTATATTAAAATCGCAAGATAAGGAAAAGAGGAACAAATTTCCTAAGTGCGCGTTAAGGAAATTTATTTAAAAAAACCCCGCCGGGCTAACTCCGGTGGGTGACTAATGTGTGCACGGGCCACATACCACAGGTGGTCCGTGTGAACCGTGACTAATAATATAAGTTATATCACCCCGCTTTTTTATAATGTAATTATAACTTATTACACCACTTAATTTATGTGTATTTTTAATGTATTTTTACTATACCTTTAAAGCTTTTAAATGCACATATATTACAACCACTATAATAAATTAAAAAAGGTTTATAAAAAGGCTAAAAAGGCATAAAATTAGCTTTAATAATTACTAATTATATTAGCTAAAAAGGCATTAAAAAACGAGGCATTAATAAAAGCTATTATAGTTATAAAAGTTATCGACTTTATAAATAATTTCGAAATAGCTAATTATTTTATTATAAAAGGCTTATTTAATAAAAAAAGGCAATTAAAGGCGATTAATAATTAGTTTTTAATTGCTTTTATAATAGGCTATGTTATAGTAAGAAATATCGGCGATTATAAGCCGATATAATAATATAGCTTTCGAGAGCTAATATAAATACTCTCGAGCTATATTAATATACCTTTTTAATTTTCTTTTTTTCTTTAGTTAAAAAATAAACACTTATTTAATATTATAAAATTACATCTTAACATAACGGCCTTTTATATATTTTTTAATTTACTAATTCCCGAATTACGTTAAAGCAGATTAAAATATTAAAAAAAGCTTTAAAATAGCTTTTTAATAATCCGGAGATACTATTAGCGAGATACGCGAAAGCATTAAATACTTAAGTCCATTAAATTTACACCCGCTTTAAATAAACATACGTAATATTAAAAGCGGTATTAAAAAATAATTTAAAGAAATAATAATTAAAACGAGCGGCTTATAAGTAAAAATTAAAAAAATAATAAAACAAATTATTATAATGCTAGGCAGTTTTAAAAATATAGCTATTGTTATAGGGCTAATGTGCCGTAACACATATATATCGCTTGTTTTTTTCCTTTTCACTCTCAAATAAAACATATATAACTTAGACAGCCTTGTCGCCGATAATAAACATATCTCTCCTTTCGATTAATCGCTGTTATAAGTAACTTTTTTATTTTGTCGCCTTAATTACTTCCGATCAGCTAAGCCATAAAATAACACCTTTTTTACTTTAATACCTTATTTTAAGACATTTAGCTCCCTTAAATAAGCTTTAACTTTTTCGCCTTTTTAATTAATCGAGAAAAATAATTTAAATAAAGGCAGCAATAAAATAAAACTAAAAAAAAAGACTTTAATAAAACCCCTAAAAACCATTAAACTAACCGAACTTATAAAAAAAAGCACTAATTAAAAAAAAACTAATAATAAATAATTATTTAAAATAAAAAAATAATGCTAAAAATAAACAAATTAATAAAAAAACCTATAAAAAACTTATAATATATATTAATAAGCTAATAATATAAAAATATAAAAATATAAAAAATATAAAATATAAAAAACACAAAAATATAGTAATATAAAAATACAAAAAAGCATAAGTTTTAATAAAGTAAGTTAAATATAAGAAAATTAACAGCAAAAAAAATTAGGAAGAATTAAAAAATTATAAAATATATAGCAAATAATGCATAAAAACGTACTATAGTTTAAACTTATAAAATAAACCAGGGTAAAATTTAAGTAACGAAAATAATATCCGAATTTTTAATTAGCCTATAAATAGTCTTATTATATAATTAATTAATTAATATAATATAATAGCTACGTTAGCGACTTATTATCGAGATTTTCTTTAAAAGTCTCTTAACCTTTAAGGCTATTATTAGCGTTTTAAAAAACAGTTATAATTTTATATTTAAAGTATTATAAAACTATAACCTAATATAATTAAAAAAAATAAAATACATTCCCTTAAAATTAAACATAATTAAAAAATTAAAACAATTAGATAATAAAACATCTTAAACCACACTAAATATAGCTAAAAAAAAATCTTTCCGACTAACCGATAATGATATAAAAAATCAAGGGTGTGTGAGAATAAAGTAAATAAATAAATAATGATGGAAAAAAAACCCTTATAGCTATAGCTAAAAGCTGCAGCTTTTAATATAAGTGCGTGCTTTATTTAATTTATTTATCTTATTTACAAGTGGGGTTACCTAGTGACCCCGCTGTTACGGCGTGTTAAATAATTAAAAAACTATTAATTTTACTACTAATTAAAAGCACTAATAAAATAAAAAAAATTCGGCATTATATAATTAAAATACTTAATTAAAAATAATTAATTAAAAGACTTTATCCCTTAACATAACAAAAGATATATAAGTCGATAAAAAACTTATAAATTAAAATATAACTTCCGATTAAAAGCGATTTATTACAACCGGAAAAACTAGGTTTATAGTAATAAATATATTATTAAACTCTCGAAATTATTTATAACTTTTATTTAATAAAAATAATGTTATAAATTAAATCGAAAATATAATATATATATTTAATAAATATAACTTAAAAAATAATATTAAAATTAAAGAAATGTTATATTAAATAAATAATTAAATTAATAAGCGATAAATCGAAACTTTACTATTTTAAGATAAGGTATCGGGGTAAAATAAAAGTGAGATATTAAGTTAAAAATAAGTGTATATAGCTATTAAAGCTATTTATATATATAATTATTTAATTATTTAATGATATTTATAATAAAAAAGTGAAAGAGATATAAGGGAAAAAGTTAGCTAAATATAGGTATATAATCCACTATAAAATGCCTTATAAAGTGCCCTATAAATACCCTATGGAGTGCTTTATAAATACCCTATAAAGTGCCTTATAAAGTGCTTTATAACGTGGCTTTAAAGGGCTTTTAGTGGCTCTTAAGCTGCTGTTAATACCCGTAATCCCCTGCCTTATAATATCCCTCCCTGATTTTTCAGCTAGCGTTCACGCAGCTGAAAAATCAAGAAAAAAAAAAAAATGAAAACACGCCCCACACTTGAATGCCTGACCTTCAGATCTGAAAAAAAAAATTTTCACCCCAGGGACCTTAGGGTAACAGG
>MU385726.1:0-88835 GCA_022497155.1 Whalleya microplaca
TTAATAATATAATTTTTATTAAATTATATTTAATATATATATATTAAAAAAGTCCTTTTTATTAGTTATATTTTTATTATTTTTATAATAAAATTGCGTGATTTTTAAAAACGGAAGGAATAATTTGAGATTTTAGGCGGCTTTATTTTTTTAATTACTAGCTTTATTTTCCCTCGCTTAAATTCTAGTATTTATTTTAGTAGTTTTTTATAATATTTTTAACCCTTTAATAATTATACTATAGTTATAATATTATTCCTAATCTTACTTTATTATTCCTAAAGGCCTAAAATAGGTATGCGATTATAAGATATACGAATTAATTATAAAATAATTAGTTTTTAATTAATTTTAGTACTATATTTTCGGTCGTAAAGCGGCGTAAGCCGGATAATGAGTTTTTTATTAATCCGAATATTTAAAAGGCTCGGGAGCGAAAAAAAAATCTCGATTTTATAACTTTTAATATAAAAAAAGCCCGCTATAATTTAAAACAGGTAATTAAGCGACGATTCGATACCTGGTAAAAAAAAAATCCCATTATAATTAATCGCGAAACCGAAATTTAAAAGCAAGCTATAATAATATAAGTCGAGATAAAGTAGTATATATTTGATTATTTTAGGATTATTTCTATTTTAATTTTTTTTAGTTCCGAAAAAGGAAAGTATTCTAACTAAATCGCGCGGAAATATTCCGAGATTTCCGAAGGTTTCGATAATGGTAGCGTAGATTAGGTTAATATAAACAAAAGACTGGAGGAAAAGTACTATTTCCGTAACAAAAAAAATAACTTTAAACGGTATAGCTTTACCGATTAATATTTTTACTCCTTTTTATTAGTATATTTTTTATACCTAACTGAAAAAAATATCTTAAAATTTAATATATAAGTTTAAAAAATACGTTTAATATTTAATTATTTCGCGATTATTTTATAATTTTTATATATTTATAATTATTAAGTAATTTTTACCTTTTTAGGGAGGCCTTAAATTACCTTATATTAAGAAACTAAGCGAAAGCGACTTTTCTTTTTCGCTTATAGATAAATAGAATGTAGTAAAAGTAATAATTAAGTTTATTACTCGCGAACTTCTCTGCTTTCGAAAATATATAAACCTATATTTTTAAAAAAATAACCGCAAAAACGATATCAATATTAAGAATATACAAAAAGTTACCTAAAAAATAAATCGACTAGTAGTTATAAATTATTATAAGATTATTTTATAATTATTTTATTATTTTAATTTTTTTAAAGCGCTAAATATAAATTTTATTATATATAGAAAGCTAGCTAGTATATTATTATTAATATTTTATATATAAAGCTTTATTAGTATAAAAATTATTTCAAGTAAATATTAAACGCTATTAATTTTACTATCGCTAATAAAAATCGGTTTAAGATATTATAAAACCAGTAGGTTATTTAGACGAAAGAAAAACTATATATATTTAAACCTACTTATATTTTTTTACCCAAACTTTCTATATTGTTAGAAAAGAAACTTTTTTTATATTATTTGTCCCGCTTTATATTTTCCGACATTATAATTTAGAAACGACAATTTTTATTACGCTATATAGAATAAAAAGATATCGGTATTATTTGCGGTATTCGGGTATTCCGTTTAAATAAAATTAGGAATGGTATTTGTTTTTAGTAATCTCGTTTATCGAAACTAGCTAAAATTAAACCTACTATAATTTTAAAGTACGTTATTAATAAAATAATTATAAAATAATCTAATATATTATAATACTTATATTAGTAAAATATATTTATATCCTAGTTTTTACGGCAGCTTTTTTCTTAAAGTTACCGGATATAAAGCTATTATTTGAACTAAACTAAAGAAGTTTTTAAATATAGATTAAATACCCGATATTTGTTTTTTTTTTATTACGTACCGTATTAATTTCTTTAATTCCTATTTTTATAAAAAGCTATTTAGTTTAATTTAAAAAATGTTATAGGAGATTATAGGATGGTTTTATAATAATATCGAAAGATTATTAAATCGTTATTTTCTATTACCCGGATATATAAATAATTGGTCCGATAAAGATATTAAAACTATTATTTATAAATTAACTTATTATATTAGGGAATTATTAAATAGGGCGTTTTCTAAAGAATTAATATTTTTTATAATACTATTAAAAAAAGACTCGACTTTTATTATAGCTAGCCGCGCGTTAAAATTAGAGATATTTAAATTAGGTCGGAAAAATGCAGATAATAAAAAGCTTAATAGTTTTTTAGTTTTAGTTTATTAGCCGGAACGTAATTAGTTAAATATTAATAAGCTATAATAAAGCTAATTTCTAATAATATTTAATTACTTATAATTATTTTAATATTATTTTATTATATTAAAACTTACTTTTATAGGTAGCTATAATACGATTGGTTAATATTTTAATTTTTTACGTGGGATTTAATGGGACTAAGTTTTTTTTGTAAGAGTCTTATAAGAGTCCTACGTATTTTTTAACTTGTGGGTGGGACTATTATAGGTAGTCCCATTAATTTTTATTAGTTCTATAAGACTCTTATAGGAAAAAAAAATTCCTATAGGAGTCTTACGGGACTATGGGACTAATCCCGTGGGTGGGACTTATATAAGTCTACTGGATATTGGATTGACTTTAAGCAGCCAGGGATATAAATAAGGATTTAATAGATTAAATGTTTGATTATAAAAGTCTCCTTATAAATCGACATTATTTATTTTCTTAATTAGCCACATAACGATTAAAGTGACGTATATGCTTTTGTCACAGTTTTAGGGCTTTAGGTTGTCAATTAGGACCTGCTATAGGGCTTTAATTAGTCAGTGATCCTTGTGTATTATTTGTGCTAGCTTAATATATAAAGTAGACCTGTATAAGTCTCACCTACGGGGTTAGTCCTATAGTCCCGTGGGACTTTTATAAGAGTTTTTTTTTCTTATGGGAGTTTTATGGGACCAATAAAAATTGATGGGACTACCTACAATAGTCCCACCCACAAATTAAAAAATACGTGGGACTTTTATGGGACTCTTACAAAAAAAAATCAGTCCTATTTAGTTCTATCGCCGACCGATAAAACTGTATTTTTAAAAAAAAAAAATTAAAAAAAACTTTATAAAAATTTTATAAAAAAATTAATTTTATTTAATTTTATTATTAACCGATAAAATTATTTTATTTTATATTATAAAATAAAATAAAATAAAATTAATAATTTAATTATTATATTATATTTTAATTAATTTTTAATATTAATATATATATAATTTATAAAATTAATTATAATATATATTTTATATAACCGATTATTTCGTAATTATTTCATTTTTATATAATAATAATATTAATATATAAATTATAAAATTAATATAAAATTATAATTTTAAATATTTAAAAATTTTTAATTTTATTTTTATTTTATTTTATTTAATTTAAGTTAATTTAAAAAATATTTCCGGGACTTTATATTAATAATATTAATATAAAATTAAAATTTATTTTTT
This sequence comes from Whalleya microplaca, assembly GCA_022497155.1. Classification (NCBI taxonomy): domain Eukaryota; kingdom Fungi; phylum Ascomycota; class Sordariomycetes; order Xylariales; family Xylariaceae; genus Whalleya; species Whalleya microplaca. The sequence continues at coordinate 3,528 of MU385726.1, forward strand.
AAAAAAAAAATTTTAGTTTTATTAAAAATATAATTTTTTTTTTCGGTCGCAAATAAAATTAAAAAATAAATTTTTATTAATATTTCCTATGGGACTCCCATGGGACTTTTTGGTGGGAGGGAAATTTCGTGGGAGTCCCATTACTAGCGTGGGACTTACATGGGAGTCCCATCATTTCCCATGGGAATTGGTGGGAGTCCCATGGGACTCCCATGTACAGGTCTAGTACAAAGTTTCCTAAGCGTACTTGACTTTTGCCCTTGAATCTCACCAGAGATACGTGTACCTCCTTAATCAGGATGAGTCCCCTCAGTAAGTGTGATGACTTTGTTCAACGTCCCATTGAGAGTCTCTCAGCTCAAGTGTCACATTGACAGGCAGCCGGGTCGGCTGTTGACAGGGAAGAGGAACATAGGAATTGTACGAGGGCGCGACTAACGAGGTAGCTCCTACATGTACTATTTACAAGGTAAAGATGAATGATGAAGCTTGTCAACTGAATGAACTCCCTTCAATACCTAGAGCCCAACAACCTTAGTATTAAGCAAAGAAAAATACATACATAACATATTGCCGACTAGTTGATATATATGACCTATGTGAAAGCACTATGAGATCAATTAATTATTGCTTAGCAAGTTTGATAAATGGACGCAGGTCAGTATCGTCGCTAGAGTCCTTGGGGGCAGAGCCCCCAATATATACAGCCACAGGGCATGGGGCGTATACCAGCCACTTGGATTATCAGCCACCCCTATTCCGACAATGTTCATTTACGTGTCTTGGCAAGTTGGCATCCACACCAGGTTCCCTGCAAAGAGCCTTCAAGCTTCGACTAAAACTTTAAATTGACGACACCCCCCCGACTCCCTGACTCTTGTCCATAGTAATGACTCGTCTATAGTAGGTACCCTCACTGCATATCTGGAGGTTCAGGTTGGCACAATGTCGATGGCAAGGGAACCAACGAGGAACCTACGTTGCAACGTATACCACTCTAATTTGAGTAGAGAAGCTTGAGACTTTAGAGCCTCCATTTTCGGACACGCTTCACAGACCTTATAAGCTAACTGAATCAATGTCTAAGCATATCATGATTAGAGTGGGATATATCTCGCTGAGCGCTCCTAGAAGTTGCGCGATAGGCTTACTTTCTTCTGTACGTCTAACGTGGTAATCTACAGGGACTTATCTAGAAGTTTACGCCCAAGAACCCAAATGCTGTAGCATTTTGTTTCCGTTGATGGCGGCTCACTCCGTCACACTCGGATTGGGCCTTATCATACAATAGGTCCTAGTATTCTTCATTGCTGATATACCGCCTCCAATTGCTACCAGGGCCGCGTTCGCCAATCATTGCAGGTCCACCAGCTTGATGATTTAAATTGGCGTTGATGCCCGCTGCATGCGTTCTTGTCAAAGTCTATTTTGTCCATTAGACAATGTGATCTAAACAGGACGTACTTGGCAGCTATCTAGCATATCCCAGCTAAGCTAGTAAGTCATCTGCCTAATTACGCCGAATAAGGTCGTCATTTGGACCTTTACCATTAGAACCCATGCCTAAGTCACACGGGATGATATTGAGTTTATGAAACGGGACCGTCTTCCCCTCCCTCAATCCCTCAATTCTGTCTTTCTATTGTTGATATCCTACCCGAGAAATATTTAAAATCTTCTTCTGTTCCCGAGTTAATGTATTTCTCTTTATGAGCACGGAACTGGACAGGATTCCTTCGCGTTGTATTATCTTCGCTTCGTCTACGATAAATTCCTGTTGAATATACTTTCAGCTATTCTTGTCCATGCAGCCACCCGCGGACTTTCCATGGTGTGATTGAATATGGTGCTCAATGCTCTAAGTCCTGTCATACACAAGAAATGGCCCGCAAGAGGTGTTGAATCAATGGGGAGTACATTTGCTACTAATCACAACGAGGTCGCTGCTTTGTGAAAATAATGTTTTTGAAAAGCTTAGTTTGCACCAGCTCCATCAAGAAGTTTTATTATGGAAAGGACTCAGACAAGTTCGACTGCCTCTGGCATCTTAGTGGAAAGGGCAATTACAGTTCACGCAAACGATAGTAACAATGGAGAGCCAGACACAGTTCATCCGGAATCCGTTATCTCTGTTGCCTACTCTATTCCTGACCTAAGAGAAGATGCTAGAACACCCGAGCCGCGAGGTGAAGACATATCTTCTTCGCAACCGGGCAAGAAGCTTCCCCGTACCGACGTCGTTAATGATCGCCAAAGAGATCTTGCCGACCTGTTTCGCAGAAGTCCGCCTCCTGGGAATTTTATGTCTGTACCAGACGACTCCAGCTCTTTTTTAGATGATAAAAAATGGAAGAGGTTTGAAATATTTCGCAAGAGGCGGAAACGTCGGAAGCAAACACCGCCGATTATTAAACTTCCAGACTCAGCCATATCTGCTAGGACCATCGGCGGCTACCGGCATATTGCTATATCAATTCCACTTGAATATTCTCAATTTGGCGAAATGTCTTCCTCGCAATACCCAGCCTCCAAATCGGTGGCAGAAGAATTTCAACGAGCAGTCGGCTCAAGGCTCGGACTCATTCGAACTCGGACGGCTGATCGAAGCGTAACAGTACTCAAGCCAGTCGCTGAGGACCGTGAGACGTTATCTTCGGTTTCTGCATCGCGAAAGGCATCGGCTCCTTTAGAAAGGATGACTTCGCTAGCTCCTCCCCCACAAAGGGCACCGCAAGTGGAACGGGAATCGTCACACCGAGAAGGCAAAGACTCGGAAAAAAGAGAAACTTCCGGGAGATATGTTTCACATATAGTACCAAAGAATCAACCTGGGCCTGTTTCTGGCTTGCATCCCGAACAAGAATACTTGCTTCTTGGTTCAGGGGCTTCCGAAGAGCACAGCGACTCACCAAAAAGCACCACAGAGTCTAGAGACCCCGGAGCTGAGATGTCACAGAAAATTGAGGCTTCTCAAGTAGAACGAGTCGAGGGGAGTTCGAAACAAAAGCAGCCGGAAGGGACCAGAAATAAGGATGCGGACACTAGCATTTCTACAGCCAAGGGTCGTATAGTCCCCAGCATTGTTTTATCGTATCCACCGAAGACATTGATACTGCCAGAACGAACATCAAGTAAGAAGCGTAAGGCAACTCGTACAGACCCTGTCAAGTCACTTGAAAAAATTGGAGATAGTTCGCGGCTATCGATGAGTATGGATGCTAGCTCTGTTAGTGCTGATATCGGCACCAGCAAGATTAGCGATAGTGAAGATGACGATGAAATTGGTACTCGTCCACGTGGCTCAATTACTGAAAGCATAGTGGAAGAAAGTCTAATGTCAGAGTCTTCGCCCCAATTACTCAAGGCCCAAACAGCTACAGCATACCACAAAATTCCCATCGTCGTTCGGCCGCCTTCGCGGCAGCAAGAAGTCGAATCCCTATCAAATCCTAAAATCCCTACGCCACCCGCGCCTAAAACGGATCGATCTGCGCAGACTGAGCTCCCATCAGGTCCTAGCCCTGCTGCTGAAAAATCCCGGAAACGGAAAGAACGGGACAGAGAATCCAAGCAAAGAAGGGTAAACAAGCTGGTAGCTCAACTGCGTGAGACCCAGTCTACAGCCTCACACCTACTTGGAAAGGGGGTTTCGGTACAGACCGTTTCACCGGACGCCCCCGTGGTCGGAAGCTTGAGCCAAGAATTGAGCGCGCCCTCAGGATCAAGACAAACTTCGACAACCAAGAAGGGGCTAGAAATTGTACCCATTCAAGGGACGTCGCGTTTTGAGTTACAGATGTCTAGATTATCGCCTGCAGGTATTTACGAAAAACAGAAGGGGAGTCCAAGTTCACCATCACTAAACACATCATCTTCAGTATCTTCACTTGAGTCCCATTCAGACAGTTGGAACCGTACGCATTCCCTCCGTCGCAAGAAAAAGCAGGCGGAGCGGGAAGAGAAAGAAGCGAGTGAACAGTTTTCAGCCGAGGCACAAGCGCAGCAGCGAGAAACGTCTGCCCGGGCTTTGCGCCAAGAGGAGCTCCTGAAACGGTACGAGCGTCTAAAGGACATTCGCATCCACGATCTTGAGAGGCGACTGCGACATCTGGAGCGGAATGGCGAGGTGATGATGCGGTCTATGGTCCCACTGATGGAGAGCCTGAACAGACTATTACAGGATCAAAGCAGTTTACGTAGAGACAACCCCGATGTTTCCCAACCTCAGCTGTACCTGCGGCCCCAGGGCTTCTCTGGGAGGTCTTCCCATTCTCTCAGATCTTCTCGTAGCCACGATTTACCACTCGGCACCGACCGTCCGCAATCATCGCAAAGAGAACGGCGCTCGCATAAGCACAGACCCCCACTCCTCTGCACTCACGAGGAACAAGGGGAATGTGGGGTCCCAAAGGTTCAACTCAGCACCTCCACGAGCCCCCTACAGGAGGAATTTGACAACGAGCTTGAGAGGCGCCGTGACGACGAAGAGATCGATACACGCCTGCGGCAGGCTGCGTTGGCGCAGCAGGAAGAGTCTCGGGCCCCGTCCGGAGAAGACACTCACCAAGACACCGGAGCCCAAGCTCAAGGTCAGCGTGAACAGGAATACACCACGGCTACTGAGGGCGAAACAGGCTCCTCTGGTAGCAGCAGCCTTAGTGACCCACCAGATAGCCTCGGGACCCTTGAGCCACTCATGCGCGAGCTGCAGGATGCTGCGAGGCTTAGCGGTGAGCACGGGGACGAAACAGATCAGGGAGGGGAAGGAGAACAAGAGGAGGATGAGGAGGAGAGAGGGGTATTACTTGAAGCGGACGAGGTCTTTTATCTTTTTTGATTTGGATCAATTGCATACTGGCTGGTCACATACTTGGTTGATACCCCTTTTCTTTGGATATAGGGGTTTGTTGGGTGTTACATTGCGTATGCGTATTTATACATAACTGCTTATATGAGAATACGCTAGAGGAATGATAGGGAATGGTTACGAAGAATTCAGAGTAATTGAGTCTTGAGGTATTGCTTATCTGAAGGTGCCGAAATGAGACATGTTTAGGTTACTTTCTCGATCAACAATCTCTACCTATGCACCAACTTTGGCAATACATATCTTATAAACTGAAAGGATACTTACAATGCGTGTGCTATTAACCTGTATGGCGTATGAGAATAGTGTCTGGTACAGCGTCCCCTCTATCTATGGGCGATGTGGTAAAATCGTTCACGCTCGGAGGCAGGTGTTGAAGGATATAATATGAGCAGATAGCAACCGAAAGATGACCATTGAAGCTACCTACCTACTTAGGTTAGGCAGTCGATATGGATGGATATGACGGAGGTCGTGGCTGCCGGTAGGATTGTGCATAAGGTAGTCTAGCTAGGTAGCAAATAATCATATCATTGGGTGCCATCCTCCTACAAAGCTTCTTAGCTGAAATGTGTTTGTGTAACCATCTGCCCTGTTGTAGTCTCGATGATATCAAGTAGGGACTACCTAGGAAGGTAAATAGGTAGTGCCTTCCCTGGCCATGGTGGTGTACCAGAGCTGAAGAACCAACTCCTGTTGCTCTCCCCTTCGATTAAGCTTCTCCATCTTCCTTTCACATTTCTGATATCTATTCGAGATAGTATGAACTTTGACTTATATTCGGCCATCTACGATACCTATGATATCAATATATTTATATCGAACTGGCTAGACGCAAGCATCTAGAATGGCCACTACTGAAGGAGAAGACCGGCATTGCAATGTATGTGGCACCAGACCACCACTCATTGCAGATACGACGCCTTCGCTTCGTACATTTCAAGCCTCGGCACCATATGATCAAGGTTGTAATCCACTCCACCCACTCCACCAACGCCTCGAATGGAGTGGATAGGCCTTATTCCACGATAGAGTTATGTGGAATGGATTTACGGGAAGGTTATATGGGGTAGGTATATACTAGGTAGACGTGAATTAAGTAATATTAGGTTACCGAATTAAAGCTATTTATACTTATCCCTATTACTTTTATTAGGCTTCTGCTTCTTTAATCCCTTGTTTATTTTATTACTGTTAGCTAAATTTTTAAACTAAGGTTATTTATACTTACGTTGTTTTAATTATAAACTAATTTAATAAAGTTTAGCTATTTTTTTGCCCGCTCCGCTAGCTCGTTGTCGGTTAACCTAAAAAACTCGTAATTCTTTTTCTTTTTTGTAATAAAGTAAAAAAGAGGATCTAGCTCTTTAATAACGCTAGCCTTAAGTTATAAACGCAATATTTAATATATTATAATTATATTAGTTTAAAGGCGGCTTTATAATAAAGTAATTATTTGCCCTATTGCTAAAAAAAGTCTTTTATATTCTACTAATATCGGTTAAATCGTAAGGAAATTTAAAGCTATTTTCGAAAGCTATAAATATTAATGTCTCTTTTCGTGCTAATATTTAAGCGGATTTTAAATTTCGCCGTTATCCGGCCCCGGATAGCCTATCTAATATTAATATTTGTTTACTTTTTAAGGCAAGTTTAAATTTAGTGGTTTTTTTATTTAATTTCGGGCATTTTTATAAAATGTTGCGAAAAAATTTATATCTCTTTTTCGTTATTTCGTTAAAGGCTTAAAAGTATTTGCCGAGGCTAAATTAAGTTTTCGATAAAGCAGCAACAGGTCTTAATAATAATCCCTTATTTATATATTTTTAATTATTTTTTTAGTTTAAATAATTTATTGCTATTAATAACTTTAATAACGATCGAACTAACTCTAGCTATAAGTTAAATAAAAAGTAATAGCTGTATAATAAATAAGAGTTTTTTTAAGGAATAAATAATATTTATTTATTTTTATTTACGCTAAATTAATATAAAAATAAAAATATTTAAAATAAGGAAAGTTATTAGCTATTGTTTTATATTTTTTAAGCTTTCCTAATAAATATTTAAAGCTATTTAAAACGTCCTAAATATTATTATATAACTTTTGCTAATTACGCTTGCGCTAACAAGCAATACTATTACTTTTAAATATATAAATAATACTCTCGAAATAATATAATAATTGTTAAAAATGCTTGATTATTTCCTAGTCCATTTCTAACAATTAATTAATAAATTAATAGATAAACGGTATAATATTAAGATCTCGATATTTATTATTTTTTTATTAGTTTTAAGTCTTTTTAAAAATTAGCTTATTAATATAATAGCGGAGGTAAAAAGTGCAGTCCATTATATAATATTATAAAAGCTAGCGGGTATTATTATTAAAAATTACGTTAAGCGGTTGCTTTTTATTCGTTAGGTTTTGTTTTTAGATATTTAATAAACGGTTTAAAAAATGGTTTTATTTATATATTTTTATAATAAGGTTATAAAGCTTGCCGATAAGGCTTTGCTTCCGTTATATATCGACTTTTATATTTATTAAAAGGTTTTTATTAGAGAGCTGCCGCTCGAAGGCTTCCTAATCTTTGCTAAAAAGGAAGGCTTTTACTAAAATGTTAAGGATATAATTAAAATAACGGCTACGCTTAGTTTTAGCGTTAAACTTATATCTTTTGGCTAGTTTTTTTATAGCAGTATTATTATTACTAGCGTTATTAAAAGTAAAATAGCCGATTTTATTTTTAATCTCAAATTTGTTAAAGATTGTAGTAATTTCGCTTGTAATATTAATACCGGTATGGCGTATTATAATTTCGGGTATGCTTAAGATTAGCTTATAGGGTTTATTATTTTCGTCCCGGAAAAAATACGTAATATTATATAAGCTATGCCGGTTTTCTGATTTTTATTTATTAAACGAAATATATATAAGCCCGGGGGTTTTTTTTAGTACTTTAATAATTTTCTGTTTATATAAATGATACGATTCGAGAATTTAAGTATAAATAATTGGGTGAGATAAGTAAGTATTTCGTTTTTAAATTAATAAATTTAAATAATCGAATATAGCGCGTAATTATTTATTTTTTATTGCTAAAAAAGGTAGATTTTCGGAGATAATTTATTCGATAATAAGCCGCTAGAAATATTTACTATTAAAATTTTAAATAAAAGTATTAGTAATTTATTAATTTCGTACGTTAGAAAGGTTTAATTTAAGCCGTTTAAGAATTTCAGCAGGCTTTCGGTATAGCATTTTTTCGTTTTTAAGCTGGTGCTTAGATTTTTTTTTTTTAGGAGGAGCAGTAATATAGTGACTGGTTTATAAATGGTTTAGGATATTTTAAGTGTTATTAAGTAAATAATTTGCTACCTTAGGGTTTTTTTTTTTAATATAAGTTTTATATACTTATTTACGTTTAAAAGTATTCGGGCTTTTGATATTATAACTATATAGCTAGATCTAAAAGTAGAGGTCCCTGTTGCGTTCGGTATAAATCTAATTAAGGTAGCGTTTTTAAAATTTAGTTTCGGTATTAAGAGGCGTTTGAAAAAACGCGAGAGGGATAAGATTAGGTGTTCCGGAGCTTTCGGGAATACTTTTAAAAAGAATATTATCGGATAGGGTTTCGGAGGTAGCATTTTCGGAAGTAACGCTTTCGGTAAGATTAATAAAAGGAGTCGAATTTTATAAGCTAAAAGGAGTTAAACCTTATAAGCTAAAAAAAGTTAAACTTTATAAGTTAGGCTTTAAAGTAGGGTTATTCGAGCTTAAAAGGCTAGATATTATATTAAAGGCTTAATAAAGTATATTTAAAAGTAATAATAAAGTATTAGTAACTGTAAATTGTTAGAGACTTAAAGGGATAAAGATTAAAAAAAACTGTATGCGTATAACGCGTATTTTAGGGGTAGCGCGCGTAATAATCGGCAGTATTTTTTAATAAGAAAACGGTGAAATTGTCGACAATTTTAAAAAAGGGTACTAATCGGTTATTTTTAATAAAAGGGGGTAAAAGCTAATTTTCTATTTTTGAAATGTTTTATGCCGATGTTAATTATATGTTTCGAATACGTAAGGTAATGATTAATTGGTTAAAAATATATATAAAATATATATAACGCGTATATATTTTATAGTATATAAAAATACGCGCTATATTAGATATAAAATATTTTAAAAATATTAAAAAACCTTATTTATAATTATTATTCTAATTATAATAGCTTGTAATAAATATATAATTAATAGTGTAATAAAAAGGCTAAATTAATTATAATATTATAATATTAGTAATTAGTTTATATAAATAAATATAATAGGATATTTTTGATTATTATTTCTATCGGCGCCTTTTTAGACTTCCTCCTTTTTTATATTTAGCGCTTTTGGGATAACTATAATATCCTTACTTTTTTTTATTCTTATAAAAGTTTATAAACCGGTTTATAGTTGTTATAGCGAACTTTTCGGCGTCGGCCGTAATATTTTTGGTGTACGTCTGCCGTTATAGCTTCGAGATCGTAATTTTTCGGCTTTTGTTTGCTATTAAAGCTTTAAAATAGTTATTTATCGCTTTGTCTGATTATTATAGGGTATAAAATATGTTAGTGCTATTTATAAGTTATTTAAATCTTGCCCCGGTTTTAGGATCGGTATTTATTAAGATTACTTTATTATTGTAGTTTCGAGATAAGTATTTATTAAGGTTCGTCTGCTATTAGGGCTTTAAAATAGTTACCTAATTGCCCCGTCTGGTTATTATAAGGTATAAAATGCGTTAGTGCTATTTATAAGTCGTTTAAATTTTGCCCTAGCTTTTATTTCGAGATTATAAAATAGCTAATAGGAATTTAGTATATTTAAAAGGAGGGATAATTAAAGGGAGGGATAATTAGAAAAAAAATAGTTAAAGGGAGAGATAATTATATAATATTTAATAATAGAGTTAAAAAAAAAATTAAAAAAGTTAAAAAAAAGTAAGTCGAAAGGCAGCTATTTATATATAGAGATTTTAATTTAGGAAGCAAGTAATTTTTATATTAAATGTTTTTTTCGTTTCCCTGATATAATATTAACGTTAAAATAATATTAATAACAAATAATAAATAAGTAAATAATAGGTTTTTATAATAGTTGCTATAGGTTAAGTAATATAAAAGGTTATTAGGAAGCGCAATAGCTATCGTATTTATTATTATTTAAGTAAGAAAAATGGCAGAATTTATATAAGGAAAGCGGTAAAATTATTAATAATTTAAAAAAAGTCCGGCAATCGCTTTTATTTATTGTATTATATTAATATATAAATAAATATATTATTAATATTAATAAGGCTGATAAGGCTAAGTTTTATAACTTTTATTAATTGCTGCTATAAATGTTAGGCATGCATGCAGCCATACACACTCTCTGTGGCGCAGCCACAGTGGTGTGTGGCTGAGGAGGTGGCACAGCCACCTCTCTCCTTATATAGCTATAGCTTCACCTACACACACATAGCTTAGATCATCAATCATACAGATACAGACCTCACAATAAATAATATATACTCGAAATAAATTCTATATTATTAAAATTGCTTTATTTAAAGCTATTTAATAGTTATAATATCTTTATATAATTATTTGTTATATCTGATTTATTATAGTTGGTAATTTAAAGTTATATTTTATATTAGAAAAATAATTAACAAATTGATAATTATTTATATTTTGTAATTGAATAATTATATTAAGTCGGAATAAAACGTTATATATATTAAACTGATCAGAAAAATTTAAGGAATCTAACTATATTATTTACGTGTTTATTAGACATTAATTAAGAAAGTTATAAGCTAGTGTTATTAATTGGCATACGGATATTTTTTATAGCTATATAAGGCTAAATAAGCTACTTATTAATAGCATTATTACCTTTATTAGTAATTACTAATAATAGACCTCTTATTTTATAGTTAGTCTACCTACCTACCTATTTTTACTTACGATAGTTTTAAGTGGACGTAGATTAGTTAGTAGCAGGGTTAGATGGAGTGGAATGGAGTGGAGTGGCTCCCACAAAGTGGCCCACGCGTGGATTAGCGTGGAGTGGATTACAACCTTGCATATGATGATACTAATGAGACTGCAGCTAGTTTTCAAGAGACAGAACAACATGAGCAAAACATATTGCAAGCGACTCCTAATGAAAAATCCCAAACACCGTGGTCCTGTACTGTAACTGATACGCTCACTGCTCTGGAATATGAGAGCCACTCGCCAAATGGAACTAGGGCATTGGACAAACCACCACATATGTGGAATTCGATATGGTTACGAGCTTATGTATTTATTAGTTTCGCGATAGTTTTCTCTATGATGTTACTGGCCACGGCTCTGCTTTATAATTTCTCGGATATTTATCAAGGTATCAGTGCTCAGGATGCCTCACGACAGTATGGCTGGAGATATGGACCGACAGCTCTCCTCGTTGTCATTTTAAGTATTTGGAATCAGATCGATTTCGCAACAAGAACACTCGCCGCTTGGAAAGAATTGAAAGCTGGCCCAGCTGGTGCAGAGAAAACTGTTTTAATGGATTATGTCTCGCCTCTTGTGATTACAGTCCTCTGGAAATCCATCAAAGCCCGCCATTGGGCTGTGATGATGTCAATCTTTGGAACTTTTTTCATACAGTTAGCTGTGAGTACCCATTTGAGTCAACTTAAAGTTACACTTGAACATACTAAGGCTCCTCAAGACCATTTTCTCTGCAGGCCTCTTCACACTGGAGCCTACCGCAATGGAGCAGGGTGGTGTTCCCCTTACTGTAATAAAAGCATTTGACGGAACCGACTTCATGTTGAATCGGTCCAGCTCCAATATTGGAACATTTCCAACCATCATGTACTACGGCACCAAGATTCAGGGTCTTGTCCCTCCCACTGGTCTAGACTTGAACCTGGGCCTCATAGTGCCTGACTTTGAACTGCAGGCTGGAAAAGATGCACCAGAGAACACAAATTATACAGCAAACGTTACAGGTGCTCAAGTACAATTCGATTGTGATTATATACATGGGCTTAATGGAACCGAAACATCTTTGCCATGGTGGAGTATACTCGGACAGTTCTGGACAATCAATATCACTACACCAACTTGCAGTCTCACTAAGATTATCGTCGCTGAAGGACCAGATCACAACATGTCAGTTCCTCAATTACTTAATCTAGCCTGTCTCATAACGTAATACTTGCATTTTCTTGTATAGTAGTTTTCAAGTGCCCCCCAGTTTTATAGATGTAGTTTGGCTCTCATCACTGATTCATTTACAGATATCACCAAGAGAATGCAACACAGGCCTACGAGGGCTACTTCGGCGATTTCATCTGTGACTCAAACGTCGACTACTCAGCACAAGAGCTACCGAACCCATCTAACACATCTGTTGAGCATCGCATTGTCATGACGCTTGCGGATTTGCGATTCTCGCCATACGATCCTGAACGCAATACACCAGAAACCATATATCTTAATAACCTAACAGTGGCAATCTGTAAGCCTTCGTACACGTTGGGGAATTACAGTATCACGTACCACAACAGTATCGACGGATTGAGCAAATCAATGACTCCAATCCTCATGTCGAACACTTCATCTGAAATCCCCGGCTTTCCATCCCTCAACTTGGGCGCGGCTGTGCAATATTCACTAGATAAAACATACTTCGGACCTGGCGGACAAGATTGGGTCTTATCCAAACAGGTTCCCGCATTCTACCAGGTCCTCTCCGCTATGAACGGGAATGGTAGTATTGGCGCTTTCATGGATCCCCAGCGCCTGATTGATAGTGGAACAGAAGCGTTTAAAGGAATAGCCACTGAGCTCATTCTCAAATACATGATGAAGCCAGCAAACTCTGCCATTGAGGGCTCGATATGGTACCAGGAGGATCGCCTCTGGGTTAGATCGTTGCCCATGGGTTTCATGTGTGCATGCTTCGGCATATTAGCAGGACTCTCTGTGGCCCTACTCTTTATTAGACCCTGGAATGTTGCTCCACGAGATCCTAATTCCATTGGCGCTGTTGCTGTGGTACTCACAGCCAGTCCAAAGCTTCATTCAATGCTATGCGGACTAGGAACCTTAAGATCACACTTGATTCGTCAAGGAATTTCCCGATTCAACTTTGTGAGCCAACTCATCTCAAATCCGCAGGTGGCCTTCACTATTGAGCCACTAAAAGATGAATCCCAGAGCGATCAGGAAAACACTGATTCCAAAAAGGCGCAGATGAACAAGTGGTGGGTGCCAATCCCGGTGAGATGGTGGTTTCAGTTGCTTACAGTTCTCATGCCTCTGTCCGTCATCGCTTCTCTGGAAGCCATCCAGCACACCTCTGACAAGAATCAGGGATTCATTGATGTGGACTCTAACGGGTTTGCGAACACACACGAATTTGCAACCTACATCCCAACCTTGGTCGCATTCTGCATTGGTAGCATATTTGCTAGCATTCAGTCAGCAGTGTGCATACTAGCACCCTGGATGGCATTCCAGAGAGGGAGCGCACCGGCCTCACGATCTCTATTCCTGAATCTAACCGGCAGGCTTTTTCCACACCGGCTCTTTTTGGCTTTACAAAGCCGTAATATCGGCGTGGCCCTAATAATCGTGGCGACTTTCATAGCAGCCTGGCATCCTATCATTGTCTCAGGTCTCTACGTGGTCATCTCTGTATCTGTAGACCAACAGATCGGGATGCAACAGAGTGATTTTTTCGACATTGAACTTAATAACCTCTTCTACTCCGACAGTCATGCTGGAACCATCGCTGGCCTCATCATGTACAATAACCTCTCTTATCCGAACTGGACCTACGGGGATCTAGCGTTTAACACGCTTGAAACAATAGACTTCGATATCAACCACTTCGCACCAGGGACACAAGCGCCCTTGTCAACTCATATAGGGGCTACACGGCCGTCGATGAATTGCACCGTCATTCCCCAGGCCGCTATGCGGACATATTTGAACCTTAATGAGAGTATCAAATCGTCGCCTGGGAAGGTCTCCATGGGTCTAAGTAGCTTGGTTCCTTGGGTATGTGACTATAAAGCAAACAATATTACTACCATACCATGGGAGCAAGAATTTGAGCTACCAGACGATGGAACACCAATATATTTCGGACGAGCAACCGTCCTTGCCTGGAGCGAAGATGCCGTGAGTGGTGATGGCGCCATCGATACGAATGTCAACCGTCCACTCGCGCAGAGCTTCTCGGCAGACGAAGTCGAGAATTGGGTCGGTGGGTATGGATGTCCATCGATCGCGGTGACACTTGGGCGAGGAACAGCGACGAACGTAACGGCTAAAAGGGCAGCTTTGAAACCATCATACGATTTTATTATTGACGTTACGACCATCATGTGCTTTCAGCACCTCGAGGTGGTGAACACGAGCGTAACGATGACTCTTCCCTCAATTGGGACGATCGCCGCAAATAATCTCCCTGTCCCCGACGAATCCACCGCACAGTACCTTCAAACCCAGCTCAAGCACTCATCAGGCCGAACATTCGAGTTCCCGCTAAACAACCTCTTGCTAACCCTATCCTCCACGGCAACGAACGAGACGGTCCCGGCTCCCGACGCACGCGGGTCGCCCGACCTGAACAACCTCGACGGCTTCCTCACGGTGCTCGCCACGGCAAACAGTTCTCTGCCCATCGCCTCGCTGGCAGGGGCCGAGAACGCGCAGAACCTCATCGACGCGACCAGCAAGTTGTACAAGACGTACATGGTGCAAGCCCTCAACTCCAACATGCGATCGAGGGATTTCGACGCGTCTCCAGCAGTGCCAGGCGACGTCCGCATGCCGGCGCGACTGCGTCTGGCGCAGCAGTCTGGTCCCAAGATCGCGCTGCAGGCCATGCTCGCCGTCATGGTCGCGTGCGCGGTAGCCGCGCGGCTGCTACTCCGGGGCGTGGGTACGGTCGTGCCGCATAACCCGTGCAGTTTCGCGGGCACGGCGACGCTGCTCGCCGACGGCGAGGTGTGCGGCCGGAAGCTCGTGCCGCCCGGAGCGGAATGGAGGAGCGATGCGGAGCTCAGGGCCATGGGCGTCTTCGAGGGATGGATGTTTAGTCTAGGATGGTGGGAGAGTGGGGGCGTGTACAAGTATGGTGTTGATATTGGATGGATCGTTCGGGGCGGGGAATAGATAGACGGGAAATGAGGCAAATAGAGTAACGCATGTGTGACACTGTTCAATGAGACGAAGGTTACTCAAGGCAATCGGTTGTGCTACGATGAGCTTCTAAAGCTACTGTACTGGAGTAGACTCAAGGTCAATGCTGACGGGCGGGGCTCAGGGGTACGCAACGGGTCAACTCCTTGAGTGAAGAGATCGCGTCTGTTGACATGTGCCATTTGAGCCAATGATGCGAAAACTACTACTAAGCGCTGCTAAGAACTGAACCTGACCTCACTGAAGTAGATACGGCCACGCTCAAATGAAGAGCAGAACAGCTTTACTAAGCTCAAATAGAAGCAGAAATATAGTAGAAAGCACTTGCTCAGCAGCAGCATAAATGCCACGCAAGATCATGGCACACGCAGAAACCCATAGTATAAGGGTAGCATGCGTGCCAGATCCTCGAGAACGAACATCACGATCCAGATCCCAAACAGTCACAGATTAAGTAAGTTAGACAGGCAGGCAAGCAAGCAACGCGAGCTACTTACCAAAGTACGCCCCAGTTCCAGATCGGGGCTTACGACGATTATGCTTCTGTGGGGGAGGTCCCGAGATGGCACCCTGCCCCGAAACTCAACTATGTGTGTGTATGTACACGTCTACGTAGGCAAATCTCGACTACCTATCTAGTCTAGATTCCGTACGAAAGTCTTCGCCTGCCTGCCGCTCTTGTTCCCGTTCCCGTTCCCGTTCCTGTTCATATCCCCTAGACGAACTCTTTTAAGATTCGAGATCGGGTATCGTCAACTATATGGAAGAAGAAACCCCCGGGAGTCCCCCCGGAGCAATCAACCGTTCAAGACCGCCGCCACCCCTCATGCTCGGATCATATTGTACATTTAAAACTCCAAAACGCCGTATACCTGTTTGCAGACGCCACTGTAATGCTTAGAGGCCCGCCTTCCACGCAGTGATGTATGCAGTAAAGACTCTAAAAACGCCGTTTGCCCCCCAACATGTCTCACCGAGGTCTATTAGGTTTACGTCTAATGAAAGGATCGGCAGAGCCGGGGGGCTTCCTCCTAGGTGGCAGCGGCTTCGGCTTTGGCGCCGCAGAATTCGAGGAACCCTGATCATCACCGTCAGCTCGATACCAACTACATTATCAAAGAAGAGAACATACCTGAGGCGGATTTATGTGCCGAGGTGGAGCTTGGCTTGTAGATGAAGAGGGCTGGCCTTGTGGAATACCTAAGACGGACATTGCTGAGGGGTCTTGCGGTCGTGGCATTGATTTCGGCGCGGTAGGCGGCGCTCTTTTACCTGGTAAATACCCACTTGCGATCTATACAATAGTCATTTTAGTTATAATGTTAGTCAGCTGCTTTGTTGGATTTACTAACCCGTTTTGTTGCCTTGCCCTCATCGGTAGCATCTCTGGGCCGTTTTTGTCCCGATTGATGTATCACAGGACGATCCGATGAAGGCGGGAGTGTTGTGCTCTCACCACGTTCGTTTAGACCGCCAAACCCCGTAGAAATCTGGCTATTCATTCGAGGGTCTGGGGCTTGTCGCTCGAGAACTGTATACGTCTGGGGGAGTTGTGGCGTTTTGTATCTATTTGATGGCCCTCGGGTTATTTCCGGAGCATCTTCCATGACCATATCGTTTACCACAGGCTGAGGCGCAACATTGTTCAGATTGCTAGCTGCAAATGGGTTTCCAGGATTGTTGAACTGGCCACCTTGAGAAAAGGAAGATGATGCTGTGACGGCCGGTGGGGTGTCAAAATTAGGAGGTGGCAGTCTAGCTCCAGGTCTCTTAAGTAAAGAGATGACATCACCGGCAGTGTAACAATTCCGAGCTTTTGCGTTTATAATAAGCTTGTTCCAGAATTCTCCCTGTACTAGCGCCCGTGAATCCCCCAGAATCCATAGAGAAGACTTTGCGCGAGTGAGACCGACGTTCATACGTCGGATATCCGTCATGAAACCAATACCACCGGTAGGGCTGGCTCGAACGCAAGAGAAAATGATGATCTCACATTCTCTACCTTGGAAGGCATCCGTAGTGTTGAACTCGATTTCGTCCTTGATCCTTTCTCCGTATCGGCGGGAGAACTGGTCACGAAGCGCGTATAATTGAGCTTTGTACGGCGTGATGATACCGATTTTCCCCTTCAGTTCCGTTCCGGGATAATCAGCT
Organism: Whalleya microplaca; assembly: GCA_022497155.1. Lineage (NCBI taxonomy): Eukaryota > Fungi > Ascomycota > Sordariomycetes > Xylariales > Xylariaceae > Whalleya > Whalleya microplaca. Next base: position 20,797 of record MU385726.1, read on the forward strand.
GTAAACCTGTCGTACAGTTGCATGGCGACTTTCAACTCCTCTTGGTTAACAAGCGATTGGCCCTTGTGGCCTCTTTCCTGGATACCTTTGACATCGAAGAAGCGATACGGCCCTAGCAATGCGCTTTGATGCCACGGTTGATGGCGCAGTCTACCCATATCGTCACCATCTACGAGGCGCCGCTCATAGAATTCTTGGCTTGGGAACAGACTAATTTGCGGGTGCATACGATATTGTGTATCCAGCAGATGAACATCATTTGGATGATTATGCTGCATGCGAACGAAAAGACTCTGATCGTACCCATACCGCGCGGCCGACTGCGATAGCACCGTTGGGGGAAGCTGCTTCGGGTCTCCAACGAGGATACACTTGGAGCAGCCGTATTTCAGCGGAATCAGCGCGCTTAGCTCCACACACTGAGCTGCTTCGTCAATGATTACCGTCTCGAACTCGACTTGCAAGTTCTTGAACATTTCATGCCCACTACCGCTAAGTGTGGCACAAAGCACTTGCGCCGAGTCAAGTATCTCTTGCTGAATCTGACGTCTCCGAATCTCGCTCTCTCTGGCAGCTGTGTTGCCGCTGTCTTTGTCGGCATCGATTTTGGCACCAATCTGGGCCTGTCGGCGCTTCAATTCATCGAATTTCCGTTGCAATTGGTTCACCAAGGGGCGGTCTTCGGTAGCCCTCGCTGATTCCAGTTGCGGGCGAAGTTCTGCTAGTTCTAATTTGATTTGGCCGGCTTCTTTGTGCATCAAATCTCGTGAGCTAGGCCCATTGTTTTCCTTGTTGATGCCCTCTACGCGAGCCTTCACCATTTCGTCCAGAGTGACGTCCCTCACAGCCGCATTTATCGCATCACTACGACCAAGGCGTAGCACATTGAGCTTGTGGAAACTTCCGGTCATGGTCTTCACCCCAGCTTTCAGTCGTAAGACTAATTCATCGACAGCGGCGTTACTTGGCGCGCAAACTAGCAACTTTTTGGCTGTTCCCTTGCTAGCTGGCGGATTTAACGCACCAGGGCGCTTAATAGGTGTAGCAGTAGTCGAGGAAATGTTACCAGTTAAAAGAGCGCCAACCATTGCCACGATCGTCTTCGTCTTGCCTGTTCCAGGAGGTCTGTACTCAGTTAGTTGAATGTTTGAGAAAATGATCATGGTACAGTGTGCTTACCCTTGAACTAATGTGAACGCATCGTTTTCTTTTGCGTTCAAAATTGCCTTGGCTTGTCCTGTATTGAGATGATAGTTCTTCATAACATTCTCAACGGCTTCGGGGCTGAACTTGAGCATCGGGGACGGTTTGGCCTCAAGAACCTCTGGCATCAGATCATAATATTGGAGACTTTCTAGAGACGCATATTCGCGTTCGATTGTCGTCATGTTGGTGATCTTGATGGCATAGAGTTCGGCGCCGGGCATCATCGTAGGTATAATCCGCCCAGCTCGGCTACTTAGGCGGAACTGGACCTCGAGGTTACCATTCTTGAACTGTATACGCCATATACGCGCAAGACAGTGTAGTTCATCTCGTGATTCCAAAGGATTCGGCCCATGGGAGAATAAAATGATGTCGCCTTCCGCAAGGAATCTGTCCTTGGTTTCCGTTATTGGCATGGCTATGCTGACTTCAACAAATTTGTCAATGTTCATCCGATTCACGACCTTGATCCCAAAGGTTTTCGACGTTGTCTCATCCTTAGATGTCACAAATGATCTCCAAGCCTCGTTGATTAGAAGCGGTAGGAAGGTTTCTTTGTACTCTCGAGGGTCTCCATAAGTATCCGAGACGTTAGAGCATTGTATCCCGTTCGGCGGGTCATTTCCCTCATGGAAAATATCCCACTCAAGGATGGCTTGATGCAGGACATCCATGGGAGGGATAAGCCGCGCCCGCATATCTTTCGCAGAACGCTGGATCTTTACCTTCTTGACCGGCACACGAGGGTTGAGCTTCATGGCCTGTATGTGTTTCGCCACATCCTCTGGGCGTTTCTGCCCAGCGACAGAGTTTGCCAAGAACTCTGTATCGTCATCTGAATCATCCTCATCCTCTGATGAGGAGTTGACCATGATTTCGCTCTTCTGCGGAGCATGATCTTTGCCTTGAACCCCAGAAAGACCCTGAAGACCCGAGCCCTCCCCACTAACGATTTGCTTGGGAGCTCGGAGAGCTTTCGCTCTGGCGATAGCTTCGGCATCTCTCTTTCGCTTCTCCTCAGCTTCTTTTATACGTTTTTCACGTATGGATGCCACATTGACGACGGCAGGTTTAGGCTCTGACTTTGTAGGTTGACGGGCCTTCATTTTTTCCAGCGTAGAGAGATTTTTCTCAGATGATGAAGCTTTAAGCAACTCGCGCACGTCATCTTTGGCAGATCTGCTCACGGGCTTCTCCTTTCGTGGCACACTTGGCGCACTTGATATCTCATCAACTGACTTTGACCAAGCATCAAGCCTAGTTTGCTTTTTGGGCCCCTCGGCCTTCTTTACTGAGATAATTTCTATATCTTCATCTTGAGTATCCTCTCCTAAGGCTCTTACCAGCTCTGCGCGTTGGCGGTCATTCATGTTCGTTCCAATGTAGTATCGCCCACTTTCATTCTTGGTGCAAGTGTTCTTGACATATGCCAAAGGTTGTGGGGGCAATTCCATATCAAACTCCACTAGACGCCTCAAGAGCTTGCCCATGATATTGACGATCACTGTGACGAGATATAAATCCTTTAGGCGAAGCATCTTGCAAAGTCCCATGCAGTATTTCCGTGGCTGCTCGAGGATAACTTTCATGGCTTGTTTCGCGGGCTCACCGCCACTGCTCATAGAAATGGTATCCTCGGATTCCGGGCTCAGAGCAGAAGCCAGAAGACCGTCTTGTGCTAACAGAGCGTCAGCAAGCTCCATGGCCTCTCGGCAGAAGTCCTTCATGACGTCCATCTCAATCATACGGCTCCACCCGTCGCATTGATTGAACGCATTTTCAAGGAAGGTCCATTGTGATGTCCACCAAGCACCAAGCACTTCCCGCTCTCCATGATTTAATTGCTTCGAACGTAGAATACCTGAAGTGGGATCACAAAGGCTACTGAGGATATCTCTCGAATACCGAATGATGTTGAATTGCGGTGACCACAGAGATTTCCTTTCGGTAATGTCGCTTACAACATCAGTAAAGGAAGTCAATGCCGGGATGAAGTGGGCCTGTAGCAGCTTGAGTACGGCATCTGTTCTCCTTTCCTCATTGGTGACTGTTTTAATGAACGAGGCTCCGGCTTGGCTTATATCTAACTCGCCATGTACGAGAGCTGTAACGATCGGTGAAATCGTCGCAGCTTCTAGGCAAAACCGCTCTAGTGCAGTTTCACTGAAAAGTCCCAATCTCTCGATCATTCGTCCCACAGCCTCAGCCGTGTCCTGGAATTCGATATTGAACTCCGTCTTTGCCGGCGATAAGGATTGCCTCTTTTGCGGCCGAAAAATCTCTACGTTGACGAGCGGGCCAGTGGCAATGAGCATTGCCTTCGCAAGCTCATCCGCACCTGGCTGCAAGATCTCCAAGAACGCTTCCCAAAGGCCAGAAGATTTTCTCTTGACCTCACGTTGAACGTGGCTGTCGCTGTTCTGGAGAGCGTTGAACTCCTCCACTATAATCCGTGAATCCAGAGCTAGAGCATACTTAATTACAGACAAACCGGCGTGCGACATAGCAGCATGTTGGCGGTCGTTAGATGGGAGCTGGGCTAGCTGGATTATCAGATCTTTGTACTTCAATGTCAAGTTTAAAGTCGCATTTGTGTGGATTGTGGAAGAGCCCGCATGCAGCCTGTAACTTGGCGAGGCAAAAGCTTCTAACGTAGACGAGAGAGCTTCGGCCGCAGCAAGTGAGCACGCGATTTTGCCTTCTTCGGTCATGCCCGGATCCTGAGCATATTTCTGAAGAAAGTGGTGAAGAAGAGAGTCACAAACATCGCTCTTCTGGTGAGCAGGAATGGACTCTACAAAAGGTTTCACCCAAGAAATTGCTGCCGGGCTCCCCACAGCCATCTCATGCTCACCAGATTGGATGAGCAGCTGCCTGAAGGCTGGGCTCCCTAATATTTGCTCTGCGACAGCTATATGAGAATAATGACTGTATGCATTCCAAAAGGCCTTAGGCGACTTCTGTATCAGCGCACAATACGCTTTGAGTAGTAACTTCAGTATGGGAACCGAATTGACGCGTGCCATGTGGGCAAGCATCAACTCATATATGTTCGGTTGGACAGTCATAGCCCGTAAGGAATGGACAACAAGGTTCTCATCAAGCGCATTCAGAATGTGGAGGAATCCTTGCCAGAAGCGCAGAAGAACGTCGTGGGTCGCATTTATGTCGTTTGCTTTAAGTATAGCGATCGACAGGTTTTCATTTATTGCCCAATCGAAGTCCTCAGCAGTAATCAGAGGCTGGCGCGAGAACGTATGAACGGCAAACTTGTTGCGAGTCTCGTTCTCGTCAAAGAGAAAGAAGGTCATGGTGGGAAGTACTTCGTCCAATTTGAGGACTTTCCGTTGCTGTATAGCCTCGAAGACGAAGTTGAACTGCTTGCGATTCTCGGGCAGGCTCAGGTAGGGCATACAGCATATCGCTTCGTAGAGCGCTATGAGCAATTCCGCCCTATCCTCCTTAACGAAAGTGCTCTGCCCAGTAACCCCACCATGAGCTTTGATGAAGTCTACGGCACCTGTCAACCCTTCATCGATCCGGCTGAAGTCGAACTGGTTGAGGCGATTGTCCATTTCTTCAACGACAGTGTCATTGTAGAACCTAGTCTTGCTGTCAGCACCAATGATACTCGGGGGATGGCGTAGGGGAGGGGGGGGTATTACTGAGAAATATGTTTTAGAAACGGCTTGCGACCTTTGTGCCAGTTGCGCACGCAAGTAGCACAAGATTTGAGGAAGTTGTTGGTCCGTACTCCAAATTCAGGGCCCAGGGTTCCTGCTGCTTCTTCTTCCAGGCCCAGAATCAACGAGCATAGATACATCTGATCCAACCTCTCCTTGCCTTGTCGGATTCTCTGTTGCTTCTCGGCGACGCTGATGGTGCCAGGCGTCTCGAGGTCTTCGTAGATCTCTTCGTCATCTTCGGAGATCTTGGGGCAGAATAAATGGGCTTCGTGCGGGAAAGCGTGGAGCTGATTAAAAGCATCTTCGAGGAGGTTAGGGACGGCCATACCTAGCAGTACTAGGCATGTCGTGCGCACGCCTGGTCGAGTCGGTCGAGTCGGTCGGATTGAGCAGTCGTTGCGTCTGCCTCGGTAGGTAAGACACCTATAGGGCCGTCTATCAACGGCTGACAGGTACCTAGGTAGGTCGTATGCGCGGGTCTGTAGATGGCGGTTTGATGGTAGATCTAACGTGCACCCCAACGGGGAATGCTAGCTCCAGAAGAAATGCCGGGAATTTGGGAATCTGGGAATCTGGGGCAATGCTGTCGAGGTCCGAAGGCGGGCGCTCTATAAAGTTAACAGACAAGATTAGGTTGAAGGCAGAGAGGTAGAGAGGCAGAGAGGTGGGAAGAAATGGGTCCCTCTCTAATGATTTGGCTGTGCAGGAAGAAAGAAGAACCTTAGGAAAGACGTCAGTCATGTGCAAATGCCCAAAGAGCGTATAAAGCTCGATTAGTTAAGGTAGGCAGGCAAGCAGGCCTGTATGGAAGAAAGGGCATTCGGCAGGCAGCTTAAGAACAGCAAGTGAATGGAAGTGGATCTGGCGCGTAAAGATTGGAGGAACGCGGGTGCTGCTGGTGAATATCCCTCTATCGATAAGACCCTAATTGCCAGGTAGCTGCAGGTGACATCCAACGGTGCCAGGTGTAGGTATCACAATATCTAGCTGACCTGGCAGCCCTGGCTGATTTGGCCCTTAACTAGTGCATCAGCAGCGCGTTAGGGAAACCTGGAATGTTGAATGGATGGTTGAAGCAGGCGACAGCTAATAAGGTTCTCTTTTTGATGCCTAAAGAAATTTCTAATTAAGTCAGACTTCAATTACTACAGAGAAACATGAGAGAGGCCTAACAATAAGGTTATATAAACTACCTGGATTATCAGATTCACAGCGGACAACATCATCATCCAGGTATGGTAGTCGCAACTATATAGCAATATGTGCATCCTTTTGTGATGCTTTCTGGTAGTGAAAGAATTATGACTACAGGGAGGAAGTGACCATTGAAGCAACAGATATCAGAGATCATGTTCTGAATTTACGGAAACACAATGCTTGGTCTCAGGTATCACTTTAGAATCTCCTAGAGTCTGGTAAATCATCGCACGTTTGTCTATGTGAGTAGCTCAACTAGGTTTCCCAGGGATCAACTCTGAACTACTTAAATGCAAATATAGAAGGCCGTGTGCAAATTGCTCCTCCATATATCAGAATAGAACTGACCGACCTGGTGAATGTATCTGACTGATCTCTGCATGACGTAGCAAGGTAGGTTGAGCAGGGGCTTAAGCTTTGTAGTCGCTGTCATCAAAGGCAGCACTCTCAAGCTCCGAAAGCTCTGAATTCTCAACCCCTTCGGTAGTTCCATGATCTACCACTTCATCGGGTCCCGCTTCAGATGTATCCCCTAAGGCAGCTCATTTGGTCTCCTCTTCGTACTCCTCTTTCTTAACCTGAGTCTCTCCCTGTTCTGTCAGGTTAGCGGCAGCATTCAGGCTGTCTAGGTTCTCTCCTTTCTTTTTCTTCGGTGGCTTGGGCTTAGCTCTAGACTGACGCTTGTCGAAGCGAACAAGGAGGTCGTCAAGAGGGCAGACCAGCACCTTCCACTCATCAGTGCCTTCAACGGTACTCCGTTTACATTTCCCACACGTCTGTCCGTGGCGAATGAAAAGTTGATGAAGGCCATATTTGAGGTGGTCTGGGCATCGAACTTCGAGATGGCTGAATACATCGTTCTCCGTTGCCTTCTCAGGGGCCCATCCCAACCACTTTGAGAATTTATCCACGTGCGTATCCACAGCAAAGCATGGTCTTTGGAGACAGAATAGAATGACGCATGCTGATGTCTTGACACCAATCCCGGGGTACTTTGTGAACTGCTTCATTGCCTCATGGGCTGGCAATCCATGCATGTGGTCGAGTGATAGAATGTTTTGGTCAGCCTTCAATATCTCTAGCTTCTTCTGGCCCTCAGTCTTCTCTGAGGCACCAAAAACGGTCGCCTGCATACCACTCTCTTTCTCTGCAAGGTAAGCTTCACGTCGCTCAATGTTCTCCTGGTAGACCACATCAAGGATTGCCTTGATATTTTTGGCCTTGTTATTAGCCAAACCACCCATGCGAATTGCCTCGACGACATCCTCCAAGGGGGATAATCTGACATTATTCCAGTCGATACTTCCTTTTCCGATCCCTTCTTCCAGTGTGCCAAATTTCTGCACCAAGCCTTGCAGCATTTTACCTGCGTTCGCAAAGGTTGTTGCACCACTTAGGAGGGTTCTGATCAAAGCATCTAAAACTGAAGGGACTTCGCCACATCCAGTAATCTCAAGAGAAGGGGCTGGGATCACTTCGGGAGCCTGGGGCTGCACATCATCATGCATATCTGCAAGCAGTCGGTAGACATCTTCGCACTGCTTTGCACTCGGTGCTTGCCATTCAGGGAATGGTGTCTCTCCTGGTGTCAAGCCGTAAGGATTATCTTTCGTCTTCCTTGCCTTCCTCTTTTCCTTCTTCGGTTTGGGCTCAAGGACATCGGGTTCTAGCTCTTCATCTTCTGCAAGAGATCCTGTCTTTGTATTGCGCTTTCGCTTCATGGGCACCTTCGTAGGTTCATGGGCCTCCGCTTTAGGGTCACCAACAACGACTTCTGTAGGTGCCTCCAACTTTGTCTTTGCCTTTCGTGGTAGCGGCTGCCGTCCACCCTTTTGCGTATCGTTTGCCTCAATATTTGCTGGTTCTGAAACAATACCTGGGATATCTGAAGCTCCTGAAAGCTGGATATTGGGCTTTCTGGCTCGTAACTGTCGTCTATTGGGCTGTCCCTTCGCATTATCATCATGTAATTGAACCTCGTCAACATATCCCGGTCTTGCTTCTGGATGCACTGGGAGAAGGACTTCCGATTGAGCAAGTGTCTCGGGTGCAATACTCTGAGTTGCCGTGCCTTCACTTGTATTGGTAGACGTATCAGTAGATGTATATTGATCCAATGTTCGCAGCGATGCTTGTGTTGGATTCGGCAGTAATGGTTCTTGAGTGGAGGTGATAGTTGGCAGCTCTTCAAGTGAGGCTACGGATGGCGTTGCTTGGGCATTTCGTTTACCTGGAGCAACGCCCATATTATGCGGGAGAACATCCCAGCCGCCCTTGACGGGCACTGCTGGTGCTTTGCGACCTCGCTTCGGCATCTTGATTTGGATGGTTGCCGACTTCAGAAGTGATGTGGCGAGTGAAATGTAGTCACAAATCGTTGCGAAAAAGGTGTTTCAGGAAGGCACAGAGAGGTGCAGCATAGAAAAGCTGGAATTGAGGTAGAATATGTGCCTAATGATTGTGCATCTGAGTTAATTAGTACTTGGCTACCAAAAGCATTTTGCATGATATACCAGTTAAGAATCATACCTACCAATCACGAAGATGATTGCTGATTGGATAACTAGATGCTTGTCAATCAACAGGACAATTATCACCAGTAGAATCTGCAAAAAGACGGCGTCCGATCAAGAAAATATTGATAATCTTGGAGGGGGTGGTCGCAACACGGACGCACCAACGACACTGGCATGCCAATGACACCGGGGTGGTTGGGATCCAGTTGAGAAACAGGATATGTGAATGGATGTAGAACGAGAAGATGGGAGTGCTGTTAGAATATGTAAAACGGCATCGGCGATAACCTTGGCATTTAGACAACGAACCTAAGTGACGAAGAAGGTAGAAATGGTGTTTGAGAGAGCAGCGTCGACGTCGATGTCCACCAGACGAAGTAAGGTGTCGACGACCAGCATATGCAGATAGGGCACCAACAGCAAGGGCTTTGCCGACCGACAGAATAAATTGACGCTGCCCACAAATATGGGCATGTGTGGGTAGAGTTAATGAGTTCGGCGTTTTCTGAAGGGAAAGTGAGGAATACACCTGGGCATGTAGCAGTTGAAAGAAGCATTATGTAATTTCTACATGGGACGACCTTTGAGTGCCGGTGGGCAAGGAAGGTGCCCAAGTGCAACAGCCTGGACATATCAGCTGGGCAATTGCTTCCTATCCACTTTCTATTCTATAAGAGTCACATATATCATCCGAACTAGGTAGGTAGGCACCTACCTAAGTATTTCATGTACCTGCTGTGTGGATTGACACATACATGTATGCATATGTTTGCCCATTTCATCCAGAATGGCACCTCGCAAAAAATCATATGACATTTGTAACAGGTAGAGTTGCCCATAATATAGTAGCTTTATTGATTAGATTCGCGTATTTTAACATCTGAAATTTATGTAGAACTGAAATAGATGAGGGAATCCATTATAGGTCTGGACTGAGCTGTCAATCATTTGGCATCAATGAGATGAATGAAACTCTGAACATGAGGATGGTTCGGCTAGGGTGGATATTGTAACTCCTTCATAACAGCGAGTTAAGGGGGCTAGATTCATGAACATAGTCACTTAATTTACCTAGACGAGCACATAATGTGTGGACATAGTAAGTTCAGCAACAGCACACTATATATATATTGGCGAGAACTATAACTATACTAAGTAGTTATATCGTTCTGTCAAGTTGTTTCTGTTGCAGAATAAGCACCTTTTCAACGCCTTTCAGGTTCAGTAGCTACGTTGTGGAGACTGATATCATCCCGAACTAGAGGAGAGAGAGCAGCATTTCTCGGCTGGTCCGATGAGCCCTTATCTCTAGATGCCAGAGTGTTTGGTGTCGATCCATTTGTATCGGCTTGGGTACCACCCACAACTAGCGTTGGGCCACTGCTAGCCACCTGTGCAGGGACGGCGTGCTTTCTCTTCGTCCCACGCATTTCGCTTAGATGATCGAAATACCCCTCCGGAATTGGTGTAACATAGCTTCCGCAAAATACACCGACCTCAAACTGAGTAGGACCACCAGGAGGCGCAAGGTCTGCGCATGCTGCCTTTAGGTCATCAAGGTCTTGGTAGATTACTTCCTCTGCATCAATGCCTGTGAAGTTTCAAGTTAGTTACTCTTGTTTTGAAATGAGATTGGGCGTTGAAACTGGTCAGGCTCAGAGATTCTGATCGACTTGAACGACGGAACATGAAGATAGAGAAGATATGAACATACTCTTTGCGATGGCAAAGCGGTCTTTGCCAGACGCAATTAGCTCCTTTGGACTCGCTAAGTCGACTGTAACCTCGTAATTAGCTGAGATCTATGAATACCGAAGACATGCATCAAATCTTGTTTCGGACATAAGAACAAAAGGATCTCCAGAAAAGACTATTTCCTTGATCAAGGAAAAGAAAAAAAAAAAGGGGGGGGGGGGGGGTCCGGGCTACTTACTGCCGTAGATGTGAGGGGCTGTGATACTATAGCGTGGGGTTAGTATTCTCTTTCTAGACAGTATGGCAATCATTGGGATTTATAAGACCCGTCTCAGGAGCATTTGACTCCCGAGCATAGCCTATCAGGGGACTCTTGCTCCTGAGACAGAATGAAAAGGGTAACAAATGGCTCTGGAGGCTACTTACGGCGGAGCACAACTTGCGAAGATAACCTTTCGCGCACCAGCCTCGCGTGCCATAGCGACAATCTCTTTACTAGTCGTCCCTCTGACTATAGAGTCATCAATCAGGAGGACGCATCGTCCCTCAAACTCTGACTCAATAGCGCTGAGTTTTCTTCGGACACCTTTTTGGCGCGCACCTTGGTGGGGCATGCTGTGTTGTTTAGGATTAGCAAATGCTGATGCTGATTCAAATACGCAAACGCAGACATATGTCTCAACGGTTCGATACACTAAATGAGTCTTCTATGAAAGTCTCGAAGTGAAAGCCTCGAAACCTCAAGATATTGGAGATGGTTGTACCCAAAGCCGACAGGCCCTAGCTGGCCCCGCGACGCAAAGAAATGAGCAGAGTAAACTTACATAAACGTCCTGAAAACATATCTGTTCTTGACGAAGCCTTGACAGTATGGTTTACCTAGCCGCTCAGAGACACTCGCAGCAGATGTGTTTGATGTTTCGGGAATCGGGATTACTGCATCAATGTCTTTAATAACTTCATCTCCAAGCTGCTCTCGTATCTTGTCGGCTAGTTTATAGCCCATCCTCTGTCGAGAAGCATGGACGGATATCCCGTCGATTACTGTGCGCTCAATGTTAGGACTATTTAACGTAGCACCGATAGTAGTGGTTATAGACTAACTAGTGTCAGGTCTCGCAAAGTATACCTGAAATGCAAGCTATCAGCATAGGTTCGAGTGGAAGAGACATATAAGAAGTGCTTCCAACAAGGCGGATCATAGAGCATTCCAATGTTGACTTACATATTCGAATATGTCTGGAGTATAAGTCTTGCGCTCCTGGACCTGGTGGAATACGGGCGCTCGTCCTTTCTGGATGAAAACAGCCTCTCCTGGCAGGATGTCACGGATGTTTCCGAAGCCTAATTGTCGAAGGGCAATAGATTCAGAAGCCAGCATATAGTCTTTAGCGCCAGGAAGGGTTTCTGACTCCTTTTCGCCAAGTACGAGAGGCCTGATGCCATAAGAGTCGCGAAATCCTAAAACACCAAAACCCGCAATCATGGCAGTGCAAGCCCAAGCACCCTGTCGAATATTAGCCTTGATTGAATCATCGGCAACATGGGAAGGGTGATTTGTAAGAGGCAATGCATACCGAGCATCGTTCATACATCCGGCTCAGGGAATCTGCAGCTTGTTAGAACACCGCAAGGTTTGAAGGCTACATTGTCCTCTCGAATATCAGGCACGTAAAGGAATAAGGATATGATATTAAGTCGTAAAAGATATAAAGGGGCACCTAAGCCAGGAGCAGAAGTTTCTAGGTAAATTCCTTGCAGATAAATGGAAGGATACTTACTGAAGATATCGTCGGTGTTGACTCTGGCTTTCCCAGTTTCATTCAATTCGTTCGCGAATATGTTAAGCATGCTACCATGCACAAAATCAGCCATCGCCGCTATTTTCTGGCACAATCTAAGGCCTATGGTCTCTATCTTATGACACCGGAATAGTCCATTTAAGCAAGGGCAGTAGAGTTTGAAGATCGACTTACAGTTCGCTATCGCTCTCCGTATTGATGTGTCTATGGGCAACAGTGTCAAGGTATTGACGCAGTTCAGGAGCATTGATGAGATTCCCGTTATGTGCAAAACATATACCATAGGGACTATTGACATAGAATGGTTGCGCCTCGGCGTTTGATGAAGTGCCTGCAGTTGGGTAACGGAGGTCTAAGCAAGTAGAAGTCAGCTAAGCTATGGCAACAGATTCAAGCTTATTTAGAATACCCCGAGCTCCGAAAACTCTGGATGTCTAGGAGCTAGCTTCCTTTGGGGAGATACTCACGTCCTATACCCATTGAACCAGGAAGGTCCTGGACTCTCATGCCATCAACAAAGACTTTGGCGGCCATTCCATTGCCCTAGATCAGTGTTAGTCCTGATTTAGATACCTGGAGTCTCAGAGATGGAAGCGTCGTCTTACCTTGCACTGATATATGCGACCCCCGGCGGCACAAGTGGCTATACCGCAAGCTAATGGAGGTTAGCTTGTCATTTGACCTGCCATTCGTTGATCCTTTAGCAGCCACCCCGATACTATCAGTAAGCGATGTTATTGGTATACTAACAGGTCGCACCCTCTTTTCTTTTGACATGACAAGTCAGGGTATTGAGATGGCTGTGGACGTGATTCTCGGTAATACTAACCATCCTGTCCTCGATGTTGAAGGAAGTACAATGCTTCATGAAGCGCGACTGCAGCTTTGCATGGAGAATTGGGGTCATCGCTAACATGGCCAAGAATTAAACCGAGTACACCACACATGATTTCCGAATAACCAAGAGAATGGTGCCTGGAGAAATATTAGTAAAAAAGGACAGATAATATGTTTCAAATATATCTCAGGGACGGCGGCATGACAACAGTTAGAGTAGACAAAGTCCATAAGCTTCGATGGACTTCAGCTAGCCATCCTGCCCAAGGAAGCGACAAAAACTTTGTATTCTGTACCCCGCCATGCTGCCTTCCGGGAGACATGTAGGATAAATGACCGTGATCAGAGTGAATTTCTCCGCAGCATTTGCTAGGCAGTCGAACATTTATAATAAAAAGACTCATCATATAGATCATTGGGTTGGCTGTTGGGGTGGCGGTCTTGTGCTTACGCTGCTTCACCTTTCGAAGACGAGCCAAATTTCGATATTGGCGTAATCATCTCGGAAGAAAAGCTCTTTAACAGCGGATTGGAGCAAAAAGGTCACCATCCCAGGCCAGCTATACTAGGAAACTTAGCCATCTCAACGTACCTTCTTTATCTGGACTTGGCGAGGCGAAAGAGCGAGTCTCAACTCAAGTTGATCGGATCGCGGGGCAACGGGATGAAGTCGGCAATGATACCTGTCGTGCTTCGTACGAATGGTCCAAGATTGGATAGGTAGATCTTTGGAGGGTTCAGTCAGGTCATAGTGCTTCCATTGGGTCAATTTAAGGTACAAGTGAATTTGAGAGGAACCTTCCTAGCAGCAAGGTAGGAGCACTACGGGAAGAATCGCACGCGATCAGCATCTTGGTTAGTTTTTTTAGTTTTTTTTTTTCTCTCTTCTGGAGAGATCCAAAAAGGTTTGCAACGGGCCAGAAGTTGGAGAAAAAAGAGTGGGGTAGAATCCGATAAAGAAGCTCACGTGATTGGACGGCACGGGTACAGACATTATCCGATAACCTATTTTGTCAATCTTACCCACTTTTATCCGGTGTCTCGGGACTTGATAATGCACAGCATTTGAGATGGTTTCTGTGAATCTTGCATACTTGGTCACAAAAGGCTGCAAACACGAGCAGAAGAGATGACTAAACAAACACCTTCGATTATTGATTCTCTTGAGATCTAGGGACCTCTTTACTGAATGCTATGGTAGGATTGATTGATGTGAGCGAGTGATCTCTGTCCAAGAACTGATCTCTTTAATCGCTCAAAGGTTCCAACCGCGTATTCCGGCCAGCCCGGGGTTGCAATTGCACCTACGTGCAGCACATGGCGCCTACCTTAGGTAGCACGTGGCAGCCATCAAAAAATTCCCTTGGTAGGTGGGGGTTTCGTCAGGGGTGAGTTGGCTATCGATATCGATGGTGGGGTTGGCTTCAATCTGCTTCATGGTCAGGACTCAGAAGCATGAACATAAAGAATTTCATCACCATGAATTTCCCCGATTGAAATCCCTGTTTAGAAAGAGGAAATCCGAGATATATATACAAAGCAAATAACTTGACCCCTACCTATCTTATTCTTCCAATATAGACTCCGAGTTACAATCTAACAATCATCAATACCTATCAGTCCTAGGTTAGATAAATATCCAAGAATATCATACTGCTCACGTTACTCAATCATCAAAGCAGGAAACTCATAGTCATCCTCGCTACATGAGCATCCATGAAAAACTCAATTGCTCATCCATTATATGCAGTACCTATAAATGTCATCAAAACCGCTAGGCCTACCAAATTCTCTCAGCGCTGTGCTCTAACCATGGTTGGCTGAACTCATGCTATATGGTAGAATGGTTGTTGGTATAATTCGAGATTCACACATATCAGTACGCTCTAGTATATTGAAGAAGCGCGACACATTCAAAGAAGTATCATTGACATACCGGCCTAGCTAGAGAGCACATTTATTATTATTGCTTTACTATGTACATATCTAGAACCATGAACGAGCCTGCAAATCTAACATCGATGGTGCCACCGCCGAGATCATGATACGTGAAGTTGCTTATAAAGATGCTATATCTTGGTACACCATTAGAGCCAAGACAATAAAATTGTGAAATGAGTGTTCAATCCTGAGCTATTCGTTAGCTTTATCGTGACCAAACATTCCTAATAGCATCTCGCGTAGCCCAAAATAAGCATTGGTTCTAGTATGTACACAGCAATGTTCCCTGCTGAAGTGACAGCATTTGTGTTTGGGGCCTGATCTGCACTAAGGCTCTAGTACATACTTGTGGGGATGAGAATGGAGTAGCTGCCGCCCCTAATATAACCAACGCTAACAAATTTTCCATTACCTCTAATTATAGTCTTATTGGCCTTTCGGAGTTCCTCCTCTGCCTATCGCCGCATGGATCCATACGTAGTCATATTATGCATTCGGCGAACCCAGATCGGAATAGCTCTATCGGAGAAGCTTCAAAATTGAGAGTCAATTGTTCAGGCATAGGCACTTGCATTTATGCTAACAAAATGCAGTACTGGCGGGGAAGTAGATCCACTATTAGGTGAATCACTCGCCGGCCTCATGTAAGCCTTTACTTCTATATTATCTGCATATACTCGCCTCAATACCTCTGTCTATATGGCTTGCTCTTGGCATGACTAGGTACACTTGTAGCACTTTTCACATTGGCATCAAATATGTTTAATGGTATGAATTTGTCTAAGTTGCCTTTTCCACACGTTCCACGTAGGTATCTATTAGTCGCGTATGGGTAGCTAGTTATCCTACTCGGTAGTGAAGCTTAGTCTAGAATTCCAAATGAGCCAGTTAGTCCGAGTCATAGTGGTTGTTGGTCAACTCATAGAGTCTTATAATATATACCAAATTATAAATATGAATGTATTCAGATGCCAAACAATTGACGCTGGTGATATTCCTTCCCTAGTGTGTGTAAGTAGGAAGATCTTGATACTTTGGAGTAAGAGGAGCTTGTCGTATCGAAATCTAAGTCTCCCGCTATGCCATTTTACCTGAAATATTTGCCCTTATGTTACCTTACTCTAGGAAAATTTTAGCGATATGTTAAACAGATGTAACGCTGTAGACTATTTACACCCCTTTCACAAGCAATCAAAGCTAGACCTGTACATGGGAGTCCCATGGGACTCCCACCAATTCCCATGGGAAATGATGGGACTCCCATGTAAGTCCCACGCTAGTAATGGGACTCCCACGAAATTTCCCTCCCACCAAAAAGTCCCATGGGAGTTGTCACGGCACAGGCCCTGTGGGGTGCTGTAAGGCCCTGTAAGCTGCAGCACACCTTAGGCCCCGCACACGTGACCTGCTGGACCACATGCTTAGTCAGATAGCTTAGGTAATCAGGTGAGGAGGTTTTCTCAGGTCAGGCTGTCATACAGTAATTAGCTGACCTTTTACTCCTCACCTTATAATTTTATAGTAATATATACCTATTACTCAGCACGCGCCACCTCTTTCCTTAAGCCGTCACATAATTATAAAGTCCTTTGGCGCTAAATTTAACTAATTCCGCTATCGAATTAATTTAGCGCTCTTTTTCTTAGCGTAATTAATTAGTTACCCGTTAATTTTTCTCTTTTTCGATTAGGTATAATTAATTAGTTACTCACTAATAACCTCTTACGCTAGCGTAATCGATTAGTCACTCGTTAGTTACTTTTTTCCTTTATTAATACCTCGTTATAACGTATTATACGCACTAGCAGTTTAGCCTTAAAAAGCATATAGTTTATTAGAAGGTATCGTGCTAAAAAACCCTGACGTAATTAATTAATTACCCGCTATATCCTATCGGACCTCGTTATATTAAGTACGTATAATAACATCTAGTTATTTAACGCTAAATTACGTCTGTTATCCTTACCGACCTCGTCCTTTAGACACTTTCCTTAATCCGAAATTATATTTAAGCACGGCAGATCCGATCTTTTTTACCCACTATTTTTGGCGATTAGTCGCAATAGCGCGGCTATTTTTTAACTCGTTTCTAATAATTAGTTACGGCAAGTTATTTTTTCCTTCCTTTTTTATACGCTAATTCTAGCAATTAGTTACAGCAGCGTATATAATAGTATCTTTCGGCAGTAACGAGCTAAATGCCGCACTTTAAGCCTTACGTACTAAACTTACTTTTAAATTTAATACTTACGTTAACGCGTTAAAAGCCGATTATAAAGGCTACGTTTAATAGCTCTAAGCCGATAAAACCTTTATCGAATTTAAGCTCGGCGTTATAAAAACTACTTATAATATTCTGCTATTTAAATAGCTACGCTTTCGATTAATTCTCCTAAATCTTCCTACCTTATTTAGCCCGTCAGATTTTAACGTATAAATTTTTTAGATCGCCGGCAAATTAAAGATCGATAATAAAGCGATTAAATTGTCTTAAGTCAAGTTTTATTATATATACGTTTATTTCGAGCCTAAGATATAGTATATTATCCTCCCTATTATAGCCCACGCATAAAAAAGCGGCGTTTGGAATCACTAGACTATTTTAAATACTTTAAAATTAATTTACGCCGACCCAAATAAGGTTATGCGAGCGGCAGCCAAACTTCGATCTACTATATAAAATTTAAACAAGTTTATTCGTACTTTCTTAATATAATAATACCGATAGACCTGGGAGGCAGATAAAATAGATCTGTTTAAAAAACACCGGGTTAATCGTTTATGTCACACTATAAATAATAAACTAAAAAAGAAATTTCTTAAAAAAGATTTAGTACTAAATACTTATAACAAATTTATCCTTTAGTTATATCGATAGTTAGGCTTTTACATTTCCTCCGGTTCCCGCAATCCGAACGCCATAAATACCTTTATTAGCACGATTTACATATACGGCATAGCCGAAACTAAAATTAAAGTAGTGTTTAAAAATACCTCAATAAACAGTAAATAAATACCTAAAATTACGTCACTTTAAACTCCTAAAAAACAATAGGCGCTTTTTATTACAAAATCGGAATAATAATCACGTTAAAAACAACACTAATATATACATTATAAATCGATAGATCATTTAGTTTAAAATTACCTTCTGCTACTACCGGAATCGAACTTCCGCAAGCTATACGCTAACGACAATAACATATAAGTTAGGAATTAAAAAGGTAATTATAACAATAACTATTACAGCTATTAATTATAGTAGTTAATATTAAATGGTTATAAAAAAATACAATAGATTAATAAAATCCTTTTAAAGGACTTAATTTTCAAAATTTTAACAAGTTTATTTAATACTAATGTCAGGTCTTATATAATTTATATAAACTAAAACATAAGGGTTAAATAAAGTCAAAAAATCACTTTTTAGGGATAGTGGTAATTAAGTTAATCCTTATATATACCAGGTACACTATAAGCTAGCTATTATTAGCTACTATATATAGTAGATTTAGGGAAGTAATGTTATAACACAGGCCCTATAGGGTGTTATAAGGCCTTATAAGCTATAGCACACCTTAGGCCCCGTACACATAACCTGTTAAACCACATATTTAATTAGATAGCTTAGGTAATTAAATAAGGAGGTTTTCTCAGGTTAGGCTATCACATAATAATTAGCTAACCTTTTACTCCTTACTTTATAATTTTATAATAATATACACCTATTACTTAGCACGCGCCACCTTTTTCCTTAAGCCGTTATAAGAGTCCCATGGGAAATATTAATAAAAATTTATTTTTTAATTTTATTTGCGACCGAAAAAAAAAATTATATTTTTAATAAAACTAAAATTTTTTTTTAAAAAAATAAATATTAATTTTATATTAATATTATTAATATAAAGTCCCGGAAATATTTTCCGGATTAATTTAAATTAAATAAAATAAAATAAAAAATAATTTTTTTTTTAAATATTTAAAATTATAATTTTATATTAATATTATTATATAATAAAAATGAAATAATCGCGAAATAATCGGTTATATAAAATATATATTAAAATTAAAAATTAATTAAAATATAATATAATAATTAAATTATTTATTTTATTTTATTTTATTTTATTTTATTTTATTTTATTTTATTTTATTTTATTTTATTTTATTTCATTTTATTTTATTTCATTTTATTTTATTTTATTTTATTTTATTTTATTTTATTTTATTTTATTTTATTTTATTTTATTTTATTTTATTTTATTTTATTTTATTTTATTTTATTTATTATTTCATTATTATTTCATTTTATAAAATAAAATAAAATAACTTTTTTAAATTTATATTATATTATATAAAATAATTAAAAAAAGTTTTTTTAAAAAATTTAAAATTTTTTTAATAATATAATTTTATTAGTTAGTAATAAGATTAAATAAAACTGATTTTTTTAATAAAATTTTTATAAAATTTTTTTTTTAAAAATACAGTTTTATCGGTCGGCGATGGGACTAAATAGGACTGATTTTTTTTTATAGGAGTCCCATAGGAGTCCCACGTATTTTTTAACTTGTGGGTGGGACTATCGTAGGTAGTCCCATCAATTTTTATTGGTCCCATAGGACTCCCATGGGAAAAAAAAATTCCCATGGGAGTCCCACGGGACTATGGGACCAACCCCGTGGGTGGGACTTGTACAGGTCTAATCAAAGCAAAGAGTCCTTCCAATATTAAGTTTCTACAAGCCTAAGGGATACAACAACTGCTTTTTGAGGTATTGAAAGTCCAATTTGATATTTTCCTCAATAAAATGATATCGCATTTCAGATTGTTAAATTTGAAGTGTTTCCTCCTTCCAACCTCTTATGTGAGGACCTAGCATTTCGTCGCCTTTAAAGCCAAGCATCTTGAACAGCGTCTTTACCCCACTTCTGTAAAGAGATATGAGGGAGAGTTGGGAGTTTGATATGCAGGTAGCATTCCCCCACATGGCTTAGCCTTATCTCGCATTGTAAGACATGGCATAATCATAGCTTGGAGATAATAGAGAGGGTTTGATCCTGTCAGATTATCTTCACACTTCCTTGACCATCCAAGATTTCTGTGCCACCCGAGCATAGTTGTTTAGGAACTCACGCGGGAATGGCTTCAACATGGAACGGATCCCAGCCAGGAGAACCAAAGCCTCTAGACGCCAGTAAAAGTCGTGATATGGCGGCCACAGACCAGGCTAGGGATAGTCTGGGCATAGTTGAGCATGTTAGTGAGAGGTCCATAGTACGGAAGATGGACCTGTGGCTTCTACCCTTCATGAGCCTGATGTACTTCTTCAATTCCATTGATCGGGTAAGTTGGCGACCGAAATCCATAGATTCACTACTAAGCTCTCTCAATTTTGCAGAGTAATCTAGGAAATGCAGAGATCGATGGAATGAGTAAGGACCTTGGATTTGTTGGAGAACAGTATTCGCTGCTGATTCTCCTCTTCTACATCCCCAATGGCCTTTGTGATCTTCCCCTCAACCTTTTAACAAAACGATTATCCGGCCGTATCATGCTACCGTCCTTGATGGTTGGCTGGGGTGTCTTGGCTACTGTTCAACCAGCCTGTAAAGGCTTTTCTGGGATGCTAGTTGTTCGCCTCCTGATAGGGTTCGTTCACTTCTTATCCAGCTTGATAGTATGTCAGCATATACTGACGAGACCTGTAGTGCTTTCGAGGCCGGCTTCTTTGCGGGAGTGGTCTTTTATTTGACCTTATTCTATACTCGTGCCGAACTAGGATTTCGCATCGCCCTATTTTTCGGCAGTGCTCTCCTTGCAAGTGCGTTCTCGGGTTTATTGGCGTTTGGCGTCTTCCAGATCCAACATCCCACCATCCATGGCTGGATGTGGCTGTTCATCATTGAAGGTACAGTATTTACTCTAGCATGGCAGCCTCGACGCTCTCGCTGACACAATAAATTTCTAGGAGGCATGACTGTCATATTTGGTCTGATTGCATACTTCTGGTTACCGGCCAGCCCACAGTCATCTTGGTTTTTGAATGAAGCTGAGAAATCAGTTGCATCAATTAGATTGCTCCGTGATGGCTCCTCTCAGGTTGGGGAGGTATTCGATATCTGGGCGTGCCTCCGGCAGTGGAATAATTGGAAGTTCTTTCTGTGGTGCATAATCAGTTTTACATACCCTGTTGCCTTTGCTACCACGGCCAACTTCTTACCCATTGTACTGAAGTCTCTCGGATACAACACTGTTTTGACGAACCTCCTGACGGTGCCGCCTAATGTTGCTGGCTTCCTTGTGCTTCTTGCTATTACCTACAGCTCAGACCGACACCGCGAACGAACTTTCCACATAGTGGGCAGTCTCTTCCTTTCACTAGTCGGCCTAATCGTTCTTGCTTCAGTCAATCCACAGGTGCAAGTTGGCGTGGCGTATTTCGCGTGTTTTCTCCTCGCATCTGGCGCGTACATCCCCAGCTGTCTAGTCCATAGCTGGCATAACAACAATAATCTTAGCGAAAACTCACGGGCGGCTACTACAGGACTCCTCGTCGGTCTCGGCAACCTTGGCGGGATTCTATCAGCCGCTACGTTTCGGACTACATACGCGCCACGATATATCCCTACTCTGATTGCTACGGCAGGATGCAACCTGGTCTGTATTTGCTTCACACTTTGGCTTGGCTTGTATATGCGTCTAGAAAATAGCCGGAAGGATAAAGAGCAGGGCCTTGTGCTTAGAGCGGAGGATGTTGAAACGCAGAATCTCATGGAGGGGGAGAAAGATCCACACTGGCGTTATTTTCTGTAGCTGAGTGACGTTGGCTGCGCTACCAACTGTGATGCTGAATGCTACTAGGCAGCTAAACTCACAACACTTGCCTGATCGATATCTCAACCAGATAAAACTTTGAATAATGTGAATGGGGAGCCGATAGTTGTAACACCTAGGTCGGGTAAATGCACAAATACATCCATATGAATAGTGAAGCCGTAAATATTTACTGATTCTCACAGGTTCCCACAACCCCTGATCAGAAGTAAAGAGCCATGGGTATGAAATCATGAGACAGAGATAGATGACATTGGATCTTCAACATCTACCTTGGTTTAATTTGTCAATTATAGGTATATTTGATCTAGGAAAGCGCCCGGGTGCCCACTGCAACACTATATATAAATATATACATAAGCAGTTTTAACCCCTGAATTCAAAGGCCGCCCGAACCACCACTTTCTCCTCCATCACTAGTGTTGGTATGGTTCCCTCTACGAAACAAGGTTTCCCAAGTTGAGGAACGAGGCTTTATGACTTCTGTCTGAGTTTGCTGTCCCTCCGCCACCATGCAGCTCTCTTCGTTGACATTAGACTTTGGCGATGCCGAATTCTCATAACTTTCAGTATCGTCCCTGCTTATTCTTTCTCGATTTGCACGTCGTCTTGACACTTGTTCAAGCATACGATTGCCCCGCTGTTCCAATATTTCCGAGTATAGTGGCATTGATGACCACCAAGCGTGAATGCCTGTATACTCGGTGAAGAACGCATAGGGGACGTGGAGAACGAGTTTGGCAATGGATCGCATCCATTTACTGAATGCTATAGAGATAGTCAAAGCGATAACAATCGTAGATAAACCAACTGCGAATGAATCCTTCAATTAGTAGGCGCTTTCAAACAAAGCAGGCACTGAGAGTAAGCTTTCTTACACATCCAAGTAATCTGTTGATTCAAGGTCATCCACATGGCGTCATTTATGTCGCTGTTATTCATGCCAAAGAAAGTTGCAAAGAAACTTAAGGGAAGCTATATATTCCAGAGGAAAGTCAGAGAATCCGTATTCTACGCAGTAGCTCATACGTACGAAGAAAATAGTGACAACGGTAAAGGCCATAATAGCCCTTCCCTGCTTGATACTCTCATCTGCTCTCTCTAAAGACGCCTTTGCTTCAACGATAGAGGTCTGTTGCTGTTTCAAAGAAAGCAAATTCTTGAGCTATATAATTACAGTCAGCATGCCTTTATATTTGTGCGTATGGAGATACAGACTTGTTCATAAGTTCGAAGTGCTGAGTCTTCAAGATCCTGGATTTCTGATTGGCGGCTCTCAATGAGCTCTAAAACTACCTGTGCTTCGTGTGCCGCATCATTGTATGGGTCATTCTGTGTCTTGAATGTCAGCTAAACTCACACACTTACTACCGGTGCGTTGTTGAATCATTGATCGAGAACACCCACCATCTTATGTTCCACTTGATTGGTATCTTGTTCGCTATTACGTTCATGGCTTGGTGGCTCCAAAGAACGTTTGGAGTTCTTGGCCACGTGTGTTTGCTCTTGAAAAACTCGTCTCATGATTCTGAGTTCCTCGATGATGCCCTGCGTCTCTTGACGGCTTGGTGGCTCCAAGTAACGTTTGAAGTCCTTGACCACGTGTATTTGCTCTTGAAAGACTTGTCTCATGATTCTGAGTTCCTCGATGATGTCCTGCGTCTCTTGGAGTAGTTTTCCTTCGGGGTTGATGTCCAACAGTCGTCGCCTTCGCACTATCCCCTTATCATTAGGGATTAAGTCCTTTGATACCAGCGCCACATTTCTCCAGAAGCTCTCATGGGCAATTGCTGTTAAGTCGGTCTACAGAAATTAATCATCAGTGTGAAATGTCCAATGCAAGTAATAGATTTAATTTTCTTACGACGTTCCCGATAGCAGAAGCAAATAGGTCCATCACTTCTGGCCTCTGGTCTAGAGGTTTTATGCGATCGAAGAAAACCCGGGAACATTGGTCGATGATAATCAGAGCTATGGTATTTTAGTGTAAAGGCCACCAGCAATGGAAACTGCGAATGCAAACTCACCAAGATGGTGAAGGGAAGTGATGTCTTCAGCTCCATTTTGGAGGCGCTCGCGAAGGCTCTTATGGACACCTGACGGGTCAGGCTTGTTTCTGCCCCAGCGTCGTGGAAAAGATGTGATAATAGTATCTTATTGTATTTAGTAAAAGTAAAATGCCTATCGAGGTCCGGATGAATTTCCAAAGAACTCACTATCATCTATAATCCAAAGCCAAAGCTGATCCACCATAACAACGCGTGTATTATAGGCTCGAGAATTGCGGCTTGACTTCGTGCTTCGATATACCACTTGATCCTTATCGCGCGCAGAAGTGTCATCCAGTGTTAGGAAGTAGTATTGATCTAGGGTTCTTCGGACGTGCAATGGTGGGTCTCGGTGAATATTGCCACACAGAAGTCTTTCGTCTGCTTCGTAGTCTAAATCTTCTGCAACACTCGCCACGGTCATAAGGTAGCGAGCAAGACAAGACCTAAATAAGTAGTTTAAGTACTTTTCTAGTCAGTTTGATGGGCTATGAAGGCTTACCGAGACTTCGTCTTGCGCATTGGTCTCTTAACTACTTTATCGGCCTTCTGGTTGTGTACTACAGCGCTCACGATGTCGGGTAGATGATTCACTTCTCTTTGCGATTGTTTCAACGATACATTATCTCCATTTATGGCTGATACCATTTTGGCTCGTCGGCTACTTGTTTCCCAATGTAGATATGGGAGCTTAAGATAGGTGTTAGATTTGAAACCGACATGCCAGGGTTGAGGCTCATAGCTCACAAATAACGCGATGTTATGCTCAGTGGTTTTACGCTCGCGTCTCGATGTCCCATTTGGCCTATCAGGTCCTAGATAAGAAATGAGCTCTTCCATTAACAGTGGGATTGTATGAGATACTAACCGCGTGGAATGATGGAGCATTTTGGTCTCATATGTCTTGCATGTATCGGAGGGCTAGTCTGCTTTCCCTTGCTCTGGTGATGATTGGACTGTTTTCTTCCACCAGTCCCGTGCATTTGACCACGCCAGAACTCACGAGCCAGCAGCTTCTCAGTATTGGTCTTATTCCCTTTAGATAGCCTTGTTCCATCTTCAAGTCCTATCGGTTTTTCATTGTAGTACCTAGCGATTGCTTGCTGCCGATGTATTGTTAGTAGGGTATATCATATGAGTTACGATATAAGATATCTCACCTCTATCCAGGTCATGTTGTTGGAAGGGAAATGAAAGTAACGAAAACAATTAGGAGGGCATTTCTCAGCCAATATATTTCCTTCGTCGCTTTTCAATATGTTCGAGACCAGCATCTTTTGGTTGGGAAACGTTCCTATGCACCCTGGGCGGTCACGGCCTGATAGTTTAGAACCATCTTGCGCAAAGTACATCACTCCGGCTTTAAAACCGTGGAATTCATCAACCTCATTGCTCTTTTGACTTCTTACGTTCTCCTCTTCCATGTTCAAATCTTGATCTGGAGCTCTCTCATCGTCGGGTGGTTGTCTGATGGGAATTCCGAGCCGTCGGAGCCACTTTGGAGATTTAGGTTCTGGCTGATTGCTTTCGCCATGATCCCATTGCTCTTTAAGGAGTTGTAGGGTCCTTATGTATCTTTCTTTCCTTGGTATATCCTTCTCGTCTTCTGATACTTCTTTCTTCAGTTTCTCCATTTCGTGTCTGACTGCATTCCTCCAACCATTTCGTTGATCTCGGAGCATTCCCTGTAGAGGCTTTTTCGCGTCCCAGATGAAGAACTTATCGGCTGTTGTCTGAATGCGCTCAATCTCGTTGTTAACAACGATTTTGTCGTGATCTTCAAGTTTCCCCAGGAACTCTTCCCGTTTGCTATATCTGATGCTGAGATAAGTCCCTCTTTTATCTCTAGAGTAACTCCATGGCTCTCTAGCATAGTCTTCTTTATCCTTACAGTCGCTTGATATGAATTGTTTATCAATATAGACATCGAACACTTCTTGGGGTGGATTATCAGGGGGTATTGCTTCCATCTGCTGAGTATCTGGATCCATTGACCATTCAAATTTGTCATTAACAAATCTTCGAAATGTTAAACAAAAGGAGTTGAAGGAAAGGAGTGATGTAGTTGAGATAGCGACAAATCATATTAAAGTACTTTAGCGCCTTATCATAAATGCTCGTAGCAACTGTTCGGTATCTTATGTGGCTGACATGACGTTATTATTTCAGATAGAACTTCCTTTCGGCCCCCAATGTCTCATAACCCAGGCGAAGGCACATTTACAAGTCGTACTGTGGCCAGTAATACTCAATTCCAACCCCCCTCTTTCACAGTCCAAAGCTAAACAGAACATATCGGGACGTTCCACTTACTATGCCCTTTGAAAACTTCATGCATACTCCTAGAATGACTTGCGACCGAGGGAGCTGTAGATTATAGCGGAATGTCAAGTCAGGCAGTTGAACTCTTGCCTGCTTTGCAGGCGAGAACGAGGCTGCATATGTTGCATTGGTGATACCCCAACTATGTGAAAGTTTGTAGGTCTGAACGACCTTTGACCGTATGGGCCATACAGCTTCCGCAAAGCTCTCAGTTAGCTATAAATTCTTAGAAATAGATTAATAATATTTACGACGTAATGTGGCTGGGAATATTGCAAGCTGAACTTTCCTATTGGGTCATAATCGAGTGAACGACTCTGGTAGCGAGATTACCCCAAAAATGGCACCCCCGATACAGAATATACAATAAGCTTACTCATTAGATTTACAAGGCCTTCTCTTCTTTCTAAGATTCTAGTGAATAGTTTATGATAGTAAGGTCAAGACGATGAACATTGTACTACTATTGAATTAGGGTACTATTGCACCACCTGCCACCAAGTCTCTATTAAGACCCCAAACTAACTAAGGTTACTTACTTTGTTCTCACCTATCTCCAACTTTGAAGAGCTTTCTGGCTGTATGCCCCACTTTGCCTCGTAATAGGTACGGTTCATTGTTGTGATATGCACATCTTAGTGTGCTGTCTCCACGACTGTTCCCTGACGGTGTGGCTAGTTTTTTCATCGGCTTAGTTAGTTCTAGTGGCACCTGATCTCTCTGTCAAGTCATCGTTGATCCAAGTCAAGCTTCTAGATCCCCGTGTATTGGTTGTCTCGACGTCTCCCATTTCACCCTGGACTAATGATCCAGATCTTGGTTTCGTGGCTGCAATTCTCAGATTAGCTGTCATCCATGATGGGTTATGATAATTGAAATTACCGAGCATGCTTGACGTCGTTTGTATCCCCTTGAAGTTTTGAGGTCTCCTGGCTTGTTCGGTAACATTGGCTGTTCCATGCATTATCGGGGTCCCCAGTTTCAGAGCGTCTGGTGAGTGCCAGTTGCTGCCTGTCATCTACCAGTACTCCGCCCAAGTTGCCTTGTTCGTTGTGCACCAATGAATCGATTTGCAAGGCATTGTGCTCCATTGAAGGCTGACGTCCGCTAGGATGCTATATGATAGGTCTCTGACGATGTCTTCTTGTTGGAATAATTACCCCATGAGTTGCTACTCCAAGAGTGACTTCAGCAGCGTGCGTCAACCCAGTTGACAGCTCTAATGAATACTGGATCTTAAAGATTTTGGCGCAGACTTCATCAATCTTCCATCGTTCTTTGACCTCGATAACGAGCATCCCGTTGAAGATCACGTCAAGCATTTGGTCCACAAACGGAGTGAAATTCTTCGCTTTGTGCAGATATTCAATATACTGTAAACGAGTTGAGAATGAGATCCATGTAGTATATGGAAAGTTCACGGACGAGTTGGGATGATATGTAATATGTAGGGATGATTTTCCTAAGACTTGATGCCTGGTGACGTGCAATAGGTCAATGTCCCACCAAGTCCGCTCATGGATTAAATGCTTACGTGCCTCTGTAACAACCGGCTTGAGAGTTGCTTTCCTCCTTCCTTGGTGATCTATTGTCACATTAAAATATTTGTCTTCATGAACATGTTCGATCGTCGATTCGTCTTGGCTGTCTCGCTTCATCGCGAAGATTTCAATTACCTCACCACCCATGGCATACCAGACACAGAATTCAAGGAAAACACACCCGAGGGACCAGATATCGTACCTTTGGGATATCATTTGTGCCAGATCTATTTTAGGTGGGCGGTATGCCGAGGTATATCCTTCAAAGTGAAGCCGATTCACTGCTGATCTTGTGGCCTGGGAATGATATCGGGTGAGTCCAAGATCTGATACAACAAGATGATGGTGTAGAATGTGATGAGGATCATCTCCGTACGCTGAAAACCACAAGATATTATTCGGTTTTATATATTCATATCGTCCCCATTCACGCTCATCACCGCTTTACGGATTCTAAGGATCTTCGTTTCTGTTGCCACGTCGCCAATCCGTGGATATGTTTGATCGCACAGGAGATTCCGAGACACTGCTAGACTGCCCATAGGTCTGAAGGGGCGGGTGTTATATTTTCTTGCTCCCAAAACTCCGTGAGGTTGCCGTTTACCCACTCGAAGAGTAAGAAGTCGACATCTCCTTGCTCAAAAGTAAGTAGAAGCTCGATCAGATGTTGTCTCTGTGTATGGGAGGTTGGTTTATCCGAAGTCCAAAGTCTATGTCGGTCGATGGAGCTGAGGGAAGCACGCATGAACCATTGCAGGTAGGTATGACGTGAGCTCCTACTATAGTTCTAATATTCTTGTTTCAACAGTTCAGGAGCCATAGGGTAAATGGAAAACCACACTACTTAGGTACCCGGTGGGAGCCTTTTAGTATGAGCAAGGTGGGATGTATGCTGCGGGCAGAAATACCACCCACACAGCTCCCCAGTCCGTTTGTTGGTAGATAATAAGCAAAGGCTGGGGGCCGCCAGGTGACCGAAACCCGACCATTCTTTCAAAATGCCTCTCAGTGAAACAATTACTTTTGATCCAAGCGTCAGGTGCAAGGTAACAAACCCGTAATCATGTATAAAGTCTGCTGCAGATGCGAGGCAATGCGTACCTTTCCATATGTAGTTTATGTGACAGTCTTTGGAAAATGCATAGCGCTCTTACGCCTTAGTGACTAGGCTCTATTACAATACTGGTGACTCGATGTTATGCATGCACAAGGAATGCTGCTGGTGTAATTTGGGAAGCAAGCTTTGCCACTGTCATGTTTGTGTGGGATGAAAGTGTACTTTAGTCATTTGTTGTCACATGGGAATGGTGCCAAGAGCTGTTGGAAGCTATACGAGATGCAGGAATGCTGCACGAGTACATATATTGGGTGCTGTTGGAGGTTATTCGATACTGTTAGAATGTATAACGACTTAATAAAAGGTATGGCAACCTAACGACAGCTACGTCAGCAACAGACAAGATACGTACCAGGAATATGTACTGCGGCAGAAGGTCTATATAAGACCTTTCACCGAACCTCGGACTTAAATCCAGGATTAGAACAGCAAGCACCCTCAGAGGCCATAAAGAATTATTAGCAAATTGATATGTTCCAAGCCCTGATCACCGCCCTTATTACGTTTGTCTACATCTGCACAGCCTGATACCCCCTGACACCCTTTGGTCAAACCTCATTGGGCTCTTTAAGCCGCTAGATGCTTGGACAAGAATCATGCACTGCAACAAACGTTCTTGTTGGTACGCTCGTGCACCGCTTCCCTCTCCGCCCCCTGCCTGAATATCTGCAAGTCATATTAGATCTGATAAACCAACAGATCCGTCATTCTCATTCTCTGGCAAGCCCCAACCCACCTTCCTTCGTCTCTGCTCCCAACACTTCCATCAATTTACTATACAGAACTTTACACGCAATTCGAGTTTTGGAAACTTTTCATTCACCCTTAGTCTACTTCTGTCAACTCACGATGTCGCAAACGCGGTTGAAATATGTGCGAGAAAACTCGAAGCATATTATCCTGACCCAACACCCCGACAAAATACATCCTCGAGTCCTGTCGGAGGCGCTAGTGGCTATATATGGAGAAAAGCAGTTCACTATAGCACTGAGAAGGGGCATCTACGTGATATACATCAATAAAGCAGCGGTGGATGAACAATCTGTAAGTCAAATAAGTCACTGCCTAGACGAATCATCTAAATGGGGAATGCAGGGCCATCTTCACAACGCCGAAGATACCGAGACAAATGCCATAGAGCATGACAAAGCATACTACCTTCAACAGTTGGATGACACAAAGGCGGCCCAGAAGGTGTTGAGTGAAGTCTAGATAGGGACTCTTTAAGAATACTGCATGCCTTCCAAATTTTCATTGAATACCGAATCAATGACAGAGGTTCACAAGTTCCATTAATGCGTCCCGTGGTCTTTGGAGATCGTCTTAGTTCGCCGCTGATAATACAACCAGATAAAGAAGAAAAAGAAAAAAAAGAGCTTTGCCCACAGTAACTCGGCATATATTTCAGACCTGGCAGCGAATTGTAACCCATGTTCCTTCATCTTCCACATGTTCCAGCCTCAAGGATGCGACCCCAACCCTTTCTTTCGTAAACACTCTTCTCCGGTGCATCAACGGGACGAACAACAAGCACATGTTGTTTTGCGCTATCCGTAATATTTTCAGCCTTGTCTCGTCCAACAATCACACAACGCAAGGCTTCGACTTAGAATTCCTCCTCGGTATCGAATTGGCTGCATAAACTCAAGTTTGACTCCGTAAGGTACAATTTTCTTTACCCGCCACCGAATTATGATGAGGTCTTTACTTTTTCGTGCATCAGATGGCCTGGAGTCAGCAGCTTTCTTGCGCTGAAAGGGGCTTCTGAACTCCTTAGTTGCCTAATTAATCTTTTCAAACTGAAGGTTCATGTATTTGATATGACCCTCCTTTGAGAGCCAAGACCAACTCGGCACGTGGCGGTCATCTGGCCAGGCAATATTCTTCATATCATTAATAGGCCTCGCGCAAAGTAGATTGCAAAGAAACCAAATGCTGCTTTCGTTCGAAGAGCTCGCGCTAGTCGGTTCTGTAGACCGAGGATTGCAACGAACCTATCTGAACGATTTGTAAAGGCTAGTCCTGAGTACCGCTCGTACAGGTCTTGGACGAGTACTTGTCTTCCGTCTCGACAGCACTTCAATGCGGATTCGGGAAAGTTGGCATCGCCATAGAAGGCAGCCGCGGGACTACAATTCCCGTTAGTGCTGGGTAAAGTTTTGATTCATAATGAATATAGATATGCTTACTTGTGTAGGCGCATCAAGGCCTCGCAATGCACCCCAGTGACACATTCCCAATAAATTAGAGTTGAGCTAAAGTAGATCGAGCACCGTGATAAGACTCTCTCTTGTAGCACCCAACCGCGACCGTTAAGGTTCCCTAATTCGGTGTCTACGTGGAAATTATTGATGTAGGGGCACACGTAAAGCCGCCTCATGCTCTGCATGGACAGCTGAACGCAAGGGCGAGGCTTACGAGGTGAAAGAAACCCTTCACAGGATGACTTAGCCGAACTGGCTGCGATTGTGAAGTACGCACCACTGGACACCTGTTCCATACTAGCTGCCTCGTTTTCCCAGTCCAGCTTATCGTCTTGGATAATACAGAGGGAGTCAATCCAGAGATATCTGAGTCCAAGTCCACGAACAACACTGATGGCGTCTTTGAATGTGGAAGAAAGGGAATTGAAGTCGATTGATATTTTGTACCGACCAATATTGTAGTTGAATGTGCAGAATTTCGCATCGCCCTTCAGTGACCCCCAACAACGACTGGGAGCAACATATGGCGATGGGTGAATAGTAGCAGAGTCTACGAGCCTGATTGTATATCCAAGTTCTATTAGACGAGCCGGCATGGTTGGTACATCCTCATCCTTAGGACGGCAAACCCCGTGACTAGAATCGCACACCTTCGACGTGGCTAATTAGGTACACGGTGAAATCGGCTAAAAGCACGGTGGTCTAAGCTTGAAATTCTAAAGATAGCTGTCTCACAGACCTATCGGACAAGAGCAGGTGGTTTCTTAACCTCTTTTCAAATACATAAAGGGGGCGTTCCCCATTTTTGCCTTTATAATCATAACTCATACATTAATATACTATTTGTGCGTAACCATTAGCTAACAGTAATAAAATAGCTTAAAAATTATAATCAATTACAATCAATGATTAAATAAACAGCTTTCATAATACGTAACGTACCTTAAAATGTAAATTGAATCCTAGGTTATAATGTAAAAACTGGAAATAAATATCCATCTATTTATTCTAAGAGTTTTACCTTCCTCCATTTGCTCACAAATAACTTCACAGTGTCCTCAGTCACCGGCCCAACCCTCGATAAAGTAACCGAATGCCCCCTTGCATTGATCGTACTCATCAGCAAGCCACCACAGCTCATCCGCGTAAAGTTTTCGTCGAGGAAATCAGTCAGCAGATAGGCCGGGTTCGCACCCTCAGCGCCATTATCCGTCTTGATGGGCCACTCGCGCACGCGACGCACCCATTCGCCGAATGGGATTACGGCGGGGATGTCTAGGGTGCTGGCTAGGTTGGAGATCATCTGATTCCACGGCTGACGCACCGGGTTCTCGATGTGATATATGGGGTGCAGGTTCACGTCGTCGGGCTGTAAAAGGATATCAACCAATGCGCCGGCCATATCGTTGACTGGGGTCCAGCCTAGAGTGCCCCCGAAGTCGGGCAGGGCGCCGAGGGTCTGTGATGACTTGATGAGGAAGAACACATGCTCGGCGTGATTCCAGTAGCCGTTAAGAGAGCTGCCGGCAATCTGCCCTAGACGTACGGCGGCGACGCGAAACCGCTGGTCATAGCAGTGTAGTGTGACGTCGAGTATGCGCTCACATATATACTTAGCTTCACCATAACCTGTAGGAAGCACGCTTTCGATAGGCACGCGCGCCTCAGGCACGATGGGCTGGCCCGTCCAAAGTGGATGGTGTCCTATAGTAGCAATAGATGATACGAACTCAAACGTCACCAGTGTCCCGGGATGCCGCACCGAAATATCCCGCGCAAGGCTAATCATGTTGGCCATGATACGTAGCTGTGGCTCGAAACGCTTGACGGGCCACTTGGAGTGCATCAGCCATGCATTGTGTATAATGTGCGTAACGTCATTGACTAATATGTTATATTTTTCCTCAGATAAGCCGAGATTCGGCTTAGAGAGGTCTGTTTCGATCACCTCGATCCTGCCCATGATGTCCTCTGGGCGAATGCCAGTGCCCTTTTGGAGCAGGGATTGCATTTGCCTTTGGTATGCTTCCTGCTTGTTGTTCCGGCGGTTGAGGCATACGACGCGTGTCACATCAGGGCGAGCCAATGATTTGGCAATAAGATGCGATCCAAGACCACCCGTGCCGCCGGTAATTAAGACGCACTTGCCGTGGGGTTTGGTAAATGTGCAGTGGGAATGGGAGTCAGAGACCAACAGGGACTTATCCCAGCCAGCCGTCAGCTCCTTGACGTATCTAGCGACGACGTGTTCTCGGTTCTCACAATCAAGCGGAACCCCTTTTCTCTTCTGGCTAGTTATAGCCTCCCGGGAGTGAACGGGAACGCGATCATATCTGGAATATCAACACGTCTGAGAAACTCGGTCGATGGCTAAATTGTAACGACTACATACATGCAAAAGAAAGGTCTCTAACTAACCTGCTATTCGGGTTTGCCGCTGCAATAATGAACTTCCATATTTTGCTCTCCTCGCTCTCTCCGTCAATCCAGTCTACGTGGCCGTAGCCGCTAGCCTGCAAGTCAGCCTCCCACCTCTTTTCGTGAGCTATGACATGCTCGCGGCCATCGTCGTACATCCACCAGCCTTCAAACAGGCCAAACACGATATCGACCCAATACATAGGGCGTGTCATCTCAACCAAGCATAGAAAGCCGTCGGACCGTAACATGCTGTGGATGCTGCGCGTGCTGTCACGCAGCGAGTGGGTGGCGTGTACAGCGTTGCTTGCGATGACGAGATGCTGGGTACCCACGAGCTCAGGCGCGGGCAGCTTTTCTAGATCGTGAACGGCGAAACGCATAAAGGGGTACTGCTTCGCCCACTGCTTACGTGCCTGCGCCACTAGCGAAGGAGATAGGTCTGTGAAGGTATACTCGACGGGCATTCCCAACTTAGCTAGTAGCGGTACCAGCCGTTTAGTCGTACCACCTGTGCCAGCGCCCATTTCTAGGATACGGAGAGGGTTTTCCGGATTTACTCTTATATCGCTTGCCTGAAGCCGGGCGACTAGACGCGTAAGGAAGTCTTCTATGCCAGCGTAGGTAGCACGGTTTATCGGCCAGTCGCCGTACAGTCCGGCAGCAAGCTCACGGCCTTGGGTGCTTCCGAAGATAAGCTTAACGCCATCGGTAGCGCCAGATAGAACGCGCGCAAGGTTGGTGCCTGCGTAGTAGGTAAGCTTGTCGGCTGTCTGCTGGTCAGGAAAGCGGGCAGCCAGGTCCTCATAAACCTAGATAGTCAGAGTCAGCTTTCACTTCCCTCAATATGTTTCTAAGATGTCAAGAAAGAAAAAAGAAAACATATGGGTTTCTCTGGAATAATCAAGGGATATATAATAATGTCGAAAGGGAGTTACGAACAGCACGGCTAGATCGCGGTGGCAGCGGCACAGCTGTACGTGTGATGCTGTCCTCTCCATCGATCTTAACAATCTGTATCCGCGTCTCGAGCATGCGGTACAAGTACGTGACTAGCTGCCTGTGTTCGGCACCGTGGGCGATACGCACGAGGCGCTGGCCGGGTTGAGCGCCGCGGATGCCAGCCCCACGCTCCTCGAACGCCTCGAGCGTGAGGGCCACCGTTAGCTCGTCCTGAAGCGGGAGAGCCTCAGCCACGTAGCGCGTCTGTCTGACCTCGGCGATGCGCTCATCCGTCAGGGCCTTGACTTCGTTGAAGGCGCCCATGACAGTGTCGAAAGGCAGTGTTGCGGTGCATTCCTCCATTTTGACAACTTCAAGAGACGCTGGTGTGGTCCGTCCAGTGTCTACCAGTGCGTTATTAGGCGTGGGGGCATACGAGTCTT
The DNA here is from genome assembly GCA_022497155.1 of Whalleya microplaca. Lineage (NCBI taxonomy): Eukaryota > Fungi > Ascomycota > Sordariomycetes > Xylariales > Xylariaceae > Whalleya > Whalleya microplaca. Next base: position 55,549 of record MU385726.1, read on the forward strand.
CCTCATCGCTCGTGTCGGACTCGGCTCCGAGAGGCCCGAGAGTCCCAAGTAGGCACTTCATCAGGCCCGGCATATCCATAACAGCCTGGATCTCGCTATCGGGTAGCTTGATCTCAAAGGCGGCCTCAAGCTCATTGATAAGCTCCATACCAACTAGTGAGTCAATACCGAGGTCGGCCAGGTCGCTGTTGGCCTTGATCTCGTGGGTTTCTAAGCCCGAAAGATCGGCAATGATGGTCTTGACGCGCTTGAGAATATCATCATTCGCTCCTTGCATCTTAGGGGCAGCTTTTATCGTTTGCTGAGTTGGCAGCGGCACCACAGTACTTGGCTTCTGTGACTTATAAACAGGCTTAAAGTTAGACGTCTCGACGGCGTTGGATATTCCCGTCGTTACTATATTAGAGGCCAGCCATCGAGGATCACTCTGCCGGAGTAGAAGCTTGCTCATAGCGTTCTTGGGAACCTGGATGTAGGAAATACCCAGCATCACTTCCAGCAGAGACCCATCAGCTGCATCATATACGAAAACGTCTGACAGAAAGACCTTGTCCGATGAGCGATGTGTGGTGGCGAAGACGTGCAGCTCGGTCGGTGTAGTATCCTTAGCTGGTGCCCGAATCCATTGCCCGATGCCATTGGCGAGGTAGGCGTCGCTCGGGGCTCGATTAGTCAGGAAGTTTGCCCATACACCCGCCACCTGACAGAAGGCGTCGGAAAGATGAGAGTCGAACCTCAGACTATCCGTCATTTTGTGATCCTTGCCGGTGTTAGTGGGTACCACCACGCCTGCCGCCTCGTTGCCCCGTCCGACTACCTTGCGCAGACCACGATATTCGTCGCCGTAGTCAACTATCTCAGCGAACACACGATAGATGTTGCGCTGGGCGAGCACCTCATCAACGTCAGAACGAGTTAGTAGGTCGGTGGCGCGGCCGTGACTGAACAGGCGGGGAAAATAAGCCAGCTCGCGCTGTAGGGATGCGTCGCTAGCTTGCATGAAGATAACACGACCCGTTGTGTGCAACATCTTGGAGTCCTTGTTAGCAGCAGCCTTGGTCTCCGTGCTGAATACTTCGAAGGACCACACGTTAGCACTGGCACCCTCAGGTCCCTCCTCAGTTGCCTCGATCCATGTAGTGAAGGCGCTGCTCGCGCATACGGGTGACTGATACTGAATATCTTGGAACTGTGGCGTACGTCCGTCTTGTTTATAATCGGAGTGGATGCTCGCGAGGCCGTCAACCAGGAGTCCGATCTGTACAGTCGCTGGGCAGATGGGCGCCGTCTGAAGCGTCATATGGCCCGCGAGGAGCTTCTCGAATCTGGGGCTCGACATGTTGACACGAAACCGCGCTACCCTCTGGGCACTGCCGTCCTGATACCCCGTGAAGATCACGAGGCCCTGCTCTTCAGGCTTGGTAGCCGGGTTTGGAAGCATGGCACTGGGCTCAGGAAATGCAGGAGCATACTTGGGCGGGATCTTGAGATGGATCCAGTGTCGCGAGTCTGGGTCAAATTGATACGGCGGTAGCAGCAGCGGGCTGATTTCTGCGCTGGCGCGGGCCTGTAAAGGATGATGGGCCCAGTGGTGGACGGCGAGGCCGGCTCGCCAAAGAGCCAGCGTCGTGTCGACATGCTTGTTCCATCCATCATCGCAGTTGGTGATATTAACAGCCTGGAAGTGTGCGTTCTTAAGGTTGGCATTAACAAGCGCCCGCGACGCCATGTGCGTAATGGTCGAGTTGGAGCCCGCCTCGAGAAACACGAGGGACGACCTTGCGTGCTTGACGGCCAGGCGCTCGAGTGCGTGATAGAAATAAACAGGACTCCTCATGTGATCTGCCACGAATTTGGGACCGAGCTTGCTCGTGTGAGCGGAGCGCTCAGTAGCTCGCTCTATTGGAATGATAGGCTCGCGGAACGTGAGCCCCTGTGCACCCTGTTCTAGTCTGTCTATAAGATCGTCCACGAGTGCGCAATGGAAAGCGTTAGATATATCAAGCCTCTTAGACTTGATACCCATGAGGGGAGAGTTGGTCAGAGTATCAGCTACTGCATTAATAGCAGCCGTCGATCCAGCAAGTGTGAAGCTCCGTGGGCCGTTATAACAGGCAATACTTGCTGGTGAAGCCTCGTGCTTACTATTAGACTCGAGAAGCAGCCTCTGCACATCAGCCAGATCCGCCTCATAAACGGCCATCATAGCACCCTTATCAGGTCCCCATGCATCGCGGACCAAAGTGGCCCTGTTAACTATCATGCTGACCGTATCCTCGAGTGACAAAGCTCGCGAGATGCAAAGCACCGTCAGCTCACCGAAGCTGTGACCTACGACGGCGACAGGCTCGAGCCCGGAGTCGAGCCAGCTGCGCGCGCACGCGTATTGTACTGCAAATAGAGCCACCTGTAGCTGTACCGTGTCCTGCATGGGGGTACGCTGGAAGATGCCGGGGAAAATGCCGGCGACACCAAGCGAGCGGGCTACTACATCCACACGGTCTATATGTTTCTTCAGCAAGGCTGTGCTCTCATAGACTTGGCGATCCAAACCGACGAAGGTAGATACTTGGCCGCCGAAACATAGCACAACAGCTGTATCACCCGACGGCCGCGCCTCCCCCTTATCCAGCGCAGCGAGCTTGTGGTCTAACTCGTCGAATGAGGTAACACTTAGCATAACACGGTTGTCGAGGGCGCGGTTATTCTGACGAGCTACATTATACGATATGTTTGCGAGTGAGTGGCGGTCCCTCGCCCGTTTTAGATAATTGCGAAGGGCCTTGGCTCGGCGATCGAGGCTGTCGCTATCGTGGGCGCTGAGCCAAAACGGGTACCTGACTCCCGCGGGCATCATACTTGTTTGTATCGTCCGTAGTGCGGGGGGCTGGGCGAGCACCATCGAGGCGTTGGATCCGGAAGCGCCATAGTTGTTTCTATCAACATCCAGAGTCAGCTTTTACTTAATTTAGAAGGTTTCGTTGTAAATTCGAAAGAGGAGCTGGGTTATAGATATAACGTGGTAGAACCAAGAAAGGGGTTATAGATAATCTCAAGGGGGATATAGACCCTCCAGAAGACGTACATAAGAGCAATACGGAAACCGGCGTCCCATGGCTGCACCTTAGTAGCTATAGCCATATTATCCGCGGGCTGCGCCCCAATAGCTGGATTGATGGTGGTGAAACTGGCCTGGGGTGGCACTAGGCCCATGTGTAGCATAAGCAGGAGCTTGATCAATGCTACGACACCGGACGTCCCCTCCAGATGGCCTATGAGCCCCTTCACGGAACCAAGTATGAGTGGCTTTTCGGAAGTGTGATTAGCTCCGCCGAGAACCGCCTTAATACTCGCATATTCGGCTGGATCCCCTACAGGAGTACCCGTTCCGTGAGCTTCAACTACTGATATCTGTGAAGGCTTCACACGCGCTTTAGTCGTTACCGTGCGGAAAAGGCCGGCTAGTGAGGGTACGTTCGGCACGAAAATAGGAGTGCAGTTTTGGTTTTGCTGTACAGCTGTGGCGGCAATAACCCCTAAAATGGAGTCTCCGTCTCCTATAGCGCGGTCTATACGCTTCAGGAAGACCGCCCCTACGCCCTCGCCGCGGCAATAGCCGTCCGCAGCGGCATCAAATGGCTTGCACTGGCCCGTAGGGCTGAGGAACTGACCGCCCGCGAGGTTCTGAAACCAGGCCGGCTGCGTATTGACGTGGGCACCACCGGCCAGTGCTGCCGAACATTCTCCTGACGCCAGTACGCTGCAGGCCTGGTGTATAGCTACGAGAGACCCGCTACAAGCCGTATCCACGACCATAGCCGGACCCGTCCAACCGAAGTGGTGGCTTACCTTACCCGCTAAGAAGCCCTGCAGGTTACCTGTCGTGGTGAAAGCATTGGCTGCCTGGCTCGCGGCGTTGGCCTGGTAGTCGTTACCCGTCGTTCCTAGGAACACACCTACATCGCTTGTGCCGTGACCGTTCAGTTGGCCACTCTGCTCGACCGCCTGATACGCGACCTGCAGCAACAGGCGCTGCGCTGGGTCCATCGACGCACTTTCGCGAGGGCTCTTCTTAAAGAAGCGATGGTCAAACTGGTCCACCCCGCTCATCAGATTGGCGAACCACCGCCGGCGCATCCCAGGGTCGTCGGCTGAGCGTGTGGGAGTGTCGCCGAAGTCGAAGCGCGGGTGGCCGGTCCCAATTTCTTGGTGCTGAGGCTTGGCCGACGCCAGCAGATCCCAGAATTCAGTCAAGTCATTGGCACCGGGAAGCTTGCACGCCATACCTATCACTGCGATATCGCTATCCTGCCATGGCCGCTCTGAGTACCCCTGTTCCTCCTGTTCCGTCTTAACCGTGACGTCCGCAAGGTGCACCAGTCTTGCACCCACCTTGCGAAGCACTGAAGGAGGTACGCATCGCTCTGTGCCAAAGGACAGCAGAACTGTGCTATCGTCCTTTTCGGCCCAGGCGGTGGACAAGATCTTATGCCACGTTGGTGAATTCACTAGGATAGCCCGCAGCGCGTGGGCGTGAAGTGCACCCTGGGTAATTCGTTGCCTGCTCGCATCACTAGAGCGCGTAGGAATCGCTACGGATGAAGCATCTGGTAGCTGAAACTCAGCATGCTTGTCGCAAAAGGCCAAAATATGCTCCAATATTTCACTATTCTCTAGCGAGTGGAAGCGTCCGTAGAGATTGATCTCCGTCGCTGTGAATCCAAGTGCTCGGAGCTTGGACTGTATCTGCGGAACAGCAGAAGCAGTGGTCGTGATGGTAGACCGATTCTCATCATACCTGACTGACGTGTATGCCTCAGGGACGTCCTTCAACGTCTGAACCATGGAATCGTGCGTCTTGGGTGAGCTCCAACCCACACTTACTGACTTAGACGGACTCTTGGTATCCTCCAGATCGACGACAAGCCCGACAAGCATACCGAGACGCATAGCGGCGGCTCCATTCTTGCTGAAGTCGGCCTGACTGTGAGAACCAGCCACAGCAAAAGCACCTAAGAGCCCTGTGCAAAGACCGATGGTTTCCCCGTCCTCTTTGGCGACAAATGCCTCGTGTGTCAAACCACTACGTTCTAGGAAAGCTACGTATTGCGCCAGATGAGTAGCCACAACGAGCGGGACGAGCACTGTGTTGGGCAGGCGGCCAACGGCGGGAAATGAACGGCCTGTGGTAAGGGCATCTCGGACATCGAGAAGCTGGTTACGTACGTGGGCCTGCTTCAAAATCGGAACGGCGGCGAAAAGTACCTCGCAATCGTCGGCGAGATTCAAGAGGGCGTCCAAGAGCCAGGTCAGGGACCTCGTCCCAGTCACAGTTTTGCGAAGTTGGTAGAACGCAGCGGCATCAAAGGATAGCGCAAGCGATCCAAAGAGCAGCAAGGCTGGGACGGTTCCCAGATTCTGCTGAAACATATTAATCATAGTGTTGGCCTGACTCTGACCTGGTCCTGCTATTTGATCCGTCAAATATTCCTTAAGGTAAGATTATACGTTCCGCAAGAGGCGCCAAGCGGTTGAATGAATGGATAGCCTGAAGTCCCCTAAATTATGGAACAAAAGGAGAGCTAGAAATATTAGGCCGTAAATCTAGTTGCACATCAAACTCTAGGCTTATTTTAGACATAAGATGCCAAGGAGCTGAACCAGACAGCTATGACGATGGCGTCTCCTTTTATGCTCCATGCCACTTGTGCTGTTGCGCATAAGCCACTGAACATAACGCACCGAGACATATATACCCTCCGAGATGATATCATACACATCACGTCGTTCCCATACGTTATAATCAACTTACAGCTTTAGCTCGTATAACACGGCTCACTTAGTTTAAGTCCTTTGCAACGGGATAATCACCCATGGAGCAAAAGGCATATAAGATGTGACCAAGGTGGGAAAACCTTTGCCAGCCCCGAGAACGCCTCTGGCTAGGCATCTGTGCTGCCATTACACCGTTCCAATATGTAGCTTGTAAGATTTTGGTGTTTTTTGCATTGTACCCTATCACGTTGGAGAGACAGCCACCGCCGCCGGCAGTGTGGAAGGAGATAACCGTACCCTCCAGCAAGCACATGGCAAGTTTAAATGGTAGCCTCAGTAACTCCGCCATGGCTTCCGTAAAACGCCCCAACAAGGTAAAAGAAGATATGGTCGGATGAAAATGGATTACAATCTTCTAACGGCCTTGAAGATGTAGGCTGACATATCCGGAGGTGAGGACTATCAACCTGGCGAGTTTGTAACCAGGAAAATGAAAAGAGCATAAGGACTTGCTTCCCCACGTACATTGTGTAACTTGGAATGAGACAACATGCAGCCGTCGCCGTGCCTCAAGCCTCAAGCCTCAAGCCTTGCCCGGCGGCCCGACTTATGCTGAGGTGAGATGGATCGTCAGAAACTCCGCACCGTGATATCCAGTGATATGGCAATATACAAGAGTTCTTCCATGGCTATTCGGGAACTAAATTTGCAAGTTCGCCGTGGCTTGAGTGTGGTATATGGATTATGAAGGCGGATATTGATGATAGAGTCCGAATAATCTTGGCGGCTCCGGCCATGATAAAGGTATTTCGGACTTATGGCTCCATGAGGGTATTCTAAGGTGAAAAGATACCACTGCTATTGATCTCTTATGCTGTGGCGATGATGTTACGCTAGTATTAAGGGCATGCGTTCTTGAGTTTGTGGATGGCAAGCCAGCTTCGCCACTGAGTTTACTCCAGGTGTCACGTGGTGAATATGTTCTCACCAATTACCTATGTATGCTCAATCGGGGATCTCTTAGATAATCCAGTAACGTGGGAACCATGATCTGAAGTGATTTGTGTGGGTATCCAATTCATGTTACAAGAAGCAATGGGATCTAGAGGGAATGGGACCTGTGTTAGGGAGTCTGACTTTTATGACTGCACGGACCAATTACCCACATCCTCTCCGCACCAGCATTCAGCGCTTACGTAAACTGTAAGGTGGGACCAACCAAGCTTCCCAGAAAAGATCCGAATTTGGGTAGAAACCTTATTCAAACGTCACGTCCTAAGGTTAACGTCTTAATCAGCAGCGACGAAGCCCTCACGGCTTGGGATTGCGAGCTTGGCTGCCTGGTACGGCTTTCCCAGTCACACAGTGATGAGTCTACGCAATCGAAGCTCACGATTCAGTCATAGGTATGATTTCAGATATTTTAGACCAATATGCAACAAGCTCATGGTGTCTTGTCGTGATTATAATATACTATAAAGTTATGTATACCCCCGTCCTTGATAGGCGCAAATTCGGAACAGCAGCGAATTGTTCATGCTGCAGCCCTGGGCCATGCACTTTTGGGCTTGTCATCGAGCGCGATTATAATTGAACGATCCGGCAGATTCCGGCTCAAGCCCAGTTGACTTACCATTAGTGACTTTTTCAAGATGATAATATCAAGTAAATCTCATTTGCCCATAGGCAGTCTAGAGAACACTCGAGTAGTACATTAGATGCGGGCAAGAGGCTGTCTACACACTATGCCTGTGGTCGTGGCTCTGCGTTGGAGAAAAGCCTCAGGCCGTGCGTAGCTTCTGTGATCTCCTTAAGCCTCTGGGAAAACTCCTCCATGAGGTCGGGACGCGGTGCAAGCAGCTCGGCACATAGCGTCAGCGGAACTGTCATGAGCGGATGAACCTGGGAAAGCAAACTAGAGTAAGCAAAGGCTAGGCATCAGCCAGAGACTGAGAACTAAGAACACGACGATAGGAATAGGGGACAAGTCAACAAGCCGCACCTTCCAGCTATTCAACTCGGACAGCTTGCTCATTAAACGCAACATTTCGCGTGCTGCTTTTTCAACCTGTTGCGACGACTCAGCGCTCACGGCGCGGTTCCGGCCTTGGACCGGGGCTGGGATACTCTCAGCCGTGTGCCACAGGTAGAGCACGGTCGCGCGCCACATGATCGCCAGAAACAGCAGCATGGGATCTCGCTCCTGAGCCGCGGGAGGATAATGCCTAGTGAAGCCGCCCATGCTGTGGGTCACCAGTGAGTCTAGCCGAGCATGGCGGTCCCAGAAGTCATCATAGGTGTGAGTATCCTGCCTGTCCCCTGCTGTCGCAGTGTCCACGGCGGCCTGAAGGCGATGCGACAGTACGTGTCCAGCCACTGTAGCTACGACGATGCATTCGCCGAACGGTGACGTGGGAGACATGGGTCCCTGTGCGAAGGCTGTGGTGGAGGCCATGGCATTGGCATCTAGCAGGAAGCCCATGGGAACAGGCTGGCCGTATTGAAACGCAGGCTCAGGGCAGGGGAGCCGCACGGATACCTGTGTCATGTTTACACATATTAGCCTTAGAGGTATATTAACAGGGTTATAGATAGATTGCCATGTACTCGTTCGCTAAATGCTGGGGACGATCCGTTTCGCAAGCTAATGAACCGGTCCAGACAATAGGCAAACCAGAAAGTTCTCCTCCGTTGCTCAGCCTCAACTAGGTGTGCGCGGTCTGCAGGAGGAGGGGTATCATTGTCCGCCACGGGTCCTGCCGCTGTGATCCACGCGGGATCCAGTTGAATGAGGCGAAAGGCCCGCCCAGCACTGATCCAGGCGCGACGGAAGCCGACGCACATGAGCTCATGGATGGCTAGCAATAGCCACGCCTGCACATTCTCCGTATCTACGGTTTCGGTGGCGTTGCTGCGCTGATCAAGGCTCTCGAGAGCCTGTCGCGTCCGGTGGTAGAACGAGTCCCGCAGCGTCAAGTGGTAGGCCGAGGTCGAGGCGGCCAGCGTCCACATGGCGTGCTGCAAGGTCATCTGTGCCTCGCTCATCGAGTCCGGTTCACATCTGCTCCACGTAGCGCAGCGGCCATGGTGCACGATAGGGACAAACATGTGTATCCTGTCAATGTACAACTGGTAGCTACGCATAATCAAATCCTTAGCTCACAATCAAGAAGCGGGAAACAAAGCCGGAATATAACATATGGTTGATAGCACTCACAGGTCAGACTGAACCACACTTGACATGGCTACGTCGGGTGAGCCTTCTGAGCTCTCGTAGGCATTAGAAGGGCTTTGCGGACTAGACAACACGATCGGATAAGGGCGAGCCATATTCAGTTTGGCAGGGGTCAAGATGCTAGCGTCATTGTCAATGGGACCATTGGGTAGCGAAAATCCTCCCGTTTCGATGTCTAGGGTTGACAATGGATCTTTTTCGTAATACGATATATGGCGGGAACCTGGCAACAAGTCATTCTCCCCCGAAATACCCAAGTCCCACGGGACCTGGTTCAGGTCCATGTCCGTCATGTCCAAGGAGATTGGCGCATCTTGGGCTTCCGGGGCCGTTGGGAGAATATACTGTTGCTCCCGAAGTGCTCCTTCGAGAGCAGCTATGCCCTGTCAGCGAACACAGTGCCTCTTGACGAGGTAGGGCGGTTTTCGTACCAATTCTTGCCTGCAGTGTCTTGAGATGTCCTCGTTTGGGTCCCCGCGCAGGCTTAGTGGCCGGCACGATGCAGGCGACGCCCGATGCTTGGCAAGAGCCGCACTGGGGTTTCTTGCGGTCGCACCGGAGCTTGCGTCGCCGGCATTCATCGCAGGCAGCTCCGGGCTGCTGCCGAGTCCGAGGAGAGCCATCCGAGGTATCATCACCAATACTAGCTCGGGCTGACATGAATTGGTCTTGTCCCGAAATAATTGAAATTAATTGTAAATTAAAATAATTGGTGTTATGTACCGAGCTAGTAGAAAATAGATTAGTGGTTTGATTTCAGACCTTGTCTCGGAGGTTTTATACCTATCTCCTATGTAATCCTCACGTTTAGTTTCCAGGAAATTTAGCTACTGTGCAACTTATATGACAGAATTGTCACTATACAGGCGATGGCGAAAACCTGCTTCTTTGTAAAGTCATTATTTTGAGGGGAAATGGGGTTATCTTTCCTTTGGCGACAACAAGACTACGCAAATCAACATCACCGATGAGGGTCAGACGGCACTGCGCGCGCAGAATGCCGACCTATAGGCTGTAGCTGACTGTGTATCTCATGCAGTCATGTTCACGGCTGTTTCCATTGGCATTTTATGCACTACAATCTCGAGTTTACAGACAGCCTGGTTCTTGTGGCTGGCTGTCGAGGTATTGGTAAGAACCGGAGTATGTTGGCATTCCCTGTCTAGGCCGTGTTGTTCGTCATCTTACTGGCATATATCGATATTAAGATGCAGTAGCTTGAAACTATTAGCGAGAGCATTTTCATGCACCAGGTGCGGAAACATTTCAGCCCTACTTAAAGTACTTATGCACCTATGGCTATCTTTTGAATTAACCAACTTTGCCACGATCCATTTGCTCGCTGTGTTGTTAACTTAGGGGTGCGTCTAGTACTGAAAAATAACATCCGAGGTCTTTTAAATGGATTGTTTCTTGGGTGATCTTCTAATGACCGGCCCGTGCCACTCCAATAGACATAGAGACGAGGACAGGAGTGACAGGAGGCTGCGTGTAAGTCACACAGCTACTTGTGCTACCGTCAAGGTACTTTGTGTAACCGTGTCAAGCCTCTTCCTTTGCTTGCTAACCTCCCTTATCTACGCAGCGAGCCAGACGGCTTTACGGTAGCAAGCCGAGCGCGACGTCGCACACGCATACAAACATCTACCATTTCCGCACTGCAGGCTGTGTTGCAAGCCAAACTCCAGATCGCGACTTTTGCAGAACGATTGCAGAACTATTCAGGACATGGAACCCGGGAGTTTAAAAACCGCATAGCACGCACTAATAATACACTTCATCCAAAGTTGAAGGTCCTCACCGCACATCACACAGTAAAATGGAAACATCCATGCCTTCGAATCCAGCCCCGTCCAGCCATGTGCATGATGCCGAGAAAACTGCTGGGATACCCGCGCATAATCCGAACACCGATAACGCCATGGATGACCTTCCCCCCCTCGACACATCGCCACGGGGTTGGCTTGCAGTGATCGGAGGTTTCGCCTGCCTCTTTGTGTCATTTGGCTGGATCACGTGTATCGGCGTGTTCCAGGCATACTATAGCACACACCAGCTGCGCGAGTACAGCGCTAGCACCGTGGGCTGGATCCCTTCTGCCGAGACTTTCTTGCTCTTTTTGGGCGTACCCATCTTCGGCGGCCTGTTCGACCGTCTCGGCCCAACCGTGATCCTGGTCATCGGTACCGTTCTGCACGTGGGCGGGCTGCTTGGCGTTGCCAATTGCACGGCCTACGGTCAATTCTTCGCGGCTCAGAGCGTCGTGAGTGCCATGGGAACCGGCGCCATCTTTGTGGCCGGCACTACTGCCGTTGGCACTTGGTTTCAAGCCAGAAGGGGCCTTGCACTCGGTCTCGTCAGTGCCGGAAGCGCCTTGGGTGCTGTAATTGGCACGGCCGTCATCCCCGTCTTGTTCGATCGCATCGGTTTCCCCTGGACTATGCGTGCTGTCGCCTTGACCTACTTTGTCTTGCTGGTAGTGGCTATTGCCACTACGTCGCGCCGGCCTCAGCCAAAAGCCCATTCTGCCGCGCCCTTCCGTATGGCCAACCTTACACCGGTGTCGCTTTTAGGGCCCGGCCCGGTTCTTACTCTTTCCATCGCGTGCTTCTTCTACTTTTTAGGCGTTTTCATTCCCTACAACTATCTCGTTGTCGAGGCGGAAGGCGCTGGTGATGGCCAACACTCTGCCAACAACGTGCTCGTTATCTTGAGTGCTACAAGGTATGTTAACTTCTACAGACTTCAATTTCATCAGGGGTAATGTCTATAATGTATAAGATTTAACTAACCCGAATTACTAGCACCGTCGGCCGAGTCATGCCCGGTTGGCTTGGCGACCGCTACGGGCGATTCAATACCACGATCGTATTCACCTCGTTCTCCGTGGTGCTCGTCCTCTGCATTTGGATAGCAGCGCCGTGGAAGACCGGGCGCATTGTCTTCGCGGCCTTCTACGGGTTCGGCTCCGGCACCTTCGTGTCCATGGTACCCACTCTTGTGGCTCAGGTCTGCCCAGACATGAGCAAGCTAGGGCTGTACTTGGGCGCCGTCTACATCGTCATCGCCCCGTCGGTACTTATTGCCCAGCCTGTAGCCGGTGTGTTGGCCGATGCGGGGGACAGGCACGGCCGGGATCCTTTCGTGTGGCTCAAGGTGTTCTGCGCCCTGGGCATGTCGGTGGGAGTTGTGGGATTTGTGGCTGCAAGGGCCTCCTACCTAGGTCACCCTGGGAAACTTATGAAGGGCGGAAAGGTCTAAGGAGCATATGGTCATTCAATATTCATGCAACGCTTCCAACGTAAACATATAGCAACCTGAAATGCATACAAGAACCGTTTTAACGATTAGAGTAATTGCAACCCATCAAATAGTATATACATCTTTCCACATATACATATTACTCGCAAATTCAAGTAACGCTCTATTTCCATCTATACAGATAAGTCGACACCAGGATGTTAGCAAAAGGTATATCAAGTAATGAGCATGTGGTTACGTGACAATTTTCCAAGACGATGTATATACCAATAGGTACGTATGCACTATATATTTCTATATCTATAGATCTATATATATAGCGAAACGTGGGAATACACCAGTTTCAGCTATTAGTACAGCCCCTTGTGGCACCAGTGTACTCAGTGACCGGGGCTGCTAAGCAGCCATCCACTCAATGCTAAAGCAAGGGTCCCCTGGTTCCTAGAGTGCCCATAAGACATGAGCGGACATATTCACCAACAACGGTCTCGGGACCTGATCCATTCAGTGCTTTAGTTCTAAACTGCAGATTTCCGTCCAAGAAGAATGCAATGCTATAACGATGCTTGTCCTTGTCGTCGAAGGTGACGACACGGTGGCGGGCACTGCGATAATACCCAGCTGTATACTTCTGCATCAAGTCACCAATATTGATTACGAAGCCATCTTCGACCACGGGCACCGGGATCCAATCCTCGGTGGGCGGATACCACACTTGAAGACCCTCAGTTCCAGGCTGCTGCAACAGAATCGTGATAGCGCTGAAGTCGGCGTGGGCGGCGACTAGACCGGGAGTTAGACCCTCTGAAAGTGACCAGTACAGCATAACATACCTCCAAACTGGCGGGGGTCCTTCTCTTTCACGGGCCCGTAGTGCAAGAAGCGCATAGGGATCGCTGGGTCCACTGTGAGGCCGTCCAATGCATCGGGTGGGCATTCCCATGCCTCTGGTAAGCCTTGCACGAGGATATGGACGATAGTCTGGGCAAGCTTTACCATCCTGGCCTGATAGGCCAGAACGACATCTTGAAACTCCTCCTTAGGGAGATCTGGCCAGAGATTCGGACCAGTCAGGAAGGTGCCGGCCTCAGGATCATCTGCTGGAACCTCCCTACCGACAATGAATGTCTTGAGGCATAGTGTCAGCATTGACAAAGCACAAGGTACGACATTTTGTTACCTCTTTCGTGTCCGGGAGCAGGCCCTTCTCATGCTGTTGGATAAGCGGGGGTTCCCAGCCCCTGAAGGATCGGCCAACAGCTTTGCCAACGTGGACATCCATGCGCTTCTCTTCCGGAAGAGCGAAAAAAAGCTTACTGCTCTCGAAGGCCTGCTGTAGCTGCGCGTGCGGGATGCCATGTCCCACGAGATTAAAAAAGCCGTATGTTGTGGAAGCGTGGCGCACATCCTCAATCACCTGGTGGCGTTCTGCCTTAGAGGCGGTAGGCGAAAGAATCGCGCTTATGTTCACCGTAGGGATGGCATTCTCACTAATTTGGCTACCCATCGTGAAGATGGCTTTACGCATTCAAATTTGAATCTGGTCAGGGTAAAGAGGCAGTTGATGATAATGTTAGAGTTCAACGCGAATGGAGTGTAATCAGTCTTCCGTTGAGTTTATGGCACGTTCTTTCGGAATATGTTCGATCCAATTCATATTTAAGTACCTGGTCGTCGGATGGCATTGAATTACCACGGAGATACAGAAGATTATAGTGATTAGACGATCCTGATCACGTTAACCGTTCCATCTCCTAGAGGCTGTAGCCGAGCCGAGCCGGCCAGGTATACCTTTAGCAAAGCAGTTCAATTTCATTTTGGCCCTCACTCCATTCAAGCGAGGGTGTTCAGAAACCCCGAGCCATATTGATTGAAACCCACGAGCCTCCAAGTGTCGTGAGGCTTTCAAGTCTGACCCCGAGACGCCCGGCTTACATGCATATGGTCACCTGAGGGGAAGATGTAAGCCAGGGAGTATTAATGCCAGGTTACATTAGAATACTCTACATATATATTATAGAAAAGGATGTGTGGTAATTATGGAGCGGAATTATCGCCGCGGTTAAGAGTATCTAGTTGAGGCTTAGTGAGCCGCTCTGTGTAACACATACGCAGTATGCCTAATGTAGGAACCCATGGCTAGGGCTGTTAGACGGCGTTAGCAATAATGTAACCTACCCGACTAAAGAAGGTTCCGGCATCGAGTTCTAACATTGACCAGTATACTACGAGCGAAGTCCTTAGCATTGTTAGTAATCATCCCAGAGCAGCTGTGTTTTTCAATCTCAGATGTATATAGTGTTACGTGTTACCTACCTACTAGGTATATCCTTGAGTGGTGTACACCGGCCCTTAAGCGGTGAGTAGGAGGTACCGGACGACTATCCCGGCTGCGCGTGCACCACGTTATTGTGATAATACAAGATTCAACGGTGCTACCAATTTAAATCAAGTCAATACCCTTGGATTGACTTGACTCAGTCAAATGCAACTGATAGAGTTTTCCCGCTTCCATTGACTATATTCTCGAAATTAATGGGTTTGTCGCCGAGTAAATTCAACCCGAACTTACCCCTGAAGCCCCTAAACCCCTGAGACCACATAAATTTCCTATCAAGCCGTACACGAGCTTACTACCTAGGTATAATACACAGATAATATTCTAAGGTCTTAACAATCACAACCAACACAGTGCGCACGCATGGGCGATGAAGCAAGAAAAATATATTGTCAACGTCGGACTACCCCGAGTCTCCTTTTTCAGAGCCATATGCCTAGGTTCTCCACCCGCCTGCCTGGCGCCAGTCCTATGCGGTACATATCTGAGTCTCATTCTTAAGCCATTCCCCCATTGGCGCGGATCACCTGGCCTGAGACCCAGGTTGACTGGGCTAGGAAGACGACGGTCTCGGCGATCTCCTCCGGGGTGCCGATGCGGCCCTGGGGGTTGAAGTTGGCGATGGTCTTGAGCAGCTCCTCGCTCTTGCCGCGGAAGAAGAGCTCGGTTCCCGTGGGACCGGGCGCTACGGCGTTCACGAAGATGCCCTTGCGCCCGAGGTCTTTGTTGATGACGCGTGTCATTTGCTCAATAGCGCCCTTGGTACTGTTGTAGAGCAGGTAGCCAGGCATGACAGTGGAGGCGGTTGTCAAGGTGGTGGACAGGAAGATAATGTGGGAGCCACGCGACATGTGCGGGGCGGCAGCCTACGAGATGAGCGGTCAGCGGCCATATTCATCCGCCGGCGGAATCTCAGAAATACTCACCTGGGCAAGGAAGTAGGGACCCTTGACGTTGATGGCAAATGTGCGGTCAAAGTCGGCCTCGGTGGTGTGCTCGAGGTCCTTCATGGGCAGCACACCGGCGTTGGGAACTAGTATGTCGATCTTGGAGTAGGCGTCGACCGTTTGCTTGACAAGCGACTGGACGCCGGCTACGGTACTGACATCGGCACGCACGAGACGCCCCTCGCCTGCACCGAGCTTCTTCACCTCGGCGAGGGCATCCTGCGCGGCCTGCTCATCAGAAGAATAGTTGATAACCACGGTGGCGCCCAGACGTGCAAGTGCGATGGCTGAGGCCTTACCGATACCCTTGGAGGCACCAGTGATGATGGCAACCTTGCCGCTGAGAGAGGGGGAGACGTTGGCAGCCATGGTGGACTTGCTGGCGTAAGTTTGACTGACGGTTGCGGATACGTGGCTCTTGGATGGTGCAGCTGCAGCTGATAAAGCAGATTGGTTCGGCTTGAGACGTTGCGAGAGTTTGCACAAAGCCTGCTTCATTTGCTGCGAATGTTGCTTGACTTTGAGCAAGAAGAGCCCAACGTCCAGCGTTGGGCTTTTAATAGCCGGAAGAGTCTTTCTTGTAAGTAGCTCTTTGAGACCGAGCCTCCAAGATGCGATAAGTCCGTGACGGCACAGCGCGTTCTTTGACCATGCAAGGCTCCGCTAGCTTCGGGCCGCGCTCTCATCGGCATTGCTATTTCCGATCGTGGACGGAATTACAGGGTAAGCAGCCACGGACTGGAATTACAGCCCCCAGTGACGTAGCCTGTGAAACATCTAAAATCTAGGTCTTGTTATCACTTGCCTGACTGCCAGACTGGACACTTGCCAAGAGAGGTGGATTCGAAGCTCGGGTTTACCCGTATCGAAATTAGGAAACCGCTTGCAAGGGGGCATAGTACCCCATACAAGAATATATATACTCTACTATGTGCATTATAGTGGGTAAATGAATACAGTCTAAGAAATGACTACGAAATATATCAAAGTTGAAGTAAAATAAACACATATAAATGACACGATACAATGTATAAGATATAATTACCTATGAGACCTCTTTCATATCTTTACATATCCCCGTATATGTCGAAAAACATCTATTCCTTGTGGTAGCTGAAGCTTGAAATCTGTTCGATATCCGCACGTTAGGGTTATGCCTATGAAAATAAAAATAAAAATCCACGTGCATATATCGAAACTTACTGCACGCTACTGTGCGCCATGTGTGACCTGGACGTTTTTACAAGCCTCATGTCTATATGTATTTCCTTCTTCTAATGGTCTTTATCCGAGTGGCTTAGCGAAGCACACTTTCTTATATTGCTCAATGAAAGGCTAAATGCCTACAGCAATTCTTCAATTCTTGATCACTGCAACAAGTCCTAATACCTATAATGTGGGTTAATGTTAAAGTTATTATTAGTTTTTTTTTCTTGAGGAAGTTCCTTGTCTTCCCTGCTTTGTAGTGTTACAGCTGGATATCTATTCCTTCAAATGTTTCAAACTGTTATGCGGGCATCCGGTGCTGTTGAGTGACTGTTAATTTAGTGATAGTGATGAAGTAAAGAACCTTAGACTGTTGCTTGTACCGGCATACAGATAAGAAATATAGGGGTATGTGGAATCCCCGACTGTTGAGTACGTAATCAGCCCAGGTTCCCATACGAAGTGTCAGCATTACTCACTTTTGACATCGTGTGGTGTTGTGGTTCCAGGCTCCCGTTTCTTCACAGGGAAGCCTTATGGTTTGAAGATCTTTCCTGTAGCCTCTTGCTGATATGATTCGAATATGTACGGAAGCTCGGCTCGGAATAACAGTATTATTTATAACCAACACCCCGAGTCTCTAGCTGAGCCCTTGACAAGCCTTCCTCTTGATGTCCACACGCGTGCCTTGCAGAAGGCTTTCAACAGAAAAGCTATCAAGGATCGTGACCGTACACATTGCCCTGAGTCACTTAATAGCTGACAATATCAGGAGACAATGAGGCTCACAGCCTCATAATATAACAACACGTGGACTCGGAAGCTACCCAATCCTTTAAGTTTCAGCTCCCCCAAGGCGCGGTAAGGCGGTTACGAACACCACCCACTGGCATCCAGGGCACTAATAGAGCTCCAGCTCATAGGCCAGATTTTTCATTATGATTGGTCCCTCGTTTCCCATCGGCGCGTGGCGCGGTTGACGCTTGAGGGCTACATCTGACTAATCCGGAAGCTGAACTGATTTGGGCTTAAATGGATGCCCTTTTATGATATTGTCCAAGCGCCGCCAGCCTAGGCTTCTGATATTTACAGGGTGTTGTCGCACAAAACTGATGACTCGACGCTTTTTCGGCGCATGAACGCAAATTTACGCACCAATAGGCTACATGCTTCGGATCGATGAACTCTCCGGGATCATGGCGCCCGTGAGAGTAGTGCACAAGATGATGGAAAGGATGAACAGGATGCTATCAGCTGAAGGAATTTGGAGCGGCCAGGAACACCAGCTAGTCGGGCTGGCTGCTGACATAGGCGAGGGTGCCTAATTCAGGAACTCTCATGAGTCTTGATATGGATAGCACACGCCAGTACCTTCAGGACTATCGCCATGACCGAACGCCAGCCATCACGAGAGTGTCTACGAAGAGGCACAGCTCGTGAAAGAAGGAATGTGAGGCGGAGGGGAGCTCCATCACACGACGAAGATAGCTTCTCGGGCTCGTGTATATATAGAGGGAAATGTCGACGGCATCTAGGGAAATTAGAATTGTTAACCTCAGGACATCCCAAGCCTACAAAGCTAGCAAATAGCAATTTGACTGTCAAATATCCTTCTCTCTCTCCTATCATTAGAATGTATGCCTTTGGGCTCTCGGTCCTAGCAGCCACCGTGCTGCCCGGCCTCTCAGTCCGAGCTGCTCCTAAGCCTGTTGTGCAAGACTCTTCGACTACCGGACTCTTGGGCACAAGCTTTGGAATCCCTGGCCAAGACTATGAGTTCGACTATGTCGTGGTGGGCGGCGGCCAAGCCGGGCTTACGGTAGCAGCTCGTCTCGCCGAGAGCAGCTCCCTAACCGTCGGCGTTATCGAAGCGGGTAGCTTCTACGAGCTCAGCAACGGAAATCTCAGCGAAATCCCCTCATTCGATAATTGGTTTACAGGAAAGGATACCAACGACTGGCAGCCCGGGGTTGACTGGGGCTTCGTTACCGAACCTCAGTCGGCCCTCCTCAACGTCCGCGCTCATTACCCCCGGGGTCGTACGTTAGGTGGATGTAGTTCCCGTAACTACATGACCTACCACCTCGGCACGCGCGGATCCTATGACCAGTTGGCTAAGGAGGCCGATTCGTCGGCCTACTCGTTTGACAAATTCTTCCCCTATTTTACTAAGAGCCAAGACTTCACGCCCCCTGTGGGTGGCACATTTGACCGCTTCTCCAACTCGACGCCCCAGTACGATACGTCTAGGCTCGGCACCAAGGGGCCACTGTCGGTGCTGTACCCTAAGTATGCGCAGCCGTTCGGCAGTTGGGCAGCCAGGGGATTTGAGGCCATCGGCCTCAAGTCGCAGCGAGGCTTCGAGAGCGGCAATCTTGCGGGTGCCTACGCTTATCCACTCGCCACCATCAGTAACGAGGAAAACACCCGTGAGTCCTCAGAGACGGCTTTCCTGCGGCCGCACCTGGGTGTACACAACCCCAACCTGATCACTTTCATATCGACGTTAGCCAAGCGGGTATTGTTCGACGGGCAGAAGCGTGCCACGGGCGTGCTGGTCGACACACAAGGTCTTCAATACACCATCCACGCACGTAAGGAGGTCATCGTCTCGGCCGGCGCTTTCCAGAGCCCGCAGCTGCTGATGGTATCGGGCATTGGGCCCAAGGACACGCTGCAGCAGCATGGTATCAAAGTCCTCCAGGACAGCCCTGGAGTTGGACAGAACATGAGGGATCACGTTCTCTTCGGAAGCGCGTACAGGGTAAACGTCGTCACCGGCTCTGCTTTTGGGAACCCTGCGCAAGCGGCCGAGTTTGAGAAGCAATATGCGCAGGGAAAGGGTCCTATGACAAATCCAGGTATTGACATTCTTGGTACGTGAACGTCGACGCAGATGTTTCATCTTATGTCTTGTGCAGACCACTGACTGACCACTGAGCAGGCTGGGAACGCCTCCCTCGTAACAACCTGACCAAATCCACCGCCTCTGCGCTAGACTCGGCATTTTCGTCAGACTGGCCTGATGTCGAGTACCTCCCCAACGGCGGCTTCTTCGGCAACGCGACAAACTTCCAGCTGAACCAACCCACTGACGGGTTCCAATATGCGTCAGTGATTGCCGGCATGGTATCTACACTATCGAGGGGCAACGTGACCATAATGTCTAACGACACAGCTCAATTGCCCATCATCAACCCCAACTGGCTTAGCCATCCGGCCGATAAGGAAGTAGCTATCGCCGCCTTCAAGCGCACGCGTCAAGTGTGGGAGTCCGCGGCCATGCGCCCGCTGCTGATCGGAGACGAGTACTTCCCTGGCAAGAACGTCAAGACCGACGACGAAATTTGGCGCCACATCCAGCAGAGCTTCTCCACCATCTTCCACGCCTCTTGCACTTGTAAGATGGGGCCCGCGAGCGATAAGATGGCCGTACTTGACTCCAATGCTAAGGTCCGCGGTGTGACCGGGCTTCGTGTCGTAGATGCTTCGAGCTTGCCCATTCTACCTCCTGGCCATCCTATGTCCACCATCTGTAAGTCATTCCTTCTGCTTCTCGGGCCCCGACTAAATGAACGTTGCTGTTGCTGACCATGATGAATGAATAGATGCTCTCGCCGAGAAGATCGTTGACGACATCCATCAAGGCAACTAAGAAGTATCACGTAGTGTGGCCCTTTTAGGTCGCTTAAGGGATACCAATATGTTTTGTAATTTACCCCGAGTTTTTCGATTTCATTGTCTGTAAAACATTGGAGTATCTGGTTTAGACTTAGACTTAGGGCTGTTATAGGAGTTTGGTATATTCATATTATTAAATTTGTTTTTGTGTATCAGTAATGGAATGGCTACGATTTGTATCTAGCTTGGTGGTGTTTACCTATGGGAAATAGCTATATCAAAAACTCGTCCAATTTTTCTAACTTCATTAGGTGCTCTGCGTTACCTACATAAAGCCACGAAAATTAGATGACGTAGAGGTCTCTCCGTCTTCTCCCTTGGGCTCGGTCGGTTATGCAACACTCTGCACATTCCAACATTTGGTTAGAAGAAGCTGGGGTTTCCCCTGCTTGCTTGCTTACTTCTAGGAGAGCTTTTACCATCAACAACTCTAATCCATCCTGGCTTATTAGCTTCACCGCTTTTGTCAATATACTGTACGTGCAACTGAAAACATTTGGCCTGACTTGCCTTTTGCCGTGACCATAAAGCTCTAAAGTCCGCTCACGAAGTAAGCTATGGTATGACAGATTCCGCCAAGATTTAGTCTCCGGTGACAGCAGCATCGGAAGGGTTTCTAGCTCCGGGTCGACGAAAATGATTTCACGGAACAGTTACACGAATATCGACGGGGCGAATCAGTTATCAGACTAACAGCCACACGTATGTCATCTGCAAATTCATTTTAAAGTCCGAAGTCCGGGAGCGATACTAAGCTGCCCGGCTCTAGGCAACATATGACCCGATAATGGAGCCCGTCAAGTTGAGTGTCAGGAGTTTTACGACTGTTGCATCGGTTACTGTAATTGTCTTAGACCCAGGGCGCCGATATTTCCATGGCTAGTATGTAATACTCTTAAGATAGTTAAAGATAGGAAATCAAGGCTTCTAGTCGTAAATCGCCTCAGTCCTGTGATAATTGAATAGTTCTTTGAAAGGCCCGAAGAGACAAAACACCCGAGGCAGGATGTATTTCACTTCATCCGCAAACCTACTCTTCCCTCTGCCTATTCTAGCTCTCACCCTTTCCCTAATACTACTTGTGCTTCATTATACGAGGCAATATTTTCGCCTCTCTCATATTCCTGGTCCACTCCTGGCTCGGTTCTCTAACCTCCCCCGCCTCTACTGGGTCTACCGTCGCGATGCCCATAATGTGCATATTGCTCAACACCGCCAATATGGATATGACACAAGTTCAGGTTGGGCTCCCCTCGTGCGCTACGGTCCCAACGCTGTGTCCGTGGGCTCAGCGGCAGTCGTGGACACTATCTACCGCATGCGAGGGGAACCTCTGATAAAGTCGGACTATTATAGCGTAATACCTCCCATGCGGAAGGGCATCACCTTGCCGACCATGTTTGCAGTCCAGAACGAGGCGGTGCACCGCATGCTCAAGCGGCCCATTGCCAGTGTATACTCGATGAGTAATCTCGTATCGTTTGAGCCCTTGGTGGATCGCACCATTGGGGTGTTCCGCCAGGAGCTCGATCGCCGCTTCGTTCTTCCGGGAGAGGCGTGCGATCTTGGAACATGGTTGCAGTATTTTGCGGTACGCATCACGCCTTCACGACCAGCATATCTATAGTATTTGATACTGACTCTACACGACAAGTTCGATGTCGTGGGCGAGATCACCTTCTCCAAAAGGCTCGGCTTTCTGGAGGAGGGTCGCGATGTGGAGGGGATTATGGCGGGCATCTGGCGCTGGTTCCAATACGTCGCCGTGGTAGGTTCCTCTTTCACTTACAACTGTTGGGTTTACACATTACTGACAGTGGTTCAGGTCGGTCAAATGCCCTGGCTCGATTCACTATGGTTCAAGAACAAAGTCGTGTCTCACCTGCGGCCAACCAAGTGGTCTCCCATGATACAGTTCGCCAACAAACGCGAGGAAGAAAGGCGCGCCATGTCTACTTCCACTTCGGGGAATGAGCACAGCCAAGGGACTACCCAGGATTTCCTGTCGCGGTTCCTGACCGCCATGGAAAAGGACCCGTCTATTCCACAATGGCACGTCGTTTCCTGTCTCCCCCTTGGTAACAACTTGCCACATACAGCCCACTAACAGACATTAACAGGTTTCTTCCCGCGTGGACATCGTCTAACATCACTGCGGGGAGCGATACTACGGCCATTTATCTGCGGACCATGTTGCATCAGCTTCTCACTCACCCTTCCAGTCTGGCGAAACTGCGTTCCGAGCTCGACGAGGCCGCCGCCCAGGGCAACCTCTCCAAGACGGCCAAGTGGAAGGAAAGTATCGCGCTGCCTTATCTGAATGCCTGTTTCAAAGAGGCCGGGCGTATCCACCCACCCTTTGGCTTGCACCTCGAGCGCATCGTCCCCTCTGGGGGGCTTAACGTATGCGGCAAGACGCTTCCCGCGGGAACCATCGTGGGCATGAACGCGTGGGTCGTTCATCGCGATCCAGACATGTTTGGCCCTGACGCCGACGCCTGGAGGCCCGAGAGATGGCTCGAGGGCGACGAAGCGCACATCAAGAAGATGGATGCTTCGTTGCTGACGTTTGGCGCGGGCCATAGAGTATGCATAGGAAAACATATCTCGTATCTGGAGATTTTCAAGCTTATCCCCACATTGCTGCAGGCATACGATTTTGAACTTGTTGACGGGGGCAAGTCCTGGACGGTGCAGAACCGATGGTTTGTACCACAGTTCGGATTCCATGTAAAATTGCGTAAGAGAGAATCAACAGTGACAAGCCTCTAAGGATTAGATTCATCAGTGAAGTTCGATGAGAGCAAGCACATTGTACGCCAATTAAATTGCTGTTGCGCACAATTGGTCACTCGAAGAACTCGCTCAAGGCCCTATGTGGGAGAGGGAAGATTCGGCTTGTTACGTGCTTAAGTGGTAACCTAGGCTTAGAGCTAGGGTGAAACTGTGTGTGGCTGAGTTCCTATAGAGCTTTCGTGGGACAAGAGTTCAAATGTCTTCACCGGTAGTCATTTAGCTACACGAACAAGAGTTTCAGTTAACGTGGAGGAATCGAGAAAGTCCGAGCCTGACTTAATGTCACGACAATAGGCTTAAAAAGGATCTTCTAAGCTGCTAGAAGATCTTTTAGATCTTAGACCTTTACACAATTCTACTTGAGTCAACTAAAGTGATCACGGCAGCACCTAAATGATCATTGCACACACTGTAACCATGATACTTACCTGATATTTTGATAAGTAATACGAAATATAACATAGTTGTCATTGCTTCTACCTATTCACATTACAGATACAGGTACAGAACCTTTCCCAAGTCTAGTACATTGGCAGCCTTCTCCCAGCAGGATTTTCACGTTCAAGCTTCTTCTTAAACCTCGACAGCTCCGTTCTAGGGGAACCGGCGTCCGGGGGGGTAGGTGGGCCCTCGCTAGCTACGGTGGGTCAGCAAGTACGTCGTCACGGTGTGGGCATATGAGGTTAAAGAAACATACAGTTATTACATGAGTAACTATCTCAAATGTTGTTCTTCGAAAAACCCCTATACATATAACATGTACAAAGAATTTTAACATTCATTCTTGCCGCATGCTCAATATCGCATTTTGCGACCCCAAAATGATGTAGCTTCAGATACTTGGGACTGCCCCTGATGATCGCGGCCCATACAATTCACTATAACACTAGATGGAGTCTATTCAGTAGGACATTGTAGGATATGCGTCTTGTTGGGATGGCAAGACTATTTTATATCCGGAATTGAGTATTTTGAAAGCAATCTACTTCGACTAAATTAATAATTTATCCCAAGGATGAAATTTGTTTACCAACTGTATCTAAACTTCACGTCCTCCTTGTCTGTTAAATCACTCTTAGGAGCACCATATTCATCTAGAAGAACTTCACCATGTGCTGAGGCTCCATCCTCTCCTTGTCTTTCATTCGCTAACACATCTCTTGCGGCATTATCCTTCATGCAAATATTACGGTATACGATTACGACAACGAAGAGGAGGCACCAGTCAACAATAGCAGTCACCACGCCTTTAGAATACTGCGGCTTTTCAGTCCAGAGCTGTGGCGATGCAGCGCATCCAACGCAGTATCCAACGAAAAACACAGCATTGACGATAGAGCGCTTCGTATTCCCTTTAACATTGGAAGCCGTCAGAGAAAGAAGGATAGACATGACAGCGGTGATGCAGGAAGCCTATAACAACGATGTAAGCATTAGGCTGGCTAGTTAGAGGCATATATCATGCGCTTATGAGCACTTACTAGCCAGGATGCCGCAATCATACCCCAACCAGCGTCTAGAGACAGCTTCATCAGGAGAACATTTCCCACGAGTGGCGGGATTATTAGTCCCAGAACGACGAAAGTACGGTTTTGCGGGAACACCCAGCAACCGAGGACACCGATCCATAAAAGCAGTATCTGCACAACCCCTGACGGAGCGGTGTATAGCATAGTTTGAAACTTGTCGTATCCAATTGTATTGATAACCAGAGACGCAAACTGAATGGCAGGCACGCTTAACCTCAACACAACATATATGCTTCATTAGGAAGGTAATAACTTACCTGCAACACTGGGGACTGCATAGTTGATAACACTCCAAATGCAAAGATGAACCATGTCTTAATATCCATTATGGTCTCTCGGAATTGTTGCATTGAGAAGGATGTCTTGTCTCCGCCCTCGCGGTCTTTTGCCATACGATGAGATAGTACCTCCTTTTCTCTTATGTTTAGAAACCAGGCATCTTTAGGCCCGTTTGGCATAAAGACATAGAAGAAGACACCAGCAGCCGAGGTGATCGCTCCACAGATAAGGAAAAGCACTCTCCAAGGGGCTAATGAAAGGGTTGTATTCTTTCCAACACCGTACATAAGCAAGCAGCCGATAACCTGGGCGACACCATTCATAGTAATCCAGAGCCTTGTGATATAATATTCAGTATCAAATTCCGATTATGTTTATGTTGTTGGCACTTACGCAGTCCGCAGGGCATGCTCATCTTTCTGGTACCAGATAGCCGTGATAGTAACAAATGCTGGGGAGACGGCCCCTTCGGAGAATCCGAGCATGAACCTCACTGCTGCAAAACCTGCAAAGTTATGTGGCGCTGCAAGACACATGCAGATAATACCCCATATGATGCTCCAGTCGATGTTAGTTCGCATTGGGATGGGATTCTGAAGATGACATACATAGTAACCCCAACAAACTTCGTCAAATGAAGTCTGCTCATCAAATACATGAATGGGTATTCGGCGACCAATTGCCCTATGATTTAATCTGTAAGAATCTTGTGATTGTGGCCTAGGAGGATGAAACCCCAAACACACCGATGTAAAATACCGTAGTACACCAAGAGTATTCGGTACTTGTCATGTCGAGATCATCGATGACACCGAAGACCTATATGTGTGAATGACTTGGTTCAAGAGCCCCCCTGGATCAACTTACTGCTGCATAACTGAGACTTTGCTTGTCTAGATACTGAAGGAAGAAAACAAGACACATCTCGAAGCCAACTTAGCATAGTAATCAACAACAAGGCACCGATATATACAACAAATGAATACACCAGAAAAGACATACCATTGGCAATATGGTGCAATCAATTTTACGCAATACACGCTTTTCTTCCTCTGGTGTATAATTGGCATTTAACTCAATGATCTCCCCTCCTTCTTCAACGTTGGAGTGTTTTCCATTTTCATTAAGAGGCGCGTCAGGCAATTTCTGTTCGATCGGATTATCCATGCTTTGAAACCCTCGTAATAATGTTCGTCAAGTGTTCAACGGCAAGTAAAACGGCACCTGAGAGTAGCTAGAGTCTAGAATGCATTTATAGCGAGACCTATGTGAAGAGCCAGATGATCTCAATACTTCATGAAGACCATGATATGTCCAACTACTCCACCTTTGATAGCTACGCCAGGATTTCTGATGAGTGCTTGATAAGGAGTTCCTAGAGCAGAATATCAGAGCTCGGCCCTTTGCGATGTGGTGATGATAAGGAGGGGAGAGACAGCCTATAGGACAATTTGCCGACATTCTTATCCGCTGATGGCTAACATCCCGGGTGCGGAGTCGGTATTCTGTCTATCCCAGGACCACGGTGCCGATATTACAGGCAACACTATAGCCCACCTCACCTAGATAAGGAAGAGGATAGCCACTGAGTACTAGGATAGCTGAGTGACATTGACAGAATGACCCGCGGATTTCCGAACGCTGTTTAGATACTTGAAGAAAGAAATTCGTGAATGGATTCTAATTGAATTGAGCACCACAGTCAATCCAAACACAATGGTTCAAGAGGCATCACTCAAGCCTTGGTTACGGCCACCACCTAAGTCTTATCTCCTTCACAACGCCAATGTGATCGACGTCGCGTCGGGCTCAGTACGAAGATCCGCCACTGTCAAAGTTCAGAATGGCAAAATCACTTCAATCGCCCCTGCGACTTTAGAAATCCCATCGAAGACCAATTTTACTCTCATAGATTGCACCGGATCGTACCTCTGCCCCGGCCTGATCGATTCGCATGTTCACTTGATAGCTGTCCCGGGGTTCTCCGACTTATCTTCTGCGTTCGGCAACCCGGAATCCGTTAGTCTGCTCCGCCAACCGTATGTGTGCGCGCAAATGCTCCACCGCGGCTTCACCACCGTGCGGGACTGCGGCGGGGCTCACTCGGCCTTGAAAGAGGCTATCGCGGATGGCATATTCCCCGGGCCGCGGCTCTTTATCTCCGGCCATGCGCTGAGTCAGTCCGGAGGACACGCTGACTTCCGCGGGCGACACGACCACTCGGCGTGCTGCGGCGGCGCGACGACGGGACTGGGGCGTATCTGCAACGGAGTACCTCAGTGCATGCAGGCGGTTCGTGAGGAGATCCGTGCGGGCAGCGATTTTATCAAGATCATGGGAGGTGGGGGCGTAAGCAGCCCGACCGATAAGATCGACCACCTGCAGTTCACAGCGGAGGAGATCCGAGCGATGGCCACATGCGCCGCGAACGCGGGGACGTATGTTACGGCTCATGCGTACACGGTGGCGGTGATAAACCAATGCATCGAGAATGGAGTAAGGGGTATCGAACATGGCAATTTCATCGACAAAGAGACTGCTGAGATGATGGCTAGGAAGGGGATTTTCCTGACGCCTACGCTGATAACATATTCCGAGATGGCGTCCCCGAACTGGCCAGGCTACCTGCCAGCGGAGTTGCAGTCGAAGAATAGCGAAGTCCTTCAAGCTGGGTTAACAGCGCTCAAGATTGCCTCGGACGCCGGGGTAACGATCTGTTATGGGTCTGACTTGTTAGGTCCGTTGGGTGCTGCACAGACGCGGGAATTTGTGCTTCGCTCTAAAGTCCTTTCGCCTTTAGAGGTGCTACGGAGTGCAACCATCAACCCAGCACGCATGTTAGGGGAGGAAAAGACATTAGGTCAGGTTCAGGAAGGATTCGAAGCCGATATCTTGATGCTGGCCGCAAACCCCCTAGATGATATCGCCGTCCTGGATGATCCTGAAAAGTATCTCATGGGCGTTATGAAGGAAGGTAGAATTTACAAGAGCCGGACAACTAGTTTTGTGGAGGATGCAATAACTCCAGTTCGCATTAAACCTGTGTTATAAACCCAAGTGGTACAGTGGAACTAATAATACTATCCTCGAATACGTTTTTTCGGAGTGGCGGTCATCAAAATATCTGAATAGGTCTAACAGGGAGGCCGACGTGCTGTCCACAGTCCCGTTTCCATCATCCAGGAACGTGGTTCGCACGTTTGATTCAGCATTCCGTCTCCCGTTAAACCCTTATTTAGACGGACCCATGTGATGATGGGGCTTAACTGTGCTTGGCTGCCGTGAAGGGTTTTCATGAGAATCAGAAGTGTGCGTGCATATTTCTGGCTGGCGGCGTTGATCATAATTGTTATAATGGTTCTACCATTTGCGCTGGCTTGACAAGCTCATTCATAAGTAAAAGCATAACAAGATTGATGGCCAGTGAATACCTTCTGGTATTTTTTGTTTCATATTAAATGAAAAATTGGGTTGTTTTATTTAAAATTCGGTGATATGGCTAATGAGATGATTGGTTAGCTGCATAATAGGGCAGCAGAAAGCTTGTAATCATATGTAAGGGACCCAGGTTGCTATTGTAGGCGAACCGAAGGGATGGCGCCGATTCCCTATTAGAGTATTCTATTTAGGGAGATATTATATGTAACTAACAGGTAGAGTGTTCTGATCATATACTATATCTGCTGTGCCGCTGCGCTGGTACGAGCGAAAACCTGAAATAGTGAATAAAGGTGTCGTCAGCTGAACCATCGCCAGAGATGCCTAAAAGCGGCGTAGAATATCTAGCCCTTTTAATCTTCATCTCTCCCAAGTGGATAAACCAACCATATCTTCTTTGCTCAAACTCCTCGTGAAATCATGGGTACCTTTCCGGGGTTTCTATATAGACAGCTCACTTTCAAGCCCAAGCCGCTACCGAGTGATGTCAGACTTCATGGTAAAACGGCTTTGGTGACTGGTGCTAATGTCGGCCTCGGCCTGGAGGCTTGTAAGGAGTTAGCTGCACATGGCCTCTCTCGCGTCATCCTCGGGGTTCGCAGTACATCCAAAGGCGACGCAGCGAAGGGGGAAATCATTGCCAACAATCCCGATATCGATGTCCAAGTATGGGAGGTTGACCAAGAATCTTTCGAAAGCATCAAAATTTTCTCTGACCGAGCCGCGGCACTTGAGCGCCTAGACATTGTCATCCTTAACGCTGGTGTCAAGAACATGGAATTTTTCAAGTCTAAGACGGGTCATGAATCAAATGTCCAGGTAGGCGTTATGTTAAACCGGCGAGGTCTTACAATTATTTAACAAGGGTGTCTCAATACAGGTTAACCATTTGGGCACTGCGCTTTTGTCACTCTTGCTTCTCGGGCTTCTCAAGAGGACGGCGACGGCTACAGGTTTGCCAGCGCGCCTCACTATTGTCACCTCGGAGAACCACTTCTGGCCTAGGCTTAAGGAGATCGAGGGCCCCAACACGCTAGCACAAATGGACGAGAAAGAGTCGTTCGGGAAAGGGATGGAACGCTACAATACCAGCAAGCTGCTGAACGTATTGTGGATGCGGGAGCTTAGTGCTAGGACTGGCGACGATATCATCATCAATGCCGTCAACCCCGGATTTTGCAAGAGCAGTCTACACCGGAGCGATCCAAGTGGATCATCATCATTCGCCAACTTGATCGGCTGGTCCACTGCACAGGGCGGGCACTGCCTGACTGATGCCGCAACCCAGCATTCTACAGACGGCCGCGGTGCATACATCAGTGAGCAGACCGTCAAAAGGTGAGATGAGGCGCGCTATAGCATTCCATTTCAGGTAAAGATACTGACAGGTCTATTAGTCCCTCTTCCTTCGTACTCTCGACTCAGGGGTACAATGCACAGACGAAAATCTGGAATGAGACTATCCAACTCCTCAGTAATGAAGTCCCTGGCGTAGACGTCCTTGGGAACCTTGGATCTTGAAAATGGAAGGTCTTATTTATAATGGACTAACTCGGTTGGTGGTATCTGAGGCTTGCTTTTGATTATAGTAAGTGTAACGGGCTGTAGAGAGATTCAGTGTTAGAAAATAGCTAAATCCTTGCGAGACATTTGATAGGTAATTGCTTGACTTGAATTTGCATGACGCGATTGAAGATAGTCTAAAGAACCGGTTATACTTAGAAGGGAGAGCGTTATTATCAGCGCTATCGCATGACTTCCTAGCAACCCCTGTAGTCAGATGAGCTTCTTTCGCCTATCTACACAGAGGTAAACCAATTAAACGCTGGGGTATGTATATTATCCTCATTCTTAATGGAAATAAGAAGGCTTTTGAAATGATCAAATTCAACGACCGCGTCCAATTGTTATGGAGTATGGGAGGGCGCTTTCGCGCACCATATGAGTCACGTAAGCCAGCCCCCATTTATGGGTCACATGGCATAGGGGATACCATATTCAGATCCTAAAATGTCCAACCCTGGAGGATTCGATGACGTGTAGGCATCATTCGTATGCGAACATTAGTTGGCAAGCCTTTTGATCGCGGCCAG
Source organism: Whalleya microplaca (assembly GCA_022497155.1). Taxonomy (NCBI): domain Eukaryota; kingdom Fungi; phylum Ascomycota; class Sordariomycetes; order Xylariales; family Xylariaceae; genus Whalleya; species Whalleya microplaca. The sequence goes on from MU385726.1 coordinate 86,127, forward strand.
GCCCTCTCCAAAACCCACGCGAGAACAACCTAGACGGTTGGGGACCAATCACTTCATTGTCATTGAGACTTAGCATCATCCCCTGAAAGCTCGACACATCGGCTTCCATCCCACTCATCCCGGATGTTGACGTGGCTGGCACACCCGCTATAACCTGTAGTTGCTTATCTCCGCGGACGCTGTATATGAGGGCGGAGGGCTTGACAGCGGAGGTGCCGAGTGCAATTCCGTCTGCCGACCGGTTCGCAGGGTCGTCACCGGTGCTCGTGGTATCTCTACTGTATCCGATCACGGCGAAGTCGGTCATCTCTGATAATCGTGTTTGTATAGACCACGCGGCAACTTCCATCATTGTGTGGATTCTCAAGTCTGGTTCATTGTTCTCTTCTGGCTGCGTCTGTCCTCCACCTCTGCAATAGGTGAAGAGACGCATGACCATGATCGCTACACGGAGACCGCGAGGGCTTATCTCTCGGCTGATAGATAGGATGTCGCACATGATATCGAATACCGCGTCCGTTAAGAGCGGTTCTATTATATCAATAGCTAGGCGGCGTATGACTGCAGGGGCGAAAGCTAAATGTGCTTCTTCGGTACTGAAATCGAATTTGCGATGTCTATCGAAAGCTGCTGCAGCTTGCTCGAGGAACTCCTTCAGAGGACTAGTGCAGACGATAACTCCAATAGGCGATCCAGCGAATCGTAACCTTCCTCCTGACATGACCATTTCTTTGCGGTTAGCTATTAGTCGACTGTCTAGGCGTGTGAGCACGAAAAGCATCATATCATCAGCTCGAAGCATTACCCCAGCTGCCGGCAGACATGGCCGTATGGCGTAAAGCCACGACAGTCGGCCGTTTCTAACCAGTTCGGCGACTATATTCTGCAATGTCTCGTCGGCGGTGTGTCCTGGGTTATATTGGACACTCTTGAGTCGCAGCACGCCGCACAGGGCGTAGAACTTATCGCACGGCACTGTTGCCTCCAGACCGGCCGCGAGCTGTAATACATTGGCATTCGAGAGTTCAAACGACTGCGCTTCTCCGTAGTTCTGGCGCAGGTACCATAGGCGGCGGTACCAGTTTGAGAACTGGCGGAGCCAGAGCTTCGCGGGGTGGCGGAACGACAGCGCGTCGGCTATGACGCCAACGTCGGACAGGCTCATCCAGCCGCTCGCACCCCAGCTTAGCAGGTAGTTCTCCGACAGCAGGACTTCCTGCAGAATCCACGCCCGTCTCTGCCATGCGCCGCTTGTGAAGGATTTTAGTGCGTCGAGGCAAAGATGCTCGCGCTCTGGTGTGAGGTCTGGAAGTATAGTGCAACTCTGGCTTAGAAGACAGTTGTGTGGCGCGAGCAATTCGTCCACGGAGTTCAGCTTGCCCTTGAAGCGGCATGACATCTCCAGGGATAAATGCATAAGCGGCGACAAGTCGTCGCGCACGAGGAGGACAGTGCACCGCGCTTCCGAATAGACCTCGTCCATGCGCGGGATCCAGTAGGCCTTGTCAGAATCCGAGTCCTGGTTTATGCACTTACAGTCAATCCAGCACTTACTAACTCCCCAGGTTTCCTTCTTGAGGCCCGCGGGGGCATTGTCTCCCACAACGGCGAGTAAGCGCTCGCGAAGAAGAGACCAGTCGGGCAACCTATCGGCAGGGTTGTCTTTCCATTCGCTCCAAACGTAGGAGATGGCGACGTGGCGCCTGAGACCACTCGTAAGATAGCCATGGCGATCAAAGCGGCGGTGGAAATTCCCTGTGGATGGGTCTATAATGGCGAAGCTTGAATGGGAGTTGGAGAGGAGAGCTCTGGGGATCGTGACTGACATTCTAAACCATCATTCACTGTCCTGCCCTTCAATACTGGCAACGGTCCCATCAATTCAAGGGAAAATTGACTCAATTCAACTGTAAGCACTTAAAAGATTGACCCCTAATTCCTAAAACTGCCCCCACCCCCCCTTCTCTCATTGGAATAGCGCTAAAATGACAAGGGCACCCCTCCAGCCCTCCAAACTACATGTAAAGTAATGTGCCAAAAATATCCGGCCCACCCCCCATTTTACAACAAAACACGGCTTTGTCACTCTGCGATATCTTCGTGAGAATAGATCGCAAAAATATATAGTTAAATTTGTTATAAAGAGAATTATAAATCCTTTATTTCATATATACATTAGTTTTATAAATATCTTATTAATAAAAAGTTATCGCAAGGTAAAGTTAAGTAAAGTTGGAAATTTCCAGGTTGCCATACAAATATGCTCTAGTTTATGGGAATCTAAAAATTCCGGACTTCAGTCAACTTTATCTTGCAATAACTTTTGCAATTGACACAAGTTTAAGATATACTCAGTAATTCACATATACTTTAGCTATTTCTATTTATAATAAAGCTTTCATTTCATTTTTGCGATTTGTTCTGGTCAAGATATCGCAGAGTGACAAGGTAGCAAATTGGCTGTTTTTTTTGGTGTGATTCTGGAGGTGGGCCGGATATTTATGTAGAGATGCAAATGCCATACGTGCTAAAGGCACCTGACGCGTATTGTTTTTTTTTTTTTTTTTTTTTTTTTTTTTTTTTTTTTTTTTTGATTTTTTTTTTTTTTTTTTTTGTTTTTTTTTTTTTGATTTTTTTTTTTTTCTTTTTTTTTATATTATTATTTTTGTTTTTTTTTTTTTTTTTTTTTTGGTAACAACTGACCCCCTC